>CM043022.1:75873349-75924038 GCA_023690525.1 Holotrichia oblita | reverse complement strand
TAAACCTTATTTATTGCACTTTTCTAAAACCTTACGTATCTGCATATATTTTCATAAACAAAATAAATAAAAGAATCTTATACTAACCAAAAACTATGTAAATATAGTAACGAATACACATATTTTCAGAGATTTTCTCATGATTATTTGTACATAGTTGATGGTAGAAAAATCCTTTGGCTGCCACAAAACAAAGACCATAGGTAACTTTTTCTCTGCCAACATATTCATCGCTTATTTTGTCTTGAATGCAAGAGAAACAAAACAAAAGCATCTAGCATCACTGAGCGAATAGAAGGGGTGGCAATTGATTATTATACATTCTTTTTGTACATATTATACCTGTTTTCCCCCGATATGAGAATTATACTTTTTTCTTAAACTATACTTACACGACATGAACGACTCTTAGCATAATAATATACTCTCTGTACATAAGAACCCTTTTTTTTTGTAAATATTGGTGTGTTTATTTTGAAAATATACTTTTTTTTTATATATATATATATAATACATTATATTCTTATTCACTTTGACATCACTAAACTCTCTCCAAACACTATTTATTATCTTCTCCTCAATATCATACGAGGATTATTTAAAACTAAATCTTTAATAAATTATTAATAGTATATTATTTAGTAATTTTTGAAAGCTCCTCGTATAGATATTGTGCTGTATATATATTCCGTATCGATCGACGGTTTAACTTTGGTCGGTCGATACTGCACTTTCCTTCTATCTAAATAGATCGGCACAAAAGACTAGACTTTCATTCCAGGGACGGACACATAATATGTACATACCAAATATTTATGGAGGAGGAATACTATTTCTGCTATAGAAGTTCAAATTTATCTACTCTGGGTTTTCCTAATAGAACGGCCAAAACACATCATTTTCAGAATAGATTGAATATAAGAGGAACCTTTGAAAAGGTTAGAGTTACGTGTATACTTGGTAAATATTCTAGACTCAATTTAAAATCGAACGATGATTCAATCTCCAAAGGTAGCTATGTGAGGTGAAAATTGCCAATAATCGTAGCAAAATGCGTAGGAAAATCCGTTTATAAGAATAAAGCAATAAAACGGAAACTACTAATAAAGATAATTTCAAATCTAATACAATTAGGGGATGGTGAGGATTCTCTAGCACTTTTTCATTAAACTATTTAAAAAAACATAGGTGATTTTTTTAATTTAAAAATAAAATAATTTCAATTTGAATCACTATTATTCCTTTTTGGAGTAGAAATTTTTAGCCAAATAGACAATTCGACAATGTATAGTTATATCTACGACGGCAATAACAAAAAATTGAAAGACATTTTCTCTTTTAGAATGCACTTTTCACTGTCCCTCTGAAATTGAAGCAATTGTTACTTTCATAAATTACTAGTTTTCTAAAAGCAATTCTTTCATATTCAAAAATTTGAGAATCTCAATATTTGAAACAAAAGCATGTTTGAATCAAATTTTTTAGTTGAATATTATGTGCCAATTATGAGAGTAGCGATTTATTTGTGTTGATAGATTTCAAAACTAATATTAAAGCAATGATTGCACCTGATTGATTAATTTTCACTTTCATAACATTCACCTCCAGGCGTTTAGCTTGCGTATAGTGATTCTTTAAATTAAATAGTAAAATGGGTTGTGAGTTTGCTGAAGTAACTGTAAAGTAGTGTCTTCAATTTCTTCAATTTTGCCAACATAGGATGTAGTTTTCTTTGATGAAGACTTGCACCTGAGACAAAGCTTTCTAAGCTATCCAAACTTTGGCTTGTGACATAGTTCATAAACTTGGAATTTCAATCTATATTAATTGACTCTGTATATCAGATGCTTATTTTTCACATGGTAATCACTTTTAAAAGAAATACCAATAGATCTAAGCCAGCCGTGAATGCAGTTTGATCAAAAATGAAAAGTCTACACTCGAGCATAAGATTAACAAATCCAAAGAAACACATTGATGACGCAGATCAGTATTGTGCCACCAGAACTAATGATAATGTGAGTATTTAAAAATGAAAGTATTCTCTCCAACAAGTTTTCTCCATTGAACAGAGGAGAGTGCTTGTGGTGTAGATTAAAACAACTTTTTCTTCGGATAATACCTGCGATGCTTGAAAGCTATCACAGGTGGAATAGCTAAAATTCTTCATGTGAAAGAATTATGAACAAAGTTTTTGAAACCTTGAAACTACTGTGTAGTGTTTGATATTTTCAGGAGGATTAGTCTTCACACATAGACTGCTGTCGGTCCCACTCCATACATTGCACAAACTATAAAACCATTAAACACATCCATAAATGACTCATTCAAAAGCTACTACTCAACGGCTGGGATGATTAGCTTTTTATAAAGTTTTATAAAAAAATTACCTTAAAAAACACACACGCACAAAATTCGTCCTTTCAACAGATTTGTTTTTCCCCAAATCGCGTATCCTACAATGGAAGAACAAAATAAAGAATTAGAAGTGCATAATTCTGAAACAATTCAATGAAATGGGGCAAATACTACCTTTACATAATTCAACTCACGCAGTGCCTGTCCACTCAAAAACGATGTTTTACATTTCTAAGAAGTATATAATTTGGACAAAATAGCTCTTCCCAAAAACGAAAAATTAATAAAAGAAAACACTCTCACATAATATGAGAAGAAAGTCTGCGGCCACAAACTAGCAAATCGGAAGAAAAAATTAAGAAAGTATATACCTACGTATTTATGGAATACAAAATATGTTTTGGAAAATCAAATTACAAATTTATCGAACCAGCAATCAAAGAAGTAGAAACTATGAAATTCCAATTATTAATTAAACTTTCCAACAGTTAATAACATACTGTCACTGAACCAGCATGCATATTAGAGTAATAAATCAACGACCACAGCTCTCGCCAATATATGTAATTGATAGTGTTCTCCCTAGCCTTAATTCGCACAAGCAAGTCGTTTGCATAACATGTGATTTGACTAGAGCTTTTGATGTTGTAGACTATGATATTTAAAATACAAAATTAGGTGAAACAGCACATACATTCATGTTTTTTCCTTCCAAAAACCTAATAATTAGCCATCTTGTTAATTGGAAGTTGACTTAAAGACTAAGATGCGCTAATACTCAGACTAGTTTACCATTTTTCGACTACATTTTTAAAATTATCGTTTTCTTTTACATTGAAATTCACACTGAAGTAAGATGCCAAAAAGAGATGTAGAAAGACTAATTTTTCAGTACGAAAGAAAGACAATTCAAGATGCTCGTTTAGGCATTAGGAAAAGATAACATATAACATAAGGAGAGCCAGTAGAAGGTATTCAATAGCTAGGATTTCATATACTGGTGGATAAAAGAAGAAGAGAATTACATAAAATTAAGGCTGACAACCTGCTAAATGATTCCAAAAGAATTTTGCATGGAGATAAAACAAGTTTCAGCATCTATCCCAAATAGGAGAAAGTAACTGCTCCAAAAGGTTGAACAAATGTATATTAGATACAAAATGAAAATAAAAAGGAGACAATCGCCATCTTGATTTCATTTAAAGCAAACGAAGGTGACATACCATCAATAGTCGTTTTCCAGTCTATCAGATCTTTCAAGCAGGTACTGTACACAGTATTTTTATGAATATGCAATTAGCTATGTGTGAACGATCAACGTTGGAATTATGTAGCTAGATAACGCTTATTTTTACAAAGTCTTCAAAACTCCAATGCAATTGTCTCGTTAAAAAAGACACAACACAAAGTTATAAAATATTCTGGCATTCTACCTGGTGAAGACAAACAATATCCTCTCATGAAGCAATGAAATTTTTGGATTGCATTGAACCAACACAAAATATTGAGAAGGCGGAGGTCTTAATTGATTCATTACTTCATTCTTGCTTAATTTGAATTTATAAAATATTAGGGTCAAGTAGGAAGGAACAGTAATTTAAGCCAAGACATACAATGTGCATTTCTTTTACTAATACTTAATATAAATTTAACTCAATATGTACCACAAAAAATCTTATCTAAATTTTCTTTTTTATTTTAAACCAGTAGGTATCAAATATAATTTTAATGTATCGAGGTTGAATCATCTGAATATTAATAATCTAACTATGTTAGGAAAACGATCAATTAATCATAAATATTTGGTATGTATATACAACACATCGATATACCGACAAAACGACAAACCACTGAAAAATTAACGCCTCATGCCAATACAGCTTAATCCATCACTTCAATTCGTAAACCACATTGTACATAACAATTTCAATCTATATAATGACACGTAAATTGAGGCTCTGCTGGGCTATCGGGGCAAAATCAAATACTCATAAGAAATAAACAAAAACTCAAACCAATCATCCTAACACCAAGCAATCAGTCGGATATTGGCAAGTGAAACTTATGTGTTTTGGGAATTTTCTAGTATCCTTGGTATGAACCTATTCGGTTGCAAGTTTTGCGAGGACAAAACCATCGAAGGTAAATGTCCAAGTAATCAAGACGAGGTCAAAGATAGAAAAAATTTTGACTCCTTATTATGGGCCATTGTAACAGTCTTTCAGGTATTTTTTTTACGTTGAACGAAAAGATCAAAAAATTTATCGTAATTAAATCGGCGGTTATATCTTTTATCACATTTTTTTTTTTGTTATAAAATCAAATTTATTTAAATTAAAAATTAAATCCAAATAATCGCCGGTTTAATACTAAAAATTTTATATATTTTTTTATTATTATTATATGACTGTAATTTAACATAATGTTGTGATGAATGCTCAATATTAGCACGTCACTATCCTATAAACCTTATAATTATTATTAACAACTAAAGCCCATATCATACACATGTGGTGTTTTTATTTTTTAATTTTCATTTTATTTTTTCTGATCTCTGAATTTCTTTGAGCAAATTCAAATTATTTACTTATAACATAAAACAAAATAAAGAAAATTTTTGAGTTTGCAAAAGAATACACCGTCAGATCTGAACATAAGATTACAACGTTAAAGGTAAGTCGAATTTCTTATATAATAAGAAGTATTGTGCATGTCACTTCCTTCCTATTTTAAGTCGCATTCAATATTTTCGAATCACTCTTGTAATTTCACCATAGTTGTGGCTTCTTGGTTAATAGCATCTATTGACGCTTACGCACTTATTTCCAACTAACTCCATGCTACTATTAGCTATATGTGTGTATCGTTCACTCTATTTTTTTTTCATTCTATGTATCCGTCTATTATGAATTTTTAGTGTTTAATCAAATTGTCACCCCTATTGAAAGTAATTCTTTGCGCAAATTATGAAAATTTCTAGTACGAAATCACGACACAATAGCGCATTTATCAACAAAGCAATTATAAAGTGAATAAATAATAACACTTAAGAGTATTGTGCTGGTAGTTTGTTTTATTTTAGAATTAACACAAAACTACACCGATAATATTTAAAATATGCCGAAGTAGTGTATAGAATACTTTTTTAGTAGTATACTAGTAGTTATATGCCTAAACTTACTTCCGTAGATTTTAGAGTAGTATAATATTTTTACATTTACATATAACATAGTGTTGTATAGTGTGAGGTGAGAAAGAAAAGCTTGTGTGATTGTGATTGATGCCTTTGTATCTTAACAGCACGTTTTTGCTTTTTCCTGGCGATAAAACCATCTGCAAAAAAATTGAGAGTCTAATCTGAAAGTATTTTCGATAACATCTTGTTTTAATCTAATTTTGCAATTATTAATGTTTTAAAATATAGTTTCTACTAACATAATAATAATAATAATACTAACATAGTGGACAAAACGTCAATTATGTTTGTGTGTGATACTGTTTAACTGAGAATAAACTAATATATAGGTTACAACGAAAAATTTGAATATCTTTGGGATGGGATATATGGAGTCCGCAAAAGTAAACTTCTCATTACGGCCAGTTTAGTCAATAATCTCGCAAGTATTTTTTAAAATGCACGATGTATGACAACCAAAATAATTTATTAGTAATTCGTCTTCTCGGTACCTAGCGCAAGTATGCCCTACGGGCAGGCAAACAGCATTAAATACGCGAACAGTAGATTATAAGTCAAGCACCAGTGGTGTACCCATCTTGTATCTTGTTTTCAAACAAATCACAATTCACACTGAATGTGACGGACGCCTAATCGATACCTACACATATTCAACCACACCATAGCCTCCACAACACCACATATGTGTGGTTACCTGGCCAGCTCGTTCTGCGAATATCAATCTGACTAAACATGTGTAATATATTATCGATCAACGACGAGTTGGCCATCCCACCACATACCATACAGCGTCTCAGTGGACTCTACGCTTGATCGTGTTAGTGTGATAAAGCAGCTCGCATTTTATTAAAATTATTCAAAGTAAAAACAAGAAGGCGCAAAATGCGAGCCACTATTACCAATACAAGTTTTCAAATTTGGATCAATGATTGGACTCGAGCAAATGAGAACTATTCTTAATATTATTTCATCTGCTGAGTCCGAATTACCAATCCGTTTATCAAAGTTGATTCTACTTTTCGAGTTCTCGTATGTTGGCAACATTTCGCTGTCATATCGAGTATCAGATCAGAAATATCATTGTAGTCGAAACATTTTGTAAACGTGGAATAATCCAGAGAACAATGTTGCAAAATAATGACAAAAACGCTCAAGGATATGTATTTGCATTAATCTACTTTCTTTGTGGCAAACGCTAACAAGACGTTGGTGCAGAAGAAAGAAGAAAGGCAAATCATTTAGAGAATGTTGTCCTTTTAAAGCAAGAAAACCAGCACAGTATAAATAAATTAATAATAAAAATTGAAAGACCAACCCAATGATAATAAAAGGGAGTCACTTCAATAACTCTTCATTTCTGATTTTATAACTTTTAATTGAATAAAATGGTCATTAATTGTCAAGAAGTAAAAAAACGAATTTATTGAATATCTCGAAAACTAGAACCAATCTTTAAAAACAAATTGAATTTCGATTTGCTGAGAAAGAAACGCTACAGATCGTATGACGTCAAAAAATATGCGAAGTTCTCACTTAATAAATGTATCCTTTATTAGTGGAAAACAGCCTGGATTTCTCTGAAACATAAGAAGCACTTGTGCACTGATCTCATTAACTGCAAAATAACAATTTTAGGAAAAACAGATTCTGAATCAAAGCAGACATTTAGTTTTGTAGATAAACTTGTAACTGCCATCGATAGAGATGAATATCTGCAGAAATATTTTGTGCGAGCAGACTGTTAATCATAAAATTTCATTCATACTGATTTGGAGGGTTCGTAGCTAATGAGTTTTTCCTATTTATCTGACATATCACAGTTTGTGAAATTGAACTGTACGTCTCCAGAAAACCGTACATTTCTCTCTGTCTACCTCTTCGTATTGGAGTACCGCAAGGGTCTATTCAGGTGCTGATACCTTTGATTTTATTTACTATTATATTATATAAACGATACTGATACTCTAACTCAAAAAACACCGCCCTTATAGGATATTCGTTTATTTAATTGTTTACCGGATGTATTAAAATTAAGTTCCATCGTCGAAATTTTAAAAAGTCTAAAGTCTGCCCTTTCGCAGCGCTGTGCACACTCAATTGACAAATTTCTAGTGTATTTTAAATAATTTTAAAAGTGTCTTCAAATTATTACATACAGGGTGGGGCACCACATTCACCTCGGTTGATATACAAAAAACGGTAACACATATTTAAAAATTTTTTGTTGGAGCATGTATATTTTGAAATATACAGGGTGTTCCAAAAGAAATTTACACATCAAAGTTATCAAAATTTAAATGGAACACTATGTATATTATTGCATATTTCGATGACGAAGACTAAATAAATTCAAGTTACTGTTGTATTCCCTATACCTAGGTTCAACATTTTCTGAGATATTTAGGAGTTTTTGAAAATGTAGAGATCAATATTTAGAATGAGTACCTGGGGTACGTATTTAAGTTACGTGTTTCAAGTTGTATTATTTCATTAGGACAACCATTACATCTAATACTAAAATAAAGATGTTTTCTAAAAATTATACAGGGTGGTTAAAATCTTACCTCTAACTGTGGGTACCATTAAGCCATGTATTGGTTACTTTTTGTTTTATTTCCATTAAATATGAAGCAACGTGCAATGCACCACTGCCTACTTTTCAAGAATTAATTAGATAAAATTTATATCTGAAATTATTATCATCATGATGATAATAACTTGATTGAACCAAATTTTTAGTACATAATCGCCAATTAAAACACTAAATTGACTTTTACAAAGAAACTATAAGAGATAGGTATAGGGAACCTTAATAACATTTAAAAGAGAAATAAAATTAAAATCGAATGACGATGTTAGATACAGGGTGTTCCATTTAAAATAAGCAAGTTATTGAGCATTAATGGTACCCCCCCCCCTCCCCTTATATGGAAGTATGTAAACCAAGGAACAAGAAATGCAAACAAACCGCAAAAAAATCAAGCAAAATTTCATTAAATAAGAAACGAAAGGCTACTGTTTTTTTAGGACAGGAAAGGTTACTTGCTTTCTGGGAGTCCGTTTTTGTAATAACACGACATAAACCTGATCTAGCGCTTAATAACATCATTCACTCTAACTCAAAAATTGTGTGGACAATTAGCGTTCTCAAGACCCCAAAGCACATATCAACTTGTAGCGATACCGTTACAGTAGGTACGACATTTTCAATTTTTGTTTTTCTTTATTTGATGTGTTATTTTAACAAAAATTGTTACAATAGAATTGTTCTTCTTAGTTTTATAGAAGTACTAATGCAGGTATTTGAAGGTTCTCCAATCTAACATTTTATTGACGTTTTGTCCATCAGTACGTACATTTATTGTAAATGAGAGCCAACAATTATGCACGCACTTTAAACGTACATAACATAAAGAGTACTGGCAGCATTTACTTATTTTTTTGATCTCTCAATATATCAAATCGCTTTTATAAAGTATATATTCGTCAAAACTCGTTTTTGCCATCACGTAAAATTTAGAACAAGCGTGTGATGGTTTTCTTGGATTTTGGCAGCATACTGGGCATGTACCTATTCGGCGGTAAGTTTTGCAAGTACACAGATGAGACAGACAACGAAGTCAAGGATTGTGATTGCCACATGATTATCACCAAAGACAAGAGGTGCGAATGTGACAGGAAGCACTTCAACAACATCTTATGGGCGACTGTCACCGTCTTTCAAGTGAGATAAAATAACTTTTCTCTTCTTCCATATTTTTTTTAATTTTCTTCCTCCTCTACAACACCTATCTATCGTTTTTTTTTTATTAAATCGTAGAAAAACATCATCAAAATCACAATAACCGTGGAAATTTTTCAAGATGATCACCTCTATATCATCCTTATTGATCTTAATTTTCCTTCACGAGAGTGTTTTTATTAATTAACGAGTTAACTCTGTTTTTTTTTTGCTTTTACTAAATCTGCATGCTTATACCAGCGTAAATTTAATACATCATTTGTAACGTTTATTTCAACCTGTATAGATCCTTACGCAAGAAGATTGGAATATGGTGTTATCCAACGGTATGGCGAAAACTTCGCATTGGGCTGCTTTATATTTCGTCGCGTTAATGACCTTCGGGAATTACGTCCTGTTTAATTTACTCGTCGCCATTCTAGTAGAAGGATTCAGTTCTGAACGTAACGAAAGAAGAGAGAGAACAAAGGGAGATAGCCCGAAGAAGGATGTCTTGCATGTTAGAAGGAAGCTTACGTGGAAGCTCAGATGATTCCAGCAGATCGTTTTCTAGTTCTGGAAGTAGTTACGTTCACGTAAGTTGAAAAAATGGTTGCATTCGTATTATTGATTTGATTCCTATAATCGACAAACTATCTACGAATTAATTTGTAAGTAAGGCTCGGATATAACGTCAAATCAAGCACTTGAGGCAACTGGACTAATTAATCTTATTTTAGTTTGATGTAACACATAGACACGTGTTTCAGACTTTTTTGTCTTCATCAGTGTGTAACACAGGAGCTTAGTTTAATAAACACTTCCTCGAAGACACATTTCCTCCAGAAATATCTCAATAGATGTCAGAAAATGGAACTACACGAGATCTAGCGAGCAACGTTCTGATATTTATTGAGCAATTTCTAGAAGAAGCAAGTTTCTGTGTCTCACACTGATGAGGACAAAGAAGTTCGAAACATGTGTCTCTCTCTATAATAGGTTACACAGATTTCTCACTTTTTATGATTTGGTACTTTCATTGTAGGATATCCGAAAAAACTGCTGGCGATCAGCTGAAGAATTGCGAAAACTACGATATTACGATATTAACACACCCATGAAACCTGCTAGTTACAGTTACTTCGACTGTAAAGATTCCAGGGGTAGAACAAGGGACTGCTGTTTGTCACGGAGTTTAATTTGCGAAGATATAGATCCTAAATGTAATATCCAAAAAGAATCTAATATGTTGAATAGGCAAACATCACGACAAGTAAGTTATGATTTTGCCTAGAGAGAGAGATGTACATTTTTATTTTTTAATGCATAGACATCACCACCAATTATAACACACACAGCTGCCACCCCTCAGGACTCTCCAAGTACAACCCTCGATGATTTTCCGGAATTTAAATATAGTGTAACTCCAGTCGGTGATATCTTTGCCTCATCATCATTGGAGTGCACGTCTTCCAGTTTGGACTTGAATAAACCATCCGTATGTATCATCCTTGTGTCGATGTTTTCTTAAAAATATTAAATTATCCTTCGTTTTAGGCTTCTAGTGCACCTGGTCTCCTTAAACCACCAATGTTATCACCACCTCCACTGACGTTTCGACAATTCGAAAGACCACCTCCAGAAGAACCGAAATCGCCGATCTTGACCGCTAAAATTATAACGCACAACGAACGGATAGGTTCGAAAACGATGACCTATTCGGAAAAAATATCCGTGCCAGTTCCTACTTGTACAAAACCGCCCGAAAAAGTGAAACCCCAAGAACCGCAACAGACTAATGGTAAAATGCAGAGGAAGAGCAGTTGGAAGTTATCATCGAGACCGAGTTTAAGGCGGAAAAAGAAGAGAAGTGGATCGGATTCGGATGCTATTCCGCTCAATAATGGTCGAGATCATTCGCAATGTAACGGAGGAGGAGTTACGAGGCACGTAAGTACCTTTAACACAAGAATGATGGCGATTACAAGAGGAGTTTTTATATAATCTACTTAGGATTACACACGGTTGTTTTAAAATATATTCTTCCTTCATAATCTAGAGATATAATTAAAAATTCCTCTTGTATATTACACCAAATTGCATTCCTGTAATTTCACATATCACCAGGCAAGTTTGAGAAACGATTCTTTACTCCAATCCACCATACAGAGAATACAGAATGATACACAAAGCGATACGCCGAACAATAAAAGTGCCAAAGGTTTAAGTCCGCAGAATTCATTAAGAGGGCGCTCCAATACTAGTAGTTCAATACAACAAGTGAGTATATACCGTAGCATGGCGTTGGAGCTCCGACGTTCATCCTCCTCAATTGGGGATTCGTATTAGGAGCATGCTTATCTTCCTACTACCTGTGGTGATGACATCCCACGACGTGACTACCCGGATCTCTGTGCATGCATTCACAAAGACTACTCTTCATGTCCACTACTCGACTACTCTGTAAACTGCGAGTGTTGTTTATTTCTCCGTAGAAACGTAATATACAGGGTATTTCAATAGTGTATTATGCATTGAAGTATAAAAATATGTAATTTAATAAAACCATGGCTAATTAAGATTATTTTGCGAAATACAAGATGATTTATAAATGCGAAAAATAATGTCACTGAAGATGAAAGATCTATAAGAGCGATTTCTGCATTTATTTCCAACAACAGTGACGCAGTTTAGGACATTATGTTATCAAACCGACAAATTGGACTAACACAATTATCTAAGACAGTGAATAAGATTTCGTATGAGCAGGTTCATCACATAATTTGCATCTACTTGGATATCCTGGATCATCAAATGTGAATATTAATCAGAAACTAGAAGGGATGGAAAAATCACTCCAAGTCTCCAAGGCATAAAACGTTCTGATCTCAAAATGGTGGTTATTTTAACTTTTTGCAATTGCCATCACGATTGGCTTTTGAAATAAAGACATTCTCTGCAGTAGTTTTGGTTTGGTTGGGCAGCATTGTAATTAGTATTGATTCACCGATACACTCCTTAAACTTTTCTTCATGTATGCTTGTGTAGTATCATTCTACCTAACATAGACATTGGGCAATCGTGTCGTATATGAAACGTTTACCATGACTCATTTTTCAACATTCCTTCATACAGACGCGTCCGACATGCATTTAATTTATACATTCTTCATGACGATACAAATAAGTGAAAGAATGCATGATGTATTTAACTAAATTTAATTCAATTCAATTGTTAACCGATAAATTGAATTTAGAATTCTAAATCCAGACGTCTCTACTTTCGATAAAGTATACAATTGAAACCAAAAGAATGCCTGCAATAGGCGCTCATGGTATATTGTTGAAATTCACCCTGCGGACGAATGCAATCAAATGAGCGCCTATTACAGGCATTTTTTTATTTTTATATTGGCATTTCTCGACGTTTTCATATATACAATTGAAGTAGCTTCCTTAGTCCAATCAATTTAAGCTTTGAGATAAATAAATATAACAATCACATCGATCATATCTTCAAGCCTCTGCCTAGAAATTTCCTTTGATTAAAAATAGTAGTTGACATCTGTCAAATATTCTAACATTTTTATGTAGTTATAACTGCCAGAAATCCTGACAGTTTCATCTGTTAAAATAGTCTGAAAGTAATTTGTATAGTCTGACAGGTTCACAAAAAATTATGCTACCTGAAACGTGAAACCTGTGAAAAAGAAACTGTTTGGACTTTGTTACTACAATTATCAAAATTATAGTTATAATTTGACAATTGTCAAAAATATAACAGTACCACCAAAATATATAACGCCTGCAAATGTTAAAACATTGTAAAATTAATATTTCTACAATTTAACAGCCCTCAGAAACATTTTAATAAATGGGACAATAACTTCTTTACAATTCGACAACTGCTAGACTTTATTATAGTTATATACATACAGACGAAAAATTACTGCTTTTATAATACGACAACTGTCGAAAACGTTATAACAACCTCAGCTGTTAAAATAAGAAGATTCAAAAAATATATTAAAGTGTCTACAAGAGTTGTACCTAGTAATGTAAAGTAACTATTTCAACAATTTGACAACTACCTACATAGAACCGATATTTTCATAAACTATCAAAATGGAGTAAACGCTTGTTTATAATTCGACAGCTGTAGTACCTTTTTCATAGTTAAGACCACAGATCACTAACATCTATAGATACCCGACGCCCGTGCATTGGGTTTAAACCGAATACTGGAGCGCCTCTGGTGTTTGAAGGAAAGAAGTAATTCAATTTAGCGGTAAATTCAAACGGACGTCAGTATGTAATAACTTGTGAATGATTTATAATACAGTTATTTGTGTATTTAGCGAAAAGTGACACATTATTGCGCGAGAGCAATAATGTCCCTTTTTGCCTGTAATACATACAACATTTTTTCTAGAATCACTTAATAAAGCGAAACTGTTTAAATCATAAACTTTATTGTAAAATACTTATAACAAATGGACAATAGAATAGACTACAATAATTCACTTATCGGCAGTATTTGTAACCTAGAACCTGAAAGTGACGATTTTGGTGGCTTTGCTTTCTCGGGAAAATAGGCAACAAATACGGTTTTCAAACATTTGCATATTTTCTTCGCATTACACCATTCTATGAAGTGGTCGCTTCTCATTGTCTTTGATTTTTCTGACAAAAAATTCAAACTTACGGCTCTTGCAGCACTTCTAATCTCAGGAAGTGTACTCAGAATATCATTATCACTATTTTCTATAATTTTCTTCAAATATATTTTAAGTTAACGCGCAAATTGCGAGAAATTATTGTCCTTTGCGATATGTCAATTTGAATGTTACATACTGGTTGCTATTGACAACACGCAATTTTCAGACTTGATCGCTCTAGAGCGATAAAGTCACAGTCAGTGACGGTCTTCGATACCTAAACATCAACTTTTCGTTGCCTATGATAAGCAAAAAAGCATTCTTTGTCAAGTGATTGCAGAAAATAGTTATATTATTTGCTTGTGAAATCATTGTTGATTTTTTAGCGAATGAGTGACCAGTTTAATTAGCGCGAGCCGGAGGCGAGCGCTTTTATGGACACGAATTTAATGGAACGCATTGAAATGTTTCACGCAAGTTTAAAGTTTGTACAATATTTTTTGTAAATAAAACGAGAACTATAATAATAATATCAAGATTTATTGTTAAATACGTTATCGTTTATGACAACATATTATTAAGGTTAGGGATTTATGATTTACGCAATTTTATTTTTGAACGTGCTTAAAGTGACTTTCGCATATCGAATCGTGAAATGACATAACTTTGATAAGCGAGTACAAAATTTGAGTATATTATGACACTAGTTAATCCTCATAACGAGTTTAAAGCCACGACGCGAAGCGGAGTGGCTTTAACGTTACAAAATAACTGTTTTTACAACAAGCTGTCAAAACTGTCTTGGCAGTTACAACTATCGGAACTATAAAAAATAACCGGTTTTACTAACTTAAACCTCTTAAACGTGTTTTGTCAAATCTGCTACTGGATACTGGTTTAATCATTTGACAGCTGTCAGAGGTATGTACATTGACAGATGTAAGAAATATTTCAATGACACCTTTATAATTTAACAGCTTATAGACAAATTATGATGTTAGTAAACTTTAATATTACGATCATAGCTGTCAAAAATATTTGCACACATACCTACAGTTTGGCAGCTGTCCAAAATGGTTTTTATGATATATGACCTTTAAAATTGAAAAAATATGTAGGTATATTTTTTTGTACTTACTAGTTTTCAAAAGTATCTTAAGATACTGGAACTATCGAAGAATAACTGACTTTTAAAAAGTGACCTCTTTCAGTTGTCATTTGCCAGTTACAATTGTCAAGTCTAAGAAAAGTTATTATTTTTCTACTGTGACAGGTATCAAAAATATGTTGACAGATACATCTGTTAAAACAATAAGAAATAATTATTATTATGATTAAAGAATTAAAACTTTAGTGAGTGTTGATGCATGAAAAATGAAAGATAAATCTGTTCTTCCTCACAATTTCTTTTTTATTTCTATCTCTACATGTTTCGGCTAAATGCCATCCTCAGAGGATGGCCGAAACATGTAGAGAAAGAAATAAAAAGAAATTGTAAGGAAGAACAGATTTAACTCTCATTTTTCAATTATTATTATAGTTTGACAGATTTGAGAAATATTTTAATTACTATGCCTGTCAACACCAACAGTAAGAAAATAAAATAAATAATAAATAGGGAAAATCCTAATGTCAATAAGTGCTAAAATGTTGATGATGATACAACTATTAAACGAGAAAAAGAAACCATTTTTTTACAGTTTAACAGCTGCCTGAAATTGTTTGATAGTTTATATTCAAGGCGCACAACAACGATAAACAGTGTTTGTCTCAACACTATTGAGGATTGTTATTATTGTTTACACTTTTCATATTTTATTGGCTTCGCCTTCGCCACTGATTACTAACAATTCACTTGTCATTTCACTCTTGAAAGTAGGGCTTGCTAAATTTACGTAAAACTCTATTTCATGCTTCCGGAATGTTACGATTAAAAACATTTATTAAAAGCATTTATAAATCATCTCAATCAAACATATCTAAAGTAGTTATACAAACGAAACACCCTGTATGCATGTAAAAGAAAAGCATTTATATCTCTAAGCTAATCAACAAATTTAGGAAATTTTCTCAACACGTGAGACTTGCATGAGAATCTCCTTTTTGTTTTCTTCTTAGTCCCTGCTTGCCGCGTTAGGTTCCCCGAAAGGCAAAATATATATCATCTATTGCAGATATCCTGGACACCGACATTGACCAGGCATAATTCACTTACGACGACGCAAGCTTCCGCCCTAGCGAAGGTGAACCAAATCAATCAAATCACGAAAAATAATAGCCCGACCATATCAAGGGAAGTTAGTTACGTAGAGCCCAAATCGGTGAACACCCTAAACGAAAAATCCGAAACCGAAAGATCTTTACCTAGAATTAAATTGGAAGACTGCATATCAACTAGTGAGAATACAGAACAACCTACATCGAAACTGAAACAATTTTTGATAATGATGGAACCTAAAGGTTGTATGAAGGAAAGAGAGGAATTCTCACTATACATATTTCCACCAAATAATAGGTGAGATAAACAAGTTTTCATATTATTTCTCCAGAGATTTTTTAAAATTTTTTGTTGTAGGTTACGAAAAATCTGCAGTTGGTTAGTGTATCAGAAATGGTTCGATAACGTAGTCTTACTGTTCATTGCTATGAATTGCATCACGTTAGCAATGGAACGTCCAAATATACCACCTGATAGCACAGAGAGACTTTTTCTAGCAACCACCAATTATCTTTTTACTGTAGTATTTACAGTAGAAATGGTTGTCAAAGTGGGTTTATCATATGCTACTGTTTCGGCTAATTTTATTTAATCTGTATACATTTTAGGTAATTGCCTGTGGGATGTGTTATGGTCCAGATGCGTATTTTACTTCCGGTTGGAATATTATGGATGGATCATTGGTTATTATATCAATAGTGGATTTATTGATGTCTTTAATCAGCGAATCTAGTCCTAGGATATTTGGTATTTTAAGGGTAAGTCAAAATTTATGTATCTTCTAAATATCAAACATGTAGTAGTATTTACCCTCGTACATTGTGAAGGACATCAGGACACTTTCGCCAAATTTAGGATCTGAAGTACTTGAGTCATCCAGTGAGGATTCTTTCTACTCCAATAACTGCAATTTTGTCAGCAGCTTATTATTATTCACAATATGATATTATTTATTAAAATAATTGTAATAATTCATTTATTTCTCAGGTGTTTAGACTTCTCCGATCATTACGCCCTCTACGTGTCATCAACAGAGCTCCTGGTTTAAAGCTAGTAGTACAAACGCTCCTCTCCTCCCTTAGACCCATCGGAAATATCGTCCTAATATGCTGCACATTCTTCATCATATTCGGTATCTTAGGTGTACAGGTGAGATAGGCACTTACCCAATAACCACATCACCATAATTTTCTGAAACCTTAGCTGTTTAAAGGCGCTTTTCACTATTGTAAAGGCGAAAATACTCGAGGTGTCAAGAATAGAACGGAATGCGAAAACAGAGGCAACAAATGGGATAATCAGAAATACAATTTCGACGATCTGGGTCAAGCTTTGATGTCGCTTTTCGTATTAAGCTCAAGGGATGGCTGGGTTAATATTATGTATAGCGGTTTGGATGCCGTAGGTGTAGATCAAGAGGTTAGATTGGAAATAGGGCTTATTCCGTTTATTTATGTCAATGATTTTGTGATGTTTTAGCCTCAAATTAATTATTCAGAATGGAGGTTGCTGTATTTCATTGCTTTCATTCTACTGGTCGGATTTTTCGTATTGAACATGTTCGTGGGAGTTGTAGTGGAAAATTTTCATAGATGTCGGGAAGAACAAGAGAAGGAGGAACGTGTTAGGAGAGCAGCAAAAAGAGCTCTGCAGTTAGAAAAGAGAAGGCGAAGTAAGTTGATCTTTCTTCAAATTAATTTTTGTCAACTTATACTTAATACCAATTTATACTTTAGGAATGAACGAACCCCCTTACTACATCAATTACTCTCCGTGGAGACTATTCATCCATAACGTCGTCACATCCAAATATTTCGACCTGGCAATAGCAGCCGTAATTGGTTTAAACGTCGTTACCATGGCAACCGAAAGTTACAAAATGCCCGAAATACTCAACTACATCTTAAAGATATTTAATTATTTTTTTACGGCGGTCTTCATCTTGGAAAGCACTATGAAACTCATAGCTTTAGGATTTATGCTCTACATGAAAGATAAATGGAATCAATTAGATGTTGGTATCGTAATATTATCAGTTGTTGGGATAATCTTGGAAGAATTAAAATCCAATATTATCCCAATAAATCCAACGGTGCTAAGAGTCATGCGGGTCATGAGAATAGCTAGGGTATTGAAATTGTTAAAGATGGCCAAAGGTATTAGAGCACTGCTTGATACGGTAATGCAGGCGTTACCGCAGGTTGGCAATTTGGGCCTGTTGTTTTTTCTTTTATTTTTTATATTTGCTGCGTTGGGTGTGGAGTTATTTGGACGATTGGAATGTTCGGAAAACATCCATGTCAAGGTATTTGTCGCTTTAGATTGCATTATTTATATTCTTAAAATGTTTTTACTGATGTTTTTAGGATTGGGCGAACATGCGCATTTCGCTAATTTCGGCATGGCTTTTCTAACTCTTTTTCGCGTTGCTACCGGAGATAATTGGAATGGAATCATGAAAGATACTTTGAGAGAAGACTGTGTTAGTACGGCAGATTGTATGCAGAATTGTTGCGTCTCCCATGTGATCGCACCGATCTACTTTGTTATTTTTGTGTTAATGGCGCAATTCGTTTTGGTAAACGTTGTAGTTGCAGTAAGTATAGTATATTGGATTATTTTAAAACCGCGGAATCGTTCGATAAAGCTGCAATTAAGGATTGATATTAAAAATACCGTTTGTAGGTCTTAATGAAACACTTAGAAGAATCGCACAAACATCTGGAGGAAGAACAGGAAATGGATAATGAGATAGAGAGGGAATTCCAGGAAAAACAAGAAGCGGAGGAACGGAGAGAATTCTGCCTTGCACTGCAAATGGATTCCGAATGTATGCAACCGCCTTATAAACCATTAACAAAGGTAAGATCGTTAAAATGTAGAGAATAAATGGTTTTGTAGAATTTTATGGAAATTGCAACCGGAGATTAGGGACAATTTATTGTATTACCTTCATTAATTCTAAAAATACTTTATTGTTCGATTTAAAAGCTGTGTGGTATACACAGTGGTGTAAATAAAATAAAAATAGCTTCTTATAAAAAAATTGGATCATATCGACACAATTACATGCTCAAACATTGAATGGAAAGTTAATATCAAGTCATTTTGAATAATTTCGTAGAAAACATTTTGGGCTATCTTTTCAAATGTTAAGCTTTCATTTCAAAGTACGAGGCATATCCAGAAAGTAAGTGTACTGAATTTTGTAGGGACATAATGTACCTAACCTATTTTTCGACATAGTCGCCATTTCTCTCTATGCAGGCGGTATAGCGGGGTATCAATTTTGGCAGCCTATACAATGGTATCCGTAGATACATACATGCAATAAAGAACGCTGGTACAATACCAGCATATTAGTTATCCTAGTAAACTTAACTCCTAAGTTTGCGCCGTCAGCATGGATTTTCGTGGTAAATTGATTTGGTCGTATACTAACACAATGTTTACATGTAATCTAGAAATACAACTCAAGAAATAATTGTCGAGAGTATTAGCCTAAATTGTAACAAAAATAAGCAGCATAACGTGATAGAATGAAATCCATTGTAAAGAATGAATTCCAATGACAAAATTAGAAACATGTGACGTGTATATTGTATATAAGTTATACATTCCTAAGTGGCAACGTGAGGGAGAAGTCTTTAAACGAAGTAAGAGCAATTTAAACGTTTGCCTATTCAGAATTACTCTTAAGAGACTTCTTAATATAATATCGTGCGCGCTAAAGATATAAATGCTGCTCTTCTATATATAAGTTTAGTATCGGAACAAGAGGCGCTCATTGCAATTACAACCAAGCATTACTATCGCTCATATATAAATTTTTCTGTCTTTGTAACTAATGTTGAATATTTAAATCATCGTAATCATTTTATTTGAAAAAAATACAACCAGTAAACTAAAAGATGCATTTACATTGTTTGTTGCTTCTGGAAGAAAACATGTCTCTTAATGATTTTTTACCTGGAATTACAAACCATATTACATAGCAGAACTATTCCTGCAATTGTGTAAATTTTCGAACTAGATATATATTTTAATTAGTGTATCTATTTTGTGACCTTTATGTACTTATTTTCAATTCTTGAAATATGTTTTCCTTAATAAGACTTCTTCAATAAAAATATCTAAAAAATAAAGAAATCGTTGATATATCGAATTTTAATTACATTCTCAAATAATAATGAAAGATATATTGGTTTAATACAACTATAAAAAATTAAAATGATTTGAATTATTCGTCTATCAATCTATTTTTTGTCAAGCTCTAACAATTCTGTTCAAGGTCTAGGGAAAAACATGGCAAAAAAACCTAATCAAGAGCTTAAAAATTAATAAAATTTGTGAATTAAATTATTATAAATAACACTTAAATTATTATTAAATAAATCTATCTAATAATCTTTATGGGCGTAATACATACGCTCCTGTTAACCTAATTTTCTGTAGTTTTATATTCACATTGACCATAAAGTCATAGTCACTAGTACAAAATTGTCTGTACAGTACTTCCGACGTCTGGATCAGAATTTCTGTGTCTCTCCATATAGCGCGCAATTCACAATTTGTTAACGGGTTGAACGAAGCCATCCGAAGACAACTATCATAGCCTCAGATTAACCACATAACCTAATTTGCATGTTACAAGTTATTTATCGTAAAATTGGACCAAAAATAACGAAGTTCAATGTACGCTGAGGTCTATTAAGGTTTTGTATTTTTAGTTGGGATTTACTTCAATATGTCTTGTATCTCAAACTACAGACATATAATTAATAGAAGATTAGCTGAAATAACAGTGTCACGTATTAATTGATTGCAAAAACTGCACCTTACATTATGTGCTGGCATTCCAGGGGCGCCACAATACCACTTAAGGTTAAGCGTCTACATTTCATTTATGGAAAGCGGAGCTTTATCTTGCAAATATGTTTTGTACATATCGAAATTTTCAATACCAGTATTCTGCGGCCATTAATTAATTTCGTCGTTGCCTGCAAGCTTTCTTGCCATCGTGAAAAATTAGTATAGTCAGAAAAATACTCATGTAGTCATAAATACAAGCTCCTGAGCTATATTCAATTATACTTTTCTGATGTGCGCGTAAATACCATTCGTCAACATTTGGGAACTGGAGACACATAGTTCACAACTTGAATACAGTTCAAAAAGTTAGTTTTATAAAACAATTTCATTGGTATAAGTAGCGTAATCGTAATGTTACGAAATGTTTTACAGCTCTTGGCTCTAATTTACTTTGTACCTATATAATTAAACATGTTGAAGATCGCAGGACAAATTAAAACGAAAATGCAGTAATCCCTCAATTGCTCAAAACTGATGCTAATCTTGATGGACATAATAATTATTGTCAGAATAAATGCTGACAACGCTGTTTACTATTATCAGGCATCTATTCGATCAGTCATTGTCTATGTTTGGAATGACTGATTTAATCAGTATACGAATGCACTAAATATATGTTGTTGATAATATTTTCACAGGATGTATGTAAATGGTTAAATTGTTTTAGCGGTATTCACTAGCGTATCAAAGATTTCTATGTATTAATTCAATCTTACATTGGCGATCTTTACTGATACAAGTTTAATTTATATGTTAATTTTTATCTGAATCGAATATTTCCTGAAAACAAATCACAATTTCTAATTCCTGTTCAAATTATTATCGAGCGTGTATCACTATGTAGTAGCATACTCGTTGCAATCAAGTTGTTTTGCGATAATCAAACGGTAGTGATCAGTACAGCAGTTGCACCACCATATATAAATTGCAGGTTATTAAGTACAGACAGTCTCATTTCGTTAGTGGATTGATTGTTGTTGCACAAACGAAATATAATATATTCCGCAAGTGTTGTGGTATACCGATATCGTTTTGTGATCAAAATGCTTCTCTTAAGCATTGCAGTAATCTTATTTGCAAGTGGATTTGGTCCAGGTAAGATTTTTTCTCTCTTACATACATACCTATATATATACTAACGCGATTAAAATATTACTCAAAGGAGCTTGCCATCTAACGACGGATATACAAAAAATTGCCACTAAAACAAATGAAAAGGGTAAGTTCTCTTAGTACTATTTGATAGACAGTTCCTCTAATAAATAGAAAAATAGCTCCTATAGATTGTCCGAATTCTGATCAAACATTCTATCCGCACCCAACAAGCTGCTCTAAATTTATTGAATGCAACTATGGTGAAGCTAAGGTTCTAGAATGTATCGACGGACTCCATTATAGTCCAACATTGACATGGTGTGACTTTCCGGAAAATGTTAATTGCCAATTAGAGGACGAAAACACAAATACCGGTAATAAACTGAAAATGTAGTTGAGACGTTAACTGTAATAACTATAAATTGTAGGCGATGAAAGATGTCCAGAAGATGGTCAACATTTTTATGCATTTCCTGAAGACTGCAGTAAATTTGTCGAATGTAACCAAGGGATATACAAAGTACTAGACTGTATCGTAGGTCTGCATTATAATGCAGAAGTAGGTTATTGTGATTTCCCTGAAAATTCCAACTGCGAAGCTTTTACTGGAACTGAACCCGAATCAACTACTACATCCGCTGCAACAACGACAACTATAATACAAACCACAACTACGACCACGGAAAACCCAAATACTGAAGGAGGACCTGTTGGTGAATGCCCCAAACAAAATTCACAATACGTTGATTTTCTAACCGATTCGAAGGATTGTACGGTCTATTACATGTGTAACTGGGGCACTGCTATAAAAATGGGATGTCCATCTGGTCTTCACTTCAATCCGACTATAAATGTTTGTGATTGGCCAAATAGTGCTGGCTGCACCGCTAACGGGAAAATATAGTTTATACATCATATATTACTTATACTGTTTTGTTCTCTGATATCACTAGTACAATAATATATTATTAAATCATTTACATCTTGCAATACTTGACCATAGTTGTGTTTATTTATAAGACGTGTGTTCAGCAACTAAGGTTTCAGTATAACACTTTGCTATGTTTTCATTTAAAATTGTTTTAATGAGAAAAATAAGACATTTAAAGTTCTGATATCTACGCGGGCAGTAATAATGCAGAGACATGAAATACAGCCGTCATCTGAGACTCAACTTTGTACCGACCAACGCCTCCGAGTGAAAGATTGGAACTTCTAGTTATTAGAAAATTCGCCCAAAATAAGTAAGCTAAAATCAATCATTACAATTTACAAGTATATTTCTGCTCATATTGCAGTAGAGGATGTAAATTTATAAAACAATTAAGAATTAATGTGTTAAGGCATGCGTTAATTGTATCTCAAGCAAGATAGTCTGACATTAACAAAGTTTTATTAAAGTAGTAGCATTTGCTTTCTGTGGAATCTTGGTGCGTATTGGTTCATCATTGATTGCACAGTTAAAAACCTAAATAAAAATACAGGAACATATTAGATATAACATGCCAGTACTTGGATTGATTAAAAGTTAAATGTATGCATTTGAATACTTAGCAGTGACTGTAAATATTACTTTTGCATTTTATTTATCAGATTGGAACATAGCAAATCAGATTTCCGATAAGTTTCATTACTTACTGTTATCTTAATTAATCAATCTTCTATTATATTAGAGACAAAATCAATTTAGTCCATTGATTTCTAATGAATCTCTTAATCGACTGTGTGAAAGTGGAATTAAATCAATTGAGATAGACATCGGCAGATCATGAAACATACATATTACACATCATTTTTATTTATCTTTAGTATCTTTAAGAGTTTAAATTCGGACTCATCATTAAACTGATGGAATTTACAAAATATTTTGAAAGGCAAAATCAAGAAAAAGCAATGTTAACAAAGCTAATGTAGAGCAAGCAATTTTTAGATAGAACACAGATGTGAATAATAATAAATTAAAATCAGTAAAACAGATATGTACCTACATTGAATTTTAACAATACTTTCTCCGACTCTACAATAATCGATTGATCATTTAATGTTAGTTATTCTCATGCCTACATACTTACCTACTATAATAATCATCACTACATTATAAACGGCATACATATGCATACTATTAAAAGAATTTCTACAAAGTCCTTAATATTTTCACCATACAAGAAATTATAAACTAAGAAATTAGTAGAGTAAGAGAAAGTGTATCTAGTATTTCTAGATATGGAAAAGGAACTTAATGCAGTACTAGTACTAGTAAAACAAAAAGCTGATAAAAAGTTCACAGATTCAATCAAATATGTATACAAGTTTACAGTAAACACAGTAATCAATACCTACATCAACATTTAACACAAGGCGGATTATTTAAAAAACAAAAAACCGATAAATACTGTTATTTCTAAAACATAGGAAGGTAGATGGTATAAGGGTTTCTGAACATACATATAAGAATACGTATTATAATAAAATGTGTGTTAAGAGTAAATAAGGCAAAGAATGAAGAAGTTCTACTGAAATCCTATACAGAGCAGATAGGTGATATTAGTATTCAATGTGGCAATTACTTTAGAGTAGCAGTGCTGAGTTGAACGTTACAATAGTGTAATTCCTGGTGCCAAATTAACACTGTAATTGATAATTGACAATTGCGCTATCCAACACAATCTGCTAGTGCAATTTACAAGACAACCACTGTGCAGCATGTGCATTAGGCTTTTATCATTTAAAGAGTTAGTACAAATATCAAAAATGTGTAATTTAACCCTGTTATTTAAGCTAAAATGTATATGCATATTTACATACTTTACATACTGACATTAATTTTGTAAATATACATTTATATCCATCTTGCTTAAACAATGTTTAAGCGTAAAATTTCCAAAATTTACTCATTGTTTCGCAAAATGTCACTTATACCTTTTTACACCTGCTTTAATTATATACCGCGTGTTATATAGATGCAAAGTGAATAATAGCACATACTCTTTATCCATCTTTCACTTTTGCTTACAATACAATAAATGAGTCGAGTCTTTTTTAAAAACAAAATATCTAGTAATTAACCTGCTGTTTCGTATGTTATTGGATAATTATAACTGCGTTACAGTAAAGTGAACTTACATAAAAAAGCCTTTCTCTCTTTATATAGGTTTAATGAGGTGCGCGGTTTTTATTCCTGCATATTGTACAGTGAAACCTCTACAAAGTGACCAACGTTTCGAACCGTATTTTGTTGGAATGGTTTATGGTAGGTACCGTATATATATAATGTATGCACTGTGTATAACACTCTTCTAAAACGATGCATTTCTAACGCGACCATGACTAGTTTAAAACGACCGCATCATCTATATGCATACATAAACATGTAAAACGAATATGTTAGGGTATTCACCGGACTAGGTGGTATCACTCTGAGCTCTATGCAGTGAATCAGACCACGTGCGTTAAAACGAATGAACTGAATTGTTTTGTCGCGTTTTCTGTAATTATGTATTAGCGTTTAATTTCCATTATTAATAACCTTAAAAGCAGAACAAATTTTATCATTTCCGTGCGTAATAAAATGCGTATAAGCAAACTGCATTAACACTTGAAACGCGCGTAAAAGTTATACAGGAAATTGAAAAAGGGATATCCCATGCTTGGAACGGAGCATGGTCGTTTTATACAGGTTTTACTGCATATCGTAAGGGCTATGATTTA
Organism: Holotrichia oblita; assembly: GCA_023690525.1. Lineage (NCBI taxonomy): Eukaryota > Metazoa > Arthropoda > Insecta > Coleoptera > Scarabaeidae > Holotrichia > Holotrichia oblita. The sequence goes on along the minus strand of CM043022.1, from coordinate 75,898,213 downwards.
ACACAAGTTCCCAAGACCATTTTCCAAAAATGTATTCAGTATGCCACCATCAAAATATGCTTCCAAATAGGGGGTGCGTTGGGGCTGCCAAATGTAAAACGTCAGATATAAGCCAAGCGGACACTTACAGCGGTCATAAATATATGTACCTCCAAGCCGCAGAGGACCCTCCTAATTGATACATCTTTGACAGCGGACACGCTTGTCAATTATGTTGTGATTTTGTATAGTGAGAGTACAAGTGTATACAAATTGAAGAACTAACAAAATGTCTAATAGGACCTAAAGGATATTAAAACTCGCCATAACACCGAGTAACGGCAGGGAGGATGATAGCGAGCGAGATAGATGGTAAGATTCTGAAATAGGCGAAAATAAGAATACATTAGAATAAAATAGAAATGTAGATAATGTAGATTTTAAAATGCAGAAATTGATATACTTAAACCATAGGGTCAAGTGGGGTAAATATGCAACACGTAAAAATTAGGGTAAAAGTGAAACAAGTCTGTAATTTATTAATATATGAATTTACTGCAATTATGCAAGCGCTATTACCTAACTTATAGTTTAGTGAAGGGGATATAAAAATATGAAATGCTAGCTGTAAATATTGTACTGTCCATGAAGTATTTTCGAAACCAGGGTAAAAATATGTAAATAAAATATCTTATTTTGCTGCAGAACTTTCTCTGTAAAAGCAAAATTAATTGCAGTATCAGTTTGATATTGATTTTGCGCAGAGCAAATAGATCACAGAATATAATGTCGTTTTAGTTTTAATTTTCCGGTGTTTAGTTTTTTTATAATACTGATTTAAAAATTTGGGAAAAAATAAAGCGCCGATTAGGGAAAAAATGAAACAGCCTCTGCGAAAATATGAAACAATTTTACGCAGGTCTGTGCCAGTTTCAACAGTAGTATTTGAGATCTGGACATAGAAACATATTGAAATGCCAAGAAATTATATCAAAAAGGGGGGTCAAGTATCCCGAAGAAAGGGTTAACGTAGCTGTGCAAGATATAGACAAAAACCTAACATTTCGCAAAGCTAGTGGGAAGTGTGCTATAGACCAAACGTTTTTATTTCGGAAAGTGCAAATACACATCAAGGCGTACAAGGTAGAAAAACTGCCATAACGAAAGAACAAGAAGAATGTTTCGCGAATAATTTAAAAATAATGGCAAAGCGGGGATTTCCCACTCATTTAAAGGTGGGAAGAGAAACGCGTTTTTCTACAAATATGTGTGCATCGTTTCAAAAATAGATAAATCAGACATTGAAGTAACTGGACTAAAAAGCTTAAATAATAATAAAATATAAATAATATAAATTAATTGAAAAAGATACTTCTGTGGTTGATTGTGAAGCTATTTTAGGAATTCTTCCAATTCCACAAATAGTCCAAATATGTGCAGACATAGTAAAATATGTTTTTCAAAAGCCAGTGCCCGTGGTTGAAAGTCAACTGTTAATTTTGTTTCAGTTTTCGCCATTATATCTTATAATTAACATAATATGTTTAAACAAAGACTATTATTTATGTTTCACATTTTCGTAGAGTTGGTACTATTTTATTGACAGAAACATTAGCTTATTATTGTATTTTTCATTTATCTTTCAATTATAATAAACTGATTTTCACCCTAATTATAGTGTTATTTAAACTAGTATCTTCTTCAGATGCTTTTTATTTTATTTTGAATGTAAAATATAATAACTAAATGCATGCGGTACATGTTTTCCTTTCATTTTTTCCCGCTCGTTCCATTTTTGCCTCTGAAACACCAGTATCACTAATAGTATGGAAGTTATACGCTTGTTTCATATTTTCCCTATTATGTTTCAGTTTTTTCCAAAAACAGGGTTAAAAATGAAACGCTGTTTTTGGTATTTTTTGGACCTGCTGACATTTAATTTAAAAAATCCATTTTTTTGGCAAGATGAGACAAATTTACACAGAATAGTGAAATTAAACAGTTCAATTTGAAATGGTAAGTAGCTTAAAACGTGAAAGTTTTATATCTCATTGCATATTTACCCCACTTGACCCTAATCACTGAAAACGAGAATTCAAATTTAGTCAACATTGTGGTATAAATCATTGGCTTTCTAGTTTTTTTACAGAATGTTTACCATACGATTGTATTCAATTGCTAATTAGAGATGATATTTTTAGACTGTTAATCAAACTAATCTCTATGCCACTCAACAAATTATTATTCGAATAGATTCGAACTTCTTCTTACTATGCTGCACCTTTCAGATAATTAAAACAGCTGAAATGGTAACTATAGAAAGAAGAAATCCAGAAATTAAGAAATCAAAAATGGTTATTGATTGCAAACAAGAAAAATCATCCATCGATCTTACATATCAATTTTCAAGGTATAGGTCCAGGTTACACCAAACTGTAAATTGGTATAAAAAAGTTACTATTGAAATAATACTTGGTAGAGCTATATAGTAAATGCTCATTTTGTTTAAAGGAAGGTAAATAATCGCATAAGGAATCTAGTAAACAAGTTTTCAGGAAGTAGTTTAAATAGACAACATATGTAACAAAGATTAAAGTGGACAAGAATGATCTCTTTGGAAAAAGAACGTTCTAATCCATGGCTATTGCAAAGCAACGAAATTGTCTCATAGAGAGATGAGATTTCGATAAGTATAATAAAGTACATTGAACAATGGATGTTTTACATGAGGACTGACAAAAGGTCTGACTGAAGTCCTTGATAAATTATATTTGGCGAGTCGTAAATTCATTAGCTATTTCAATGTATCTCTGAGTCATGACGCTTTAGGCTTGCTTATACGAACGACTAAAATCATGGTAGATAAACGTTTTTATTTTATTCTTTGGTTTTCTCCACATCAAACATAAATGATACAAGCATGTGATCAGGTAAATTACTTAGGCCACTAAATTGAATATTACTAACTAATCAGACATCACAATAATACAATATCTATCAAATTACTGCTATAGTTTGTTACACTGGTAAGTCATTTACCATCTGTGTTCGTTTACGACTACCAAGTCTTCAAAATAAACTAATATATTGGGCCATATTTGGAAGATTTGCTTCTATACTAAGCATGATTTCTATGAATTTCAGATAAAATATATAAGGTGATTGATGAGGATGGCCTATTAAAAGTATTATACAAATGGAGCGGAATTTTAAAGCAAAATTTTTCAGTTGGATATGGTTGAATATGACCTATCACGTAAAAATATTTTTGAATACATATCACTTCCGGTTAACCGGAAGAGGGCATCAACTTCGATTTTTTAAATAGCATGCTATAAAATAAATTACAGATTCAGCTTCTATGATAAATTTTACACATATTTCATGTATCATACCCTATACCTAAATACCATGCCTACAGAGTTATTCACAATTAAAGAAAAAAAGTGACAGATACCGATCTTACTTTATAGTGATATTACGTCACGTAGGAGTAAACGAGATGACTGAAATTTTGCACACGCATAGCTGATAGTATGTAGTTACACAACATTTGAAGTTATTCTCTATAACGTTAGACAGGGTGTTTAAAAACTTAGTTGCTTATAAATAACTTCACTCTTCCGAAAGTAGATTTTTTTAAATGGGAAGGTATACATTTTATTAGATATTCTGATTCTATGATAAATTCTCTTTTAATCCGTGATTGGTGTTCCTGTACCTAAAATGAAAGTTGAGTAAGTTATAACGATTTAAGTACATATCATGCTCAGATATGTCAATTTACTGAAGCAAGGGTGCTTAGCTAATTTGTTTTACATACTTACTTGTCAATTATTTTGACGTCTGTCATTTTGTTAATCGTATTTTCGTAAATTCTTCCAATTGAATTATGGGAATAAGGGATCGTTTAGGCAAAAAATACCAGATGCTATTCGAAGAGTAAGAATTATAGGAATACGTCTCTAAATATAGAATGCCTCAATAGAAACGGTTGCTATATCGAGCCATTTAGATAACTTATTTATTTATGTTATTGTTATTGTTGTTCTTATAATTTTTCTACCGTATCTTTTATCTTATCTTTTTTATTATTTTAATTTTACCTAATTTGTTATTACTAATTATTTAGACCACTGATGTAAATTTACTTTATGTTGATTATTCAAATACCGTTTGTTGAGAGTATCTACGAGAATTCTTAGATAATCTAAATTTTTTACTGATATTGTTCTTCACCATTGTTCTACGAACATATTGCTTGCTAAAACTTTTTACCTATATGTCAAAAATTCTTAGAAATTTTTGCTGATCATTGGTTGTAAATGCTAATATCTTTCAGTAAACGTTCGATACGTTTATTTCACTATTTGATTACATTCACTTTCCATAATAAATAATCTGTACCATCTGTGTAATATCTGAGCATTTTAGGTACGGAGACGAATTAAATCGTTATAATTATTCACCTTCCATTTTCGGTATAGGAAGATTTAACACGGATTAAAAGAGAATCTATCATATAATCAGAATATCTAATAAAATGTATACCTTTCCATTTAAAGAAATCTACTTTTCGCTGGTTGAACTTATTTATAAGCAACTAATTTTTTTAGACACCCCGTATAATGTTACAGAGAAGAACTTAAAATGTTGTAAAATCTTTTACTCCTCCTCGGTTAACCGGAAGTGATATTTATTCAAAAGTATTTTCGCGTGATGGTTCATATTCAACCATATCCATCTGCAAAAGTTTGTTTTAAAATTCCGTTTCGTTTGTATAATACTTTTAATAGGCCATTCTCACCAATCATCCTGTATTTATATTTATTTCTTTCGAAAAATATATAGAATTTAAATCACTTCCTAATTAATAAATACAAATAGCTAATAAATTTAACGAGTTAAAAAATAAGCCAGCCCACATTCAAACATGTTCAACAATATATACATAAATTAATTTGAATATATTCAGATATAGTAAATATGCAAATATAAGCGTTCACCTATTAAGACAGCATGATGTGCAGGTCATTGCGAAGGACCTACAAGAAGTTACCTTCGATAACAATTCAGGCAGAGGTGAGAGATCTTAACTTTCTCAGCTAGCATACGCGTTACGTTATAGCAGACCTATTGTTGAACATAAAATCTTTATGGACATCTATCTTTGACATGAAGTTGTAACATATAGAAGATATTGTGTACAACATTTGACTAAAAACAATAGTGTAGTTACGTAGAGCGATTTTATAAATATGATAATGAATTGCATCAATAAATGTTTCCTCTAAAGTTCGACGCCTACAACTACAAAATAATAGAAAATTTATTATAAACATTTATTTACGAATTTGCATTGTTGCGTCAGTATACCAATGTATATACATATGTATGTATATATCCAGTTGCTGGATTAATTGAGTAGATACAAATTATATTCTTATATAAAATGTTCTTCTTATACATATAAATAAATCAAATCTATTAAGAATCGCCAACAATACTTGCCGGATAATTTGATATAAAGTAATATCCATTAAAATACTAATTTTTTTACAAAAACTAATTTATGATCAATTTTTGTGTTAAGTAACGTTTACAGCAAACATAATAGCTTTTTATGTATCTTCGAATCCTTATAACGTACCGCTGTTGGAATAAATTAATGTCTCATTATTTTACAAAAATATATAGAAAACAAGAAAAGGAACGAATTTACATATTTACTCGATAACGGGAAAGTTATGGATATAACTAATAGCATCAAATTACACCTTTCCTAATACAGATACTGTAATTAAATCGGATAGTTGGAATTATACATGTTGTAGAACGTAATGCCTCACGTTCGAAAATCAATTTAGTCTAATACAGATAGTGAAACGTATTTATTGAGGATGAACTGTTTGACTAGATACTTTGTATGTTAATGCATCTTATTATTAACTGTAGCAAATTCTTTATGATAAGAATTATCTAAAATTAGGATATCATCCAGGAGCACAAAATAAATGTTTATTAATTATAGAGTTAAATATTGTAGAATAATGGCAAATTGTGATTGTAAATAACTACAATTGAATATTTTAAATGCAAAAGTAATAAAAAACATATACATATGTATTATTGAATCTGATAAACTTATCAGATCTTATCAGATTGATTAATTGAAATTTTAATTCGACATATTTATCTCTCATTTTTTATTTTGGAGTTAGGGATCGATTAAAATTCGATCGTATCGATTATAATACTTACATACGTACAGATATGTCCACAGATGTTATAATCTTACTTACACATACTTATAAGATCTGTTTTGGCTCGGCAAATTGAAAAATGCTGGGAGTTAAAATATTTTACCCCTAAATGGAGAAGCTATAGATTTAACTCTATATGTCAACACGGTAATAATATATTCCGCAGGGATGACATTCCCCCCTTTAAGTAGTCAATTCATCTTCGTAATGAAGGTAATTGTTTCCAGTAAGGATGATATCTTTTTCTAGTGAAGTGAGTTTGGATTTTTTTTTCAAATTTTACGACAAGTAATTATTAATAAAAGACGCACATCAGCTCAAATAAAACATATTATCATTTAGTATTTGAAACCGGTTTTGTTTTAGAATTTCGTTCATAAATAAATTGTTTTCCTCATTGCCTACATCGCCAAAGTAACGTTTAACATCAACTATAGCCAAGCGGCAGTTGCATAATTATCGCATACATACCCTATTATATCAACACTTCTTCAAACAATAAATGTTCCACCGAAAAACACATTTTCATTTATTTCGCTAAAAGCTTAGTCTGCACTTAGGAGAGAATCCAAAAAGGAAAACTATTATTTGTCATATCATAAAGTTAAATAAAAAATTCCGTAAGTAGAACGAAGAAATTTAAGTATTCCGCTTAGGACGAAATTGTAACCGAATCAGAAGAAATATAAATATGTGAGCGCAGGTTTTCACGATCGTTGTATAATGTGTTGAAATCTTCCGGGTGTTCTCGCGTAGATAAGTTTACACTGATTTTTCGCTAATCAGTATAAACTTATTTACGAGACAACACTCGAAATACTTCAACGCAGAAAAGGAAACATGCTAAGATTTTAGGTAGCGTGGCGCCTTCCAAAATCTAAAATCGCGAAAACTGTGGGAATTTAATTTATTGTAACAGATATAGGATTAAGTTTGAAAGAGTTGCTAAATTTTGGTCTCAATAACAATCTAACAAAAAATCTTGTATAGGTGCAAGGTCTACTCAATTGTAGCCCAAAAGCAAGAATTTTCAAATTTTTACTTATTTACTATTTTGTTTTACTATCATTCTAAAAACTTTGAAAAATGAAAATCACATTGTTAAGGCAACTTCTTGGGTTAAACGTGCCGGAAATATCAATTTTTCTGAATAGAGCATAAACACATAGGGTATTGGAAAATAAATTGACTTCGTAAGCTGTATCTTCTTAAATACTTAAACTCTTAAATTGATGTCAAGAATGACGTCAATTTGGCAAATCGTAGGCTAATTATTCAGAAACTGCGTAAAAGGAACCTGATGAATTTAATCCCAAACTATCTCAGGAACAAAAGGACTGAGTTTCGTAGAAAGTGGGAGTACGTTAAGGGTCGGTTCTGGATCACCTTGTACGATTGTAGATTAATCTTACTGCAGATGCTATGACTATAGGTTTTACAGTTGATCTGACGTTGGCAATTGCTGCAAAATTGCAGTCGTGGACAACGTAACCACGTGTCTGGAAGAAACAAGTGGTTAGATGAAAAGAAAACGCATCAGGCCTTTCACTTGAAAAAAAGGAGGGCGTAATAGTGAGAAGCGGCAGAAAAAAAGAACTTTTAATATGGAAGGAGTGAGTATTGCCTCCGTGAAATCCCTTACGTACGACAAGATACATCGGATGGATTGTGATGGTAACCAAAAACGCAGAGATCAAAGTGAGTGACCTAGCGCAACATAGAAGGTCAAAAATCAGTAAAAGATTGGTGATGTGTGGCGTGGTACACAACATCCTACTGTATGGAACCCCGATATAGATGGACGTGCTGAAGATTTGAAAATATAGGACTTAATGGTCACCGTCTAGAGGCAGGAGCTGTTACGTGTAACTTCGGCATACCGGATTACATCGGAATAGCACTGCAAGTGCTCACGTGAACATTACCTACAGACTTGATGGTTCAAGAAAGGGTATATACATAACTCTCTTTGAATGTCATCGTCAGCAAACATGTCGAGAATTGACTTATCAAACGATAGAACAGCCCACAGTTGACACGGTGATGCAGAGGATGCTTGAGTTTTGGAGAGAGTTAGAGATTGATATATGCCATGATCAAAAACATAGTTGAACAAAAATAAATCGATGAATCGACACGATAAAGTGGAGCTTCATCAACCTCTATGAGCACACTCACATCAGAGACAGCCTTGCAATCTGGTGTATATCCTATAAAGATGGCCACAATTGCAAGAAAAGCAATTGAAGCGGGCCACTTCTCCGGTCGGTAGTCCAACTACGTCCGTAAAAATAAATAAATAACTAAATTTTGACGTCACTACATTATATATCCATGCCGTTCAAAACTTAGACAGAAGACTTCAAATAAGTGTTTTATAAAATGATTCTGTATTGGAAAAAATCTAATCAATTTTCTTAAATTTATCGCTTAATGCTTCCTGAAAATATATTTTCTACTAATTATTGCCAAGCAACATATCACTGCCCCATATTTAATATCGTTTAAATCAGAAGAAGACAAATTGTTTGAAGGGATAACAAATTTTTATTTAAAAAATGAATTTGAAGTTGGTTCAGTGATTCTGAAACGTTACGCATTTTCAGTAGGTACATTTAGCTTAGTTATTTTAAGAGAGTGCTTTTTGTTTTTCAAAATTGTCAAAAGAATATAAAATATAAGTAGAAAATTAAAAACGGTAAATTTCTGTTTTACGCGATAATTAAGTATGCCTTGAACCTATCCAAGATTTTTTATTAGATTATTATTAAGATGTATTACCGCATATCATTTACAATAAACAAGCTCTCCATAGTAGCTCGTTATTTTGCAACAGACTGTACAATAATACACTTATAATAGCAAATTGCAACAGGTAACAACGACGACACGAGGAGTGTCCTAACCAACACTGCAACAGGCTCACGTCGTCAACATATCAATGTTATGTGGGTGAGTTCACTGCTACCTTTGGGTGGAGGAAGGGCGGGAGCGAGGGGAGGAGAGGTATCTTTAGATGAATGATATGTGATTTTATATTTAGTTGTTAGTATTATCTACTTCTTAAAAATTCTAATTGTGTTTTCTGGAACAGCGGCTTAAAATAGTAGATGTGGTAATATTCCTGATATCTACCATGACGAATGTACCTTTCTGATTGTACTAAATCATTATTAGATAAAAAAGCCAATCATAATCCTATTGATTTTGAATCGAGAATAGCCTATTCTCATTGGTGTAAACAATAATGTAGAATTGAATGCAATGTTTTTCATTGCTTATTTTACACATACAAATATAAACCAATCAGATTCGCGTATTACTTCGTGCATAACGACTTCGACATTTCACTTGTACATTCATTTGTTATTTGTAAAGATATCATTGCAACGTAAAACGGTAATAAATTTTCATTAAACCACCCCTTACTTTGACAATAACAGCAATTCTTTTAGGTATACTTCTTATGCAGTCAATAGCGATTACTTTTAGCGTTTCTTTAACATTTACTTTTAAAATATGAACGGTAGTATTTGGTAGAGTAGACGCACAATGTTTTAAGCAGCTCCAGATATCTTCTATCGGATTCAAATCCGGAGAATTACCTGGCCATGGCAATACCCTCATATTTTCTATTTCCATAATATGAATGATTTTGGCCTGTGGCATGGGGCATCATCTTGCATTCATATGTACAAATCATAACCTGTTCGTAAGCTATGCACGTATGGTCCAACATACTGCTATACAACTCGTTGGTAGTGGTCCAAAGCCTCTTGCTGGTATACAGGACCATATTGTCCTAATCACAGTAGATTCTAAAAATCGTTCAGATGGTCTCCTCCTACCGCGAAAGTTTTCAGTGACATTCGTCGCTGAACACGACCTTTAAAAAATAAATATTTTGAATACTTTGTTATGAATAAGTAAATACCCTTCAAATTAACTTCGTAGAGATCTTAAAGTGTGCTGCATTTTAATATTACTTTGCTCAAGATATTTTTTAAGCTTTTTTAGTGTGTGGTGGGTGCTTAGTTGCATTCGCCGTAAGCTGTATCGCTTGTATGGCTATCACTACAATTCTCGCGGAGTAGTTGTGTGTGTGTAAATTGTGTTCAAATGGCTTTGTGATGACATAATACCGCCTTTTATAATGCCGCGCTGTTAATCACTTTGCTCTCAACAGAAAATGGTATGTCGATCCGGATTTCACATCTCTAAAAAATTGTCACCGTCTCTCCAGAAAATTGAAAGCAGGCCTTTGTGGTCCCGCTACAACGATAGTCTGCCGCCTAACCACTGCGTCTATCGACCCGCTTTGAGACATTTGTCTACTTTCAAGGGTTTTGAAGAAATTATTAATCTATCTTCACGTGTACTTGTTTTGCGGATACTGAGAGATCCAGTCCGAGCGGTCAATGTGGACGCTAAGTTCTCGGAGATAGATGTAGCCACTCTACCAACTGTTTGATGGAAAAACTCTTCTTTCGCAGCGATTTGGCGATGACAATACAACCCTAATTCTAACGGAGGTTGTATTCTTGCTCTCTTTTCACTAAACATATCTTTACGCTTTCCCATTTACACAAATGATCAAAAGCGATTGAAAAAATTTAGTAATAATCAAAAAACTAAAAATCCGCAACAAAATAGAACGATAAACATATTACTCGGACAAATGCACATCGACAACTTATTCAGAGCAGGTAGAAAACCCCAGGGCATAATTCATCGATATTTAGTCTTAATGGCACCAGTTGTTAACAGAGGATATTGCAAGAATAGTGTCAGTTATATTATGTTTCTGTTGAATGTGACTTACAAATGCAGTAACTATAAATGTATTTACATAATCGTAAACGCGAAATTTGTACTATACAAAAGCGCCCATAAAATTGTATATAAAATTTAGGAAACTTTAGAGTGGTCATAATTTGATTGCACGGTACTGTAATAATCAAACTGGCAAACATCAATATTATATGCAATGTAAAATTATAAGCAACAGCACAGAGACAGAGTACATTAAATAAAGATTCAGGGCCATCTATTCACCTAAAATGTCAGCCAATAATTTATAGATAGCTATCAACTTTAATGGAATTTCTGAAAACATCACTACACATATAAACAAGTATCAACTGCCATATATAGAGCCATATAACGGTCTTTCGTGGAATATATTACTGTTGGGGATTACTACATTCGTTTACTATAACATTTCATAAAAAATTCAGAAGCGCGTAAAAACATCTTGGAATGTCTTAAATTTTCAACTGATGACCTACGCAAATATTTGGTTTCTACATAAATAACTTAACGCGTACATTATTGGGTATACATACCTGTTAAGGTTGTTAAGACATCAAACAACAAATTATTAATATGAAAAAGCCATTTGCTTAGCATTAGTATTATTTTTTCGAAGTCCAGTCCCTGTTTCGATTTTCTTCTTCGCAGTTGTGTAGGTTTAGATAATTTTACTGGTAGTAATATAGATATATATTTGCATTTGTTGGCAGAGTTCATTTACCTACGCTGCAAAATAATCACAGCGCTGTTTGGATAATGGTATACATTCATATACATATACACACATTCGATAGTCATTCATACAACACAACAAATTTAATTGATTGCACAATTGGTTTATACACATTATGCATTACTAATACCACCCACAATGTTATAAATATGCCTGAAGGAATCAACATGAAACCGTTACATGCTTATTGTGAATAAATATTTTATACAATGTTATTACATATTTCAAGCTATTGTTGACGGAAGTCAAATACTATCTAATGATGAATGTATGTAATTGGAAATTAATCTAACACTAACGACATACTACATTAGGTGGACATACTTTAATACAATTGATGCTTACTTTATTAAGCATAACCAGGAATACAGTTTTAAAATTAGGGTTCGAGATTAACATTACGTTCTTTGGCAAGATGTGTATTTATTTATAATAAAGTAGCGCAAATTGTATAGTTACTAGAAAATTTTACAGTATAAATTGGTGGATAGATAAGAGCCATAATACACTGTTGGAAAAAAAATGACGAATACACTCTGTATAATCTCAACGCGTATAGATACATGCAGAGTTTTAGCTGTATGTAAAGGTTTCCCCTGGACGTGTTGATGCAACAAGTTTCAAATTTTTCATAGCAGCACTTGTTACTGAGCGGCTTCAACAGGTGCAACAGGACATGAAACCCAAAGCGAGTGGGTGAAACCTGCCGTTCTTACTGTAGTGCAAAGAAGTACTATGTCGTAGTACTTTGCGGGTAATGGAAGGTCATTCGTGTTACCTGAGCCAAATGGAGCGAGAAATTGTTGTGGGTATGTACATGGCAGATGTATCCTTCCGAGAAATTGCGCGCCGTCTCGGGCAGTCGTTATCGGCAGTGCAACGAGCATGACGAGAATGGAATAAGCAACAACGTACGCGTCTTCAGTCGCGGATTGGACTCAACTTGGAGCTGTTTGTCCAGCAGAAAGGGAAAGCGTACTCACTACGGAAACTGTACGCGAAAGTTTGCTAGAGAATGGACTGTGATCGCTAGCGCCACCGTACACGACGCGAGTGGGTCGGAACATGACATCGGTGGGTTGCCGAGTGGAAGCACATTTTATTTTGCAACATGGTGAGCGTCAACTCGAGCAGTGCATCTAACCCTGCCGTATCCGCCACCAAGGGGTCGGTAGGGGATGCGATTACACATAGTGGACGTATACCACCGCTGCATGTACAGTAGGCGATGATGGCTCGCCGATACGTAGAACAGGTACTGCAGCTCGTTGTGCTTCCCTACATTCGGCGGCGCCCACGTCTGCTATGCATGCAGCACAACTCCCGACCGCACGTCGCGTTGGTTGTGCAGATAAAAGCGGAGGTATGTTATTCTACTTTAATACTACTTCCATGCCAAATTTCGTTGCGTTAGAATCACACGTTTAGAGTATACAGGGTGTACTCTTCACTTTTTTTCAACAGTATATTTGAAGACATAGTTACGACGAAATTTGCTTTCAGATAGCTGCGTTGCAATATCAGTTATCTATACTGTTGGCAGTAACACCTTTCACTATTTTATTACATTAATATGATATTAGTATTTATGAACAAAAATATATAATTAAATTAAAAGTAAATAAGGGGATAGGGAAATTACATTACCAAGTAACTACCCCAATTACTGATACGTTTTATGCTGTTCCATTTCCGCGTTAATTGAATTATGTTCTCTATCATTTCAGGCGAGTCACGCTTTCACGAACCAGAAATCTATATTCTCTCACTGCTCACTCCACCATCTAATATTTTGAATGATCGCAGTAGAGTTGTTAATATAATTAGACGATGTCAGTCTTTTCTAAAGATTTTTGCTTCACGCAAATTTTAGTTAGGCCGAAAGAAATCTCCTTTCGCGAATGACAGTAAAGTAGTAAGTCGTGTGCAGTTTAGATATAAATTGTTATCACTTCAACAACTCTAAAATTACTGATCAGTTCACTATTGCCTTAAAGACCACTTCGTGTAATAGACATAACTGGTTAAGTAAAGTGTTTCATACTTAAAGTGTAGTTATAACTTTTGCGAGATTATAAAATCTTAATAGAAGTTGAATAAATAGCGTCGCATTGTGCATTCAAACATAAATGGGGACAGCATATACCTCCTAGCAAATGTGCAACTGAATAGCTATAACGCTGCAAGATCTATTTCGCATAGTGCAAGATTTTTTTGCACTGCTTATATCCAACAGCCAATTTATTGATAGATATGCGAAGTTGACCGACCTGGGGAGACAATATACTCGGCCGTTTGCATATAAACACTGCAAATTTCGTTCTACTTATTTTCATCTTTCGCGCATATTCAATTCACCGTGGTCAAGCTGTACCTCAATTCTGGTCTTGGTTGACTATATTTACTTATCTCTTGTAGTTTTGCAAAAGAAAGAAAATTACGTACTGTACTCCACAGCACCGGGTCGGCGTTCACCCTATAGCGTCGACCCTTAAAACTCTGCGGCTGCACTACCCCATCCCTGGTTTCATAGTTCCAGGGTAACGGGCGTGGCGGGAGTAGACTTCGTATATAGGGGAGGATTCTTGGGCGTAAGCATGGGCATACGCTCCGGCAGTCCGGCCGCTAACCGTCGGAATATACGGTGGGTAAGTGAGGCACCCTACGGCGCTTACCTAGAGAACTCTGCAGCTGCACTACCCCATCCTTGGTGGCCACACTCAGGGAAACGGGCGTGGCGAGAGAATTTGGCGAAGATAGTAGGGGAGGATAAAAGTCGGTTCGCCGAGGAGTAGTCCGACCGCTGGTTGTCTGGTTGGGGAAACCTTTGGTTTCATCCTAAAACAACTCGGTGACTCTGGGACCCTACGGTTTCACTGTAGCTGCCGCGGATACTTGATCGCCGGAGGGGCGAAAGGGTTGGCGCGGTTGGCATTTTGGGGTAGGGCTTTTGCCCGGCCGTCCCCGTAGTTCAGGCTTAATTCACGGGCGGGCTGGTTGTACCTCACGGCCAGATTCCGTTTCCCACGCTTGGCCGATAGTAGCCATCCGCAAGGAGGCCTAGGCCCCGTGGGATTAGATGTGAGGTAGGAGTTCGCTAAAGCGTCTCCAACGGTGACCCGTCCAACGTTGACAAGAAAACTTGTCTAACATGGGTAGCACGGGAGAGAGGAGCCCACCGGTTCGCCGGGCCTCTCTGAGAGGTGTCGGTCTCGTGCGGGCAACTGGTTTCGTGCCTCTTTGTCCTGAGGAGTGTGTGCACTTTCCCTGTTTTTGCCGCATACCTAACGGTCGGTCGGCAGCTGGTGCCCCTATGGGGTCCAGCAACCACTTTCGTGTACTCCACAGCAGACGATTAAACGAGTTCTCCAATCGCGAATTATACACTGGCCATTGCTTCCGACGATCATCCGCCACCTTGTTAGCGGATTCTGGAGCAAATTTATCTACAATTAAGAGACCTGGGGGCTGGAAGAGTTTCAATCTTACTGAAGATACATTGAGGATTTTCTATAAAATAAAAAAAACTCCTCATTCGACACTGTTAAACAATTCAATGAAGAAGAAAACAAAAATCAAATTGTAGCTAGTCGTGTTGAAGTGTCAACTTTTAGGAGTAGTGTTCAAACAAGCTAAATTTGCATTTATTTAAACTAATGTTACTAAATTGACAAATATTTCCATTCCTACTCTGGCTATGTGCCGTCATAAATCAAGGCTATTCTACATATAACTAAATAGATACAGATATTTCACACGTTTTCACATGTTCCCAGTCATTAGGGATGAATATAGACACTAATGTCTTAAACGTTGGATAATTGTCTCATCAGTTGCTGTCACAAAACTCCTCAATGCAAGCGAAATATTATGTCCGTGACACAATGTTCAATGTGTTGTTAACTTGCGTTCGAGACTGGCGTAGAGATTATACTCACCATGTATGTATGTTTACGTAATAACACCAAAGTAGAGCAATAAATTTTCGCAATTCAGATAATGCAAGCGATGCATTCCGAAAATGTAATATTGTTATCGATGATACTGAAAGCAAGTTTAAATTAAATTCCAACGGCGATATTAACCCTTTTCATGCACGGAATATAAACAGCGCACCATCGTATACACTTGCCTAGTAATACAGCACTCGCATAAAGGAGTGTAATAATCTCAATCAATATACGAAAATGTCCGCATAAAAACACCTACAACATAATAAGCATGAGAAAAAATGTGATATGTGCAATTGAAAAGAATATTGTTATTGCCGTATATCTTGTAATTCGTATTCAAAAAAGAACAAGTATAGTCCTTGGTATAAATTTATCCACATGAAACATTGGAAATTGTTTTAAGCATAATCAAAGTAAAAGCGTATCTATTGTCTACATCTGACTTAAGATTTACGCTAAGTACTTGTAATATCCCACTGCGTTTAAATGAGCCAGTTTAATTATTCAGGAACTACTAAAAGCATATGTTGTACATTGAAGATTCCTAGTGTACAGTAGTTGCACACGTAATATGTTTGCAGTGTAGAAAAGGAATTACGTACACAAACGCATAAGATATTTTATGTATAGAGTACATCTTAACTGTACGACTTAGAGTATTAACAGGAGAATATGTACGCCTCTAATGCTCTGTAAATAAAAGCAAAAAAATCTTTATATTAGAAATTATGCGCTGGATATTTTTGTACTTGTTTCTGCACTATTAACTGTTTGTTTGATTTCTATTCCTTAATTTAGAATATAGTATCGACAGATTTACAAGTAGCATCTGTAAAGACGGATACGCTACACTGAAAAAAATTTCTATGCGAATTTACAACGATAATCGCGGGCAACTTTGTTACCCACGATTATCATAGTAAAATACTATCTGATGTAATTTTCTATTCCATTAGTAAATAACCAAGCGGAATATGCGATTTTACAAATCATGACTTTAGTTACACAGTTTGTATTTGTAACATTACAAATCATGCTAGTATATTAATTAAATAGTGGTGTAATGTTACAAATACTCACTCAATTAAGCAGTATATATGTACCTATATTTATGCAAAAATATGCTAGTTACTATTGCAGTATAAATAATAAATTACATCTACATATATGCATGTGTCTATAGTTCGATATTCTGTGATGCTAATAAATCTAAAAGCAACAGCATTTTCATTAATTATATCAATATATTATTATAAAATCAAAAACTTTCTAAGATGACGATACATCCATTTATGCCTCCTTCTAATTCATATAACACAACTGCACACATGGACGCTAGTATCTAGAGTGCATTTGTATTGCAGTGTGCCCAATATCCACCTCGCAGCTGATGCCTTGCATGTTTTTGCTTGACTTGCATTTTTTTACAACCGCGGCAAAATAAAATAATAAATTTACAATTACTGTTTGGAGATTTACAATGTATATCAGGGTGATAAAGCAAACTAAACAGTAAGATTCACTACACCTTTGTAATGCATAAAGTAATACTGTGTTGTTACATATAACGTTATCGTAATACTACATATTTTAGGTTTTTTTGTCAACCCATTGTAATTTAACAGTGAATATATATGTATATCTTCATGTTATTATTTTGTACGACTATTTTCACTGTAATGTTAGGATGTTTATCTATGTAATTTTACTGCTATTTTTTACAGTGTAGTATACGCTGCACTGAAAAAAATTTCTATGCGAATTTACAATGATAATCGCGGGCAACTTTGTTACCCACGATTATCATAGTAAAATTACTATCTGATGTAATTTTTCTATTCCATTAGTAAATAACCAAGCGGAATATGCGATTTTACAAATCATGACTTTAGTTACACAGTTTGTATTTGTAACATTACAAATCATGCTAGTATATTAATTAAATAGTGGTGTAATGTTACAAATACTCACTCAATTAAGCAGTATATATGTACCTATATTTATGCAAAAATGCCAGTTACTATTCCAGTATAAATAATAAATTACATCTACATATATGCATGTGCCTATAGTTCGATATTCTGTGATGCTAATAAATCTAAAAGCAACAGCATTTTCATTAATTATATCAATATATTATTATAAAATCAAAAACTTTCTAAGATGACGATACATCCATTTATGCCTCCTTCTAATTTATATAACACAACTGCACACATGGACGCTAGTACCTAGAGTGCATTTGTATTGCAGTGTACCCAATATCCACCTCGCAGCTGATGCCTTACATGTTTCTGCTTGACTTGAATTTTTTTACAACCGCGGGCAAAAATAAAATAATAAATTTA
This sequence comes from Holotrichia oblita, assembly GCA_023690525.1. Taxonomy (NCBI): domain Eukaryota; kingdom Metazoa; phylum Arthropoda; class Insecta; order Coleoptera; family Scarabaeidae; genus Holotrichia; species Holotrichia oblita. Next base: position 75,880,125 of record CM043022.1, on the reverse strand, counting down.
CAATTACTGTTTGGAGATTTACAATGTATATCAGGGTGATAAAGCAAACTAAACAGTAAGATTCACTACACCTTTGTAATGCACAAAGTAATACTGTGTTGTTACATATAACGTTATCGTAATACTACATATTTTACGTTTTTTTGTCAACCCATTGTAATTTAACAGTGAATATACTTATATGTATATCTTCATGTTATTATTTTGTACGACTATTTTCAATGTAATGTTAGGATGTTTATCTATGTAATTTTACTGCTATTTTTTACAGTGTGCATCACCAACAATATTATATTCTTCATTTAGAACACTGGCATACAGCACTCACGTCCCCGTGACTCCAAAGGATATAATACCGATAATAAAATATCGGCAATAACGGGAGTATAGTATTGAAAAGTCTAACGTTGCACGGCATGTATTTGAAATATATCAGGGTATCAATGAAATAAATATATATTGGCTAGATCTAGTAGTAATTATGAATTCTCAAATGTCCTTAAAAGTTTAGAAATTTATAAAAGCAAGTCCCTACCGGTGAATTATGACAATGGCTCAATTCCATATAACTCATTATTAGTTTGTCCGGAAGCAGAGACATCGAATCAAACGTGTACAACGATTAGACGTTAAGTTATTGTTATGTTTAAATTTAGTATTATTATGAACTCTAAAATGATAGCTTCTGTTTGGTGTTTCATAAGTGAAATAGTGCTCCTCGAGTCTAACTTTTACCCCAAAAGATCCAGTAAGGAATTTTGGTAAAACTGATGTAAATGCAGCCGGAAGGTAAAACAAAGGAGCAGTAAAATAAGGAGCTAATACGTTTGATAAGTTTGGTACTAAACAAAGCAATGTTTTGATACTAGTATTAAACACTACTGTGTCAGACACAGTGTCGTTAGTCAAATCAAAAACGTAAATGTCAAAATAAGATTTGGTAGAAAGGAAGTTAACTATGGTGGTCCTTATCACAACATATTTTTCCTATTATGGAGTCAAATGAGAAATTATTTTATACCTGATAATAAAATTAGGTATATATTCTCACACGGACTTGACATGGAGCGTATAGAAGAAGCATTTGGCACTCCATATAAGAAGACAAAAAGCATTCTCCGGTTTTACTTAACGTAACGCTTTTCTAGAGTTAAGTTTATCTGAAAACGGAGATTTACGCTTTACTTCGTAAAGTTTTTAGCTATATAACTAAAACTAAAGAAATATGATACAGATATTTTTCTTCTTGTTTTGCATTCACTGCAATTATCACCTAATAATAGTAATAATTGTCGACATATAACTAATTCTAACATTTATTGTTCTAATATTAACATAATTTAAGAGTCAAATAGCTGACGTTGCTTTCATCCATTACAAGCGCCGTTAATACACTAGCTTGCACTAATGTTTGACATTGATTTTTTCTAACCCTAATTGGAAATAAGCTAGAACACTGCTGGCGTAATGCAGCAAATATTATCGCAAATCATCGTTCCCGTACTCTATATTAATAGCGTTATCCTGTCACATTCTCTTTTGTATTCCAGACTAATTCCATAAACTTCCTCTTATTTACCATCCGGTTAAGTTTTGTATACTTCGCGTCAGTTCATCTTCTTAACCATGTTTATATATTACGCCGAGATCACATAAGACGCCATGTACTGTATTAACCTTCTTTTCGTCGTAATGTAGGTGAAAGCAGTAAAATATGTTTCACAGGTCTCTGCCGGATATGCTCTTTCATTTCTCGCGAAAACTTTCAAGGAGGCTTTCGCCAGCAACGGGAACAAAGCAATTTTCTTACTCTTATTTGGCGCGTGAATTTTTCTGCATCCTTTATGTATCATTAGGTTTCCGGTGTAGCGTTCTGTTTCGGGTTTTACTTTTTTTCGCTTAGTAATATACTAGGCACACGCACACAACCCCATTACATGCAATTTGCTTTTGAATGGAACTCTTTCATTCGTGAATTCAGTTCGAATAAATAGAAATACTCTCGCCATGGAGCCCTGATATTAAAATTTGAGATTTGTTTTCTTATTTATGACATGAATGTTGGCAAAAGTTTCAGCAAAAAGGGAAACAAACACTACCACATTATTTCGTGAAGCACTAAATGAGGCATCTCTCACCAACAATGAAATTTACTTTTTGTATACGTTTGTTTGTGAGAAAAAAGACATCTGGATGTGAGGTGCAAAGTTTATGAGTGATAGGTTTGTAAAGAATAGAGAGACCAGAGATAATATTTGGAATAGAACTGCAAATTTTGTTGTTAGTTAGGGCATTCTAAAATTATTTCCACTGATTCAAATTAAAGAGTTGCAAAACATCAGTCTTTGTTTCGTTGATATTCCACATTTTTTAAATGACGAAGATTGTAGTGATGTTAGTACATTGGAATTTAAGTAGATCCTGTATTTTTCAAAGTCAACAACTTGTTCGCTTATGTGATGTCTCGTCATGAGATTTAAACGGATTTGACCCCAACAGAGAAAAAGACATTGCTTGAAATTACCTATGCAATTACCTATTACACTTTGTTGTAAGAAAATTCTAGTCTTTTTAGAAATATAGAATAAATATGAGTGAAAAAATAGATCTTTAGTTTATCTCTGTATATAGCAATCTCAGAGCCAGATTCTTTAAACTGGGGTACTCATAGGAATTTCAAAAGACAGAACGCGAAATTCTAACTTGTTATTACATAATTAGACATGGCACATTCGGTACACATTCCAGCAGCGTACACATATAATTTTCCATTTAATTTAAAAATAAAAAAATCACACTGAACGGATAAGCGAGCTCATTGACCGTGGCATATTTATATACGACACGACTGCATACTAACTTGCAATTCAAGATTTCTTTCATTCACACAGTTAGCTGTCAATCGAAAACTCGATAACGCTCAAAATATCTCCGGTTATGTATGTGGCATTAATATGCCTGCACTATACATAATTCGACTCTTGTTCTTTGTAGTAAGACATGCAAATTCTTAACTACATATTCTATGTACACTCGGTTGATTTAGTACCGACTCAAAGTGCCATAAAACCCGATAAAAGTATGCTTTACTGCGGTATAGGAATGCAAAGCAGTAATAGTATGGTCAACTGTATGTAAACTACTATTTATATGTATATGGTATATGGTCAACAACTATCGGCCTATAGCATTATTGAGTAATTTTTTCAAAATCTTGATGATTTTATGCAATTTAATTTCTTGGCATATACATCTGCTCATACATTGTAGTCAACATGGTTTCGTAAAGGGATGTTCTACGGTTACCAATTTGTGTAATTTTACCCAATATATTCCTGAGAACATGGATAGTAGAAAACAAATTGACGTAATCTATATGGATATTAGGAAAGCGTTTGATCATGTGCGTCATAACGTTATCGTTTCTAAATTGACAAATTTTGGTTTGCATTCTGATCTTATTATATTATTGCAAGATTATCTAGCGAATCGTCAGTTGTATGTTGAATACAAAGGTATTTCATCCAATATATACATGGCTCTCAGTGGAGTGCCCCAGGGCTCGAATCTTGGACCACGCTTATTCATTATGTTTATTAACGACATATGCGATCTAGTTAATGCCGGATGCTTGCTCTACGCTGATGAACTTAAGATTTTTACTGCCATCAGCGGTTTCGAGGATTGCATGGCTTTGCAACATGACTTGGATACACTTACTAATTGGTGCACAGATAATGGTTTTTCGCTCAATACTGAGAAATGTAAAGTAATGACATATACTCGCAAATCCGACGTATTACTTTATCAGTATAGTGTCGATGGCAGTTAGTTGATGGAAGGCTTCGCTTTGCTGAACACATTGCAGGGGTTTGCATGGACGCTCACAACCTGCTAGGTTTTATCATACGTTCTTGTAAGGATTTTGAGAGCATCGACACCTTGGTGAAGTTATACATAATGTTAAATCGTAGTAAGCTGGAATATTGTTGTATTGTCTGGGCACCTTTCTACCAGAAGCATATTACACTAATTGAGTCAATTAAAAGAAAATTTTTAAAATATTTGTACTATGTTAAATACAGAAGATATCCGGATTATAATATTTCATACATGACATTACTCCAAGAATTTAACTTTAGCTCACTTGAAAAATAATCGAAAGCTAATTTCTTTGTGCCATTTATCATTAATAGTTCACTGCATAACCGATAATCCTGAGTTTCTAGAAAAATTAATTTTTTTATATCCCCGTTTTAACTCACGCAGCTCACTTACTTTTGTTTATAATGTACCCCATACAAATTATTTGATGAATTCGCTACTTTTTAATTTAAGTAGGACGTACAATCATTATAATTATGCCCTTAATATTTATAATAATAATTATAGGGATTTTTGTATAATGGCTAAGGAATGCTTATTTTGATTTATTATTATTAATTTTAGCTATTATTATATACTAAATATGCACGTTCCGTTCGTACTTTCCTTAAAATGGGAATAACCTTATAAATGGATTGTAATCTGCTAGGTTAATAAATAAATATCATTATTATTATTGGCAGGGAAGTACTCGACCGTACACCGTAGGAAATAGTGCCTCAAAAACTCAGGTATGCAGTCTGTATGGGAGTGATATTCTCTCTTGCCTCTGATGAGGAAGACCCTTCGATTCAATATTGTCGCCAACTTGATGTTCAATTTAGACCAGTCCTTTAGAAGAATTGTAAAGCGTTCACCATAGGTGGTGCGGATATGTTGATAAAAACCATCCGTAACAGTATTGGGAGGGAAGTACTCGACCGTACAACCTAAGAAGCGCGGTCAGACCGCATACCTGAGTTTTTGAGGCACTATTTCCATTATTATTATGATTATTATTATTATATACAATATATTTTTGTATCAAATCCTATTTCATATTCAAGGGATCACTTATAAATTCCTAAACCGATAATTTCTTAATGCGATTTTAACATATAGTTAAATCGCTATCGCATACAATTTCACTATATTTCTAAGTATTTATGTAATTTTAGAAATTACATGTACATGTTCGCATGATGATGCAGAAAATGTCCTTCAGGACCAACTAATAATTAAAACGTTTCTTCTGTGTATTAATTTGTTTTCAATTTGACTGTCTTTTCGTTTAGGTACCTTATTTATTATTTGAAACAAATTATTATTTGTTTACTGTGTTTTATTATTAATTCTAGAATAAAATCGGTGTTTTTAACGAAACAGACTTAAGATGAACATAGATTCCTGTCTATCCGCTTTAATAAATAATTTTTTCTTATGGTTCTAAAATTGATTTGTAACATATTATTAAATTCAGTTAAGTACGTTTAAGAAGAAATACAATAATTATTTTATTTGCGTTTATATGTCATTAATGCTAATGGGTCTGGCAAACGCTATACTAAATAATTCAAATGTGTTTTCCCTGGAGGGACGTAAATCAGCCCGCAGGCTGACAAGTGGCCTGAACCGCCCCTTTATAAGATTTTGTGTCGCCCCGGAATCGCCTTTAGTGACATGCTTCGGGGTGATTGGGCTGTCTTCTCTTCTTCCTATAGCTCCCTACGTCTCCCTTCCCCAGTACTGGTACCAGGATTAGGAGTTCGGGAGATGTAACTCATCTGCTTGTCGTGCTCGCTCTTGCTCCTCTTTCTTCTTCATTATTTTAATAAACATACCGTGTGTATGGTCTTCCAGTTTTGTTCGGTGGATATCAGTTTATCTATTAGGTTTCTGGCGTAAGTTTTGTGCCCAGCTTGTTGTTCGTTTTTCTCTCGCACGATTCCACTTGGCACATTGGAAGGCTGTACTCAACGGTGTCCTCCTCACCACAGTACATGCAGCTAGCATCCCTGTCCTTTCCAAAACGCAGTGCGTAGCTCTAATCACCCCCATGCCCTGTTAGAATTTGTGTTAAATAGTAATCCACCGTCCTAATTAAAAGTATCTGGAAAAAAGAAGAATATATTTCTGCAGCGATCTTTCCATTGATTTCGCATTACGTAGCTATTTTACCTGTTCATAAGCGAATTGCTTTATTACTTTAAACATCCAGTTAAATGTTTGAAAGTTTCTGTGTGTGACGTTAGGTCTATGTCGCTTGTCGGGTGAGTCGGTTTTAAATCAAACGACTGTACTGTATGTGTATCTAATACCTGTTGTAGCCTACAGTTTAAAATGATGTTTTCTAGTCTTCAAGCTGGCTAACTTGGCGATTAGATTGTGTAAATTTCAAGGTATATATGTATATGAATGGAATAGAACTATTAGTGTCCATTTCTGTGATCGAACTGACATCCTCGTGGAAATCAAACTTGGAAAATAATCTTCGATTTTTGTGTTAGAACAGCTGTAATTATACTATCAATGTGTAGTTGTTAGTGTGTATAGAAATCGTAAGCTGAACAGAAGTTGGATAATACAAGTGATCAAAAAATCATTCATGATGACGCGTGCCAAAACAGTAAAACCAGAATTGCTCATTGATGTACCTGCTTTCTACTTGTAATAGTGGTCGTTAAAAGAGAATGTTGTAAAGTCTAAAAGGAATTTTATGATGTTAAAGAATTCTTAACAGGTTAATATACTAGCATATCAGCAGGCAGTGGTAGAGGGTTATTAGTAAAAGTAGACATGCGATGACATAGCAGGCGAAACATTATATATGGATTCAACAAGTTCAAATAAATGTTTTAATTCGAATTTAGGCCATATAGGAGGACAAATGATAAGTTGATTAACTAACTAAA
>CM043022.1:75562889-75872849 GCA_023690525.1 Holotrichia oblita | reverse complement strand
CGTGCAATACTAACAGCGTGCATTAACAATGCAATTAACAATGGTAAGTTGGTTAATCATCTAAATATATTTATTATTTATTTCTATTCATATTGCCAGCAATGAGATCTGAGAGATTAATTATTAAAATTTAATAAATATTCCTTCAATTAACAAATTTTTTGGTTTATGATCTAATCGATCTTATTTTTTTTCATCTATAAAGTAGTATTACAAGAACTGTTAATGAAAAACTAAAACATTTACAATGGAATATAAACTGTTACACCAACAAATAGCGATTCACTTTAAATTAAAAAAAAAAATGAGACAACATGCAAGCAGTAAAAAAAAAAATACCTATATATTTGTTTAAGACGTTTAAGCAAAATAATTGCTCCTTATTTTACATTGGATCTTGAAAAATTTATCTTAAATCAGACTTATCCTGGAATTCGAGTTATGCCATTCAACTGCGATAGTTTGGGCACTTTGAGTAAAATCAAATAATTTTCTTATAATTCTCTAACAAGCAATATGTTTGAAAACTGTATTTGCAATTTAATCCTGTCACAGTCTTGAGAAATAATGACTCCAACATATTGTTCAGTTGGAACTCGTTTTTTCTCCATATATTTTCCATAACTGTCAAAATATTGGTTATAGAAGTTCTTTAGAGGTTCCATCTGATGTGGGCATTTGAAAGCAGCGAAGACCTGTAAGGTCTTGACGGTTAGCTTAGCCTTTTGTCCACATCCAGTTTCCTCTACATTTACATTGAACGGCAGTATTTCCGTTACTTCCAAATCTTTCATTGCTAGGTACATTCTTTAGATATTAGGCTTTCCTAATGAGCTCACCTACTTATTTCATCAACTGTGATAGAATGGATAAGACTCGAGTCAGTCTTGGATTTCTTGAACATAGTAGGTACTCGTAAGTCTTTAAATCGTTTCATGAAAGTCCCACGTAAAGGCTGCATAGAATAGCAGGCAAATTATAGAAATCTCATTATTTCTGGGAACATTTAGGATGTCAATATTTGGGGTATGTAATGAATGGTCATCCTAGATCGAAATTATAGGGTCTAACTTACTCGGTTTAGAATGGTTGATTTAATGTGCCCTCTATTTCTATCGGAGCCTGGCTAGGTTGGCTTGAACCGCCCTCTCTCCTCCCTCCTACACCGCGTGGTGAGAGTGGATGTTTCTTTGATCCTTTAAACAAACTAATTTCATACTTTTACTCCGGTTTCATCAATATTAAACATCTGCGAAGCTTGATATTTTAGTTTATTGCTCCAACTCATTTTTTTTTTGTAAAACCTCTGATTCTAATCAAGAACAAAAAGTGAGGCTTCCTCCAAAATAAAGCCGGATGTATTAAAAAAAATCAGCCTTAAAAAGCCTTTCTGTGCATGTCTTTAGCGATGATCCCCATTACTAAATAGTATTTTGCTAACTTATGCTAAAATTCTGGCGAAAGTATTCAGGAATATGTCTAAAGTTTCTCAAGCTTTCAATAAGTCCATCACATTTGACTGCCAGAACAGCCTTCATTTTTACACGATCGCATTACTGCTATTGCCACATCTATGAGGAGTAAAAAAATAATTACAATGCAATATTAGAAACACGAAGGTGAACGAAAATAGGAACATCCTAACCTAAAAACATAGGGGGGTGTTCTGTCCTGAACCAGTAGACTACAATGAATGTACTTTATACTAAAATGTATAGCTTTGGCCAGACAATGTCATCAAGTTCATTGATAAATCTTAGGCAGGCAACTGGGGCGGAGGATGGTAACATATTTATTCGGTTTTCTCCAAGACAGCAGTATGTACTATACGAGCAGAGTCTAGAACATGAGGCACTAGACATGTAGATGTAGACCATACTCTTCTAATACTTTTCTTTTTTGGTAAACTCAAATATGTAAGTCTGGCATTAGTTTAGACATGGAAGTTCTGTGTGGTAAATAAATAAATCTGTTTGGTTGTCAAACCTGGACAGTTGTAGGGTTACTACGCAGGCGTGCCTAACAAATTGTGGTTTGGTTCACTCTCTTTGGTTACTTTACTAAATGAATTCATTACTGTCCAGATTTGTCCCAGCACTGTTTTGAAAAGGGTACGGAGCTGATGGATAGTAATAGGTATGTACCTCCTCGAAGAGAATAATTTGCAAGTGACATTGGTCAAATTTAAAATAAAATAGCAACGTCTTCTACCAACTAGGCTGTCTGCCTTGAAAGCGGATATGTGGGTGGTTCATGAAAATCAATTTCTCACAATCCCTGAACTATTTCCACTTGTAGGTCAATGAAACAGCAAATTGATTAAATACCAATAAATAATAAATTGGTATTTAATTAATCTGCTGTTTGATCTACAAGTGGGAATACTTCAGGAATTGAAAGATAAGTACATAAAGGTAATAACATAGATATATATTAATTGTGTTTCTCACAATGTCTGCTCAATGAACATATTGTACATCAAAATGAATCTCGTTTCTACTACTGCTTCATGATGAGCATGTGATGGGTGTGTGAGGTCGTATCTACAAACTCAGGGATTTTACTGCATTTACAAACTCTCTTCTAAAGCTGTGTTGTAGAGAAAACTGCTGGTGTCAATTGACACAAGTATTAATCGTCCTTTGTTGTTATTGATGTTCGCGGACCTTGCTTACCATTGAACAACCTACAATTAAGAAAGAAATTCCAACGTTCAAAAATTATGTTTGGGTATACTATACAGAATACGGTAAAGCTTTGTTTTATTCTTCCACCTTCCAATTGACTGTTACACGTTGGGTTTTACTTGAGACTTTGGGTTTTACTTTTATTTTATATAAACATTAGACTCAATCAACTAATGTTTTTGTGTAAAATAAACGTCTAACAAAAATTTATTTACTTTGACACACTGCATCAACTGTTTTGAAATATATGCCTTCTTAAATAATTACAATTGTCATTATTACTTAACACCATCTCCTAATGACAATTCTAACCGAATCTGACATTTTAAACATTTTACCAAAAATCAACTATTTACAAGTGCTTTCTTATCAGGTTTAACTCTAGTACCTAATCTAGGCTTTCTAACACCTACATCGGGAAGTTCTAAGCTTTGAACTTTCAAATTGTCAATCATAGCATGAGCCCTAGTACAATCCGCTTTCTGTTTCGATGTAAGCGGCTTTCCTTTAGCTTTTAACCGTTGTTTCCTTACTTTTTTCTTCTTTTTCTTTTCCTTTCTCTTTTGTTCTAATCTTTTATTTGTTCTAATCTGGCTTTCTCCGCTTCTTCTTTTAGGAGTATTCTTTCTTCCTCTTGCTTTTTCAAACGTTCCTCCTACGCCTTTAATTTTTTCAATGGTTCTTGCATCGCAGCAATACTTTTCTTATTGGGACCTCTCTTTGCATCTTTTGCATATTTTTCTTCAGCTTCTCCTTCCTTCTACTTCTTTTTACTTTCCGTTTCGCCTTCATCGTCATCGCCTTCCCTATTCATGTCTTCATTTTCAGCTTTCCCATCCACTTTCGTTTCGACTACCAATTTGACCTTTTCTTCTTCCGGAACAGTTGATTCTGGTTTCACATCAGAGCATTCATTTTTAACACCTGAATATTCCATTCTAAGCTCGGCTAATATTTCATCGATATCTTCATCATTCTTCTTATCCTTTTTTGCACCAGTTTGTTCTTTAGTCTTGTCAGCTTTTTTAAATTTATTTTCTGCTAACATCGATTCTGCTTGCTTGTTAATTTGCACGATATAAAGACCGTTTTCTTGTTTTCTTCCTTCCAGTACTTTCTTATCATCTTTCGGTATTGTCACCCTGTCTTTTGTAAAAATTACTTCACCTTCGTTTTCAGTTATTGCATGCACAAATATTAGGTTTTTTACTAAGTTCCGGTACATAAATAACATTTTTAAGAATTCATTCAGTTTCCTCAGTTCCAATATCCAGTCCTTTCAGATCGTCATCCTTTTTCGCAACAGATATGTTTGTTTCGATCTGTTCTAATGACATGAATGTTTCTATTGAATTTGATATATGTGACGATGCCCCAGAGTCAACTACAAAACTTTCCATTTCTTTTATACTAGTTTCCTCCTTTTCGGCAAAAAAACGCAATTCTATTCTTACTACTTTGCCCTTCTCGTTTTGTTTTCCTAAAAGAACAGTTTTCTTCAGCACGATTATTTTTCTTACATATGTTACATTGAAAACCATTAGGTTCACCTCCTTTTCTACGTGCTCTTGCGTAATGTCCTTTATTCTCACATTTAAAACATTTTCCTTCAGTTTTATTATCCTTGTTAGGACAATTGATACTAATATGACCTTTGTTTTTACATCGATAGCAAATCCCTTCAAAAGATTTAAATGCTACTGTATTTTCTTTTTCTTGATCTTTGTTTCTTAATTCCTCATTTAATAATCTTGATATTAATTTCGTTAACCTCTTGTCCTTGGTAGGAGCCGAATCCCAAGCTGTTGTAAAAAATTTGTATTTCTCATGCAGCGTAAATAATATTTTTGAAATTACCATGTCTTCTTCGAGAGGTTGTTTCAAATTCTTCAGTTGATAAACTAAATTCTCTATTTTGCTGATATATTCAGATATATTTGTACCTTTTTCATATTTTAAATTGAAAAAATCTCTTAGTAAACTGCATTTTTGTTCTTCCATGTCCTTTCTAAATACATTGCTCAACTTTTCATACATTTCCTTAGCTGTCGTACAGTTTACTATATGCAAAAAAATCTTCCTGTCTATTGTTGATATGATTATTTGTTGTGCTTTCGCATTTTTCCTTTGCCATTCTTTCCCTTTCATCATCTCTTACTAAACTATGAAGTATTTTTTCACCGCTTACTATTTCCCATAAACTTTGAGCTTTAAGTATTATTTTCAGTTGAAAATTCCATATTTCGAAAGTTGACATATCTGACAGTTTTTCGACATATGTTAAATCGTCCATTGCTTTTGCCATTTTACGATATTACTTTTTATTATTACACGATGCCTGGGCCGATAACCTGTTACACGTTGGGCTTTACTTTAGACTTTGGATTTTACTTTTATTTTATATACACATTAGACTCTTCAATCAACTAATGTTGTTATTGTGTAAAATAAACGTCTAACAAAAATATATTTATTTTGACACACTGCATCAACTGCCTTCTTAAATAATTACAATTGACAATTACACATTGACCACTTACAACACTCCAAGTCCCTATTTGTGACAGGTTTCCATAGTACAATACTACATCCATGTACTGCGTAATATCTCGTCTTTTCTAGTCATAATTAAAGTATTGTAAAGTAGTAGTAAATTGAAGGAAGTATATCATCCCTGCAAAATATGATAATTACTTTAATTTTTTCCATAAATAGTTTTTTTTGCAATATCTGATAAGACTCAAGATATGGATAGAAACATTATCACTAGTTATCCGCTTCAAACTAAAACTAACACTCACATTCAGTCTAATCTGATAACTTCGTAATCCCACCATTCTGCATACATTCCAATATACAATATGGCGTGAAATCAACGTCTTTGTCTTAAATTTAATGGCGGTATAAGTTATACCGCATTATATTTACATCAAAAATTTTCCAGAACATGACTATATAAGATTGCACATATTTATACAAACTTAAAATTACAAATTTTCAATTATTTTGCTTAAATTGTAGATTGTTAATAACTGAAAGCTCATTAAACCTTTCCGGATATAAATTAAACAAAGTAAAACATTTTTTTTTCCGAAACTTTTCAGATCATCCACAGAACTCTCATAATTTTAGCAATAATCTCCTGGAAAAATATTGCTTGTGAAAATGATATAGTTGGCGTACCATTACTACCGTATTTACATTTAGCCAAAGCTAAAGCAATGCATAATCTAGCCGTAGAAAGAGCAAAATTACATCTCCATCCACATTTACTTCTCGAAGCAAATCCAGAATATCATGAAGATTCTAGTATTGCTCTTGGAATTGTAGTCCCACATCGTAGCGGCCATTCATCGAGTCCATACTCCGATAATTCTGATATCGCATCTCACTATAACTCAAAAGATGTTTTAAAGCATTATGCACACGAAAATCCAAATGTTGGGGACAGAAATCCCGTTCAAGCCTCAATAACAGATAGCAATGCTCAAGTAGAAAATGTACAAAATATTGATCAATTACATTCAGAATCACTCAAAGCTGATCAAGGAAAATTACACATCAGCAGCTTGCATGATGATCCTATTCCTGCACAACAAGTTGATTCGAATGTAAACGATACCCAAACTCCTACAACACATCAAAAACCTGCTAAAGAGACTTACGTTTACGAAGACGATGAATTTTTTGATAAAGATTCAGAAGAGTTTATAGATGAAAACAAAGATGAATTTGAAAATTCAGAAGTAAAAAATCCTGCTAAAAAATTAGTAAACATTGATGTCCAATCTGCAGATTTGCTTTTGAAAGGTGAAGATAATACTGAAACTTACCTGGCGGAGTTAACTAATCCTGATCCACGAATTGGAAACTCACATAAAAATGATCGAGTAAGTCACTCTTCTTCATCCCATTCTCAAAGTCCAAATTTTAATCAACATAATAATAACTTTGAAGATAATGTTCCAATTTATACAAAACATGATTCCAATCCTTCAACTCTACCTGATGAAGACACCACGACCACTCCTCTAAATATTTTCACCCAAAATCCAGATTTAAACGAAGAAATTGTTAAACCGCCAAAATCTATATCCGAAAATTATGATTTAAAAATCAATATTACTAAAAATGCCAGTGATTTTGATATTAACACCAACACAAAGCTAGAAGACAAATTAAATGATGATCAATTCGATAAAGTACTTAATGACGATTTAGACATGTTATCTTTGCTTGCATCTACTCATACTGAAGACGATTTAAACAATACAGAGCAACCTAGTTCGTTTTTACAAAATTTTGATACACTTCGAAATTATACGAAGATGCCATTAGAGGTATTCTTACCAGAAGAACATCAACCAAATCAGGACCAAAACGAAGACAATCCGATCGTTCAGAATGATCTTGCCGAGAAAAATAAACTTCTAGATTATCAAAAGCCATCATCAAGTTATGGTGACATTCAATCAAGATTAATTGCAACGGGTGGTCAATATTCTGAAGAACTTAATCCCAGATATGATTCAAAAATCGGCAGTACAAATCAAAATTTTTATGACTCAAAACATCAGTATGAATTAAATTCAAAATTTCAGCATTCAATTTCCAGCACACCTTCGATAAACCATGACCCTCTCCTTCCTCATTCTGCAATGAGAACGCATCACTCTCCAAACAACATCCAACCAAATACCAATTACGAAATTTATTCTAAAAATCGTAACTTTAACAACAGATTTAGAGATGAACAACTCTATTTGTGGAACTTGAATAACATTAAAGATAATCAAAATATACTTCAATCACCGTATTCAGATAGCACTATGGCAAGGGAGGTTGCACCAAAAAACCAATTCCATGAAAATTTGTTTCGCCCAAATTTTCAGCAATACTCTAATGATAAAACTGCTGATAACAGTTTTGATAGACTAAAGCAATACATTAATAATTTCAGGGAAATTAGCGAGAAACATTCTCGAATCAATTCAAAATCATATCAATCCTCTAAGATCATACCTCGTCAAAGTAAAATATCAAGCGAACCAAACGAGGCTAATTCAGAATTAGTTAGTACTTATTTGTTACATTTTCCTTCTAATCAAGCATATTTTGGAGAAAGATATAGAAGAGAAATCAAGGGTTTAACCAAAACTAGACTTACTGAAAAAGAGAGAAGGGCACAATTACCCTTAATTAGTTTAATACTAGATCCATATGCAAGACTGGATGTACCTAAAACAATAAAAAATCTCGGGAGTGTAACTCGAAAGTCTTTAGAAGATAAAAAGGCTCCAATGCATCATTTTAGTAAGTTATTAGCTTCTGTGAAAGATGCAGCTTTAGCTACGTTAAAAATTCCACCACAAGATTTGTTAATTCCTTCCAAATATAAAATTATTAATAAAAATGGATTAAGTAATGAGATGGTAGGTTCTTCTAAATTTTCTGGAGAATCTGCGAATATACTGGGTGATAATTCTCTCGTCAAAGACGATGTTACCAAAGTTTTTCATAAAGTTGGATCTATGCTGCGCCAAAGTGTGGAATCTGGACAACAAGCCTTGCAACACGTGACTGACGTAGGTCAAAATGCCAGGAAAATAATTAGTTCGACTCGAAAATCTTTACCCAACTTACTTATTCCATATATTAAAGCCCCTGAAGTAATAAAAACGGCGAAAGGTAAGAAGTTAACTATGATAGCGCCACGATTTGCTGATGTAGGGACAGAACCTCTCAACAGCCATGAAGACGATTATGTAAAGGTTGGAAATATGCTCGAAGCTTTGAGCTTATCACATCCAGAACAGGAGGAAATAGGTACGATGAAGATTACAATACAGCCTAAATCCAAAGAACCGAAATTACAATCAAGATTCGGAGAAACTGACGAACCAGAAGATCCTGGTTTTTACGTCATTAACAATCATTTAGAAGCTAACGCTTTAAACCCTGAAGAGGTGCATGAAGTTATTGAAATATTCCATACTATAAAAGAGATCGCCGGTGCAAAATCTTTGAAAAATTTCTTAAAAAATGTGAAAATTCAATTAATAAATTGTACTCAAAATGTAACGATGGATGATGATGATGAAGAAACTGTTGGCAACTATTGGAAATTTACAAGAGCTATGGTGGAACCTTTTATGGGAATTTTCCAAAACGCTAGTAAAACGCTGAAACACAAGAAAGAGAAATTTAAAAGAGCCACACCAAAACATAATTTTGATAATGTCGAAAATGCAAATTTTATTAATTTCCTAGCTGGATATGAACTTGTGTCTGCTATCAATCCCGAAATGTACCGAAGTTATTTTCATGAACCGCTCCAAATTGACCACACTAAAGATGTTAATCTGCAAGAAATCCAACATGAGATTAAAAATGCTAACTTGCTAGTTGTGCCACCTTTATTGAAGTCAACTACAATAAAATCTGCTGCATCTAATGAAGATAACCAAAAGAAGAATGATGAAGAAAGAAAGAAATAATATTTTTATAATTTAAATTATTTATTTATATTTACACTGAATAAATTGTCTCAAAAATATATTTGTGTGGTTTTTTTAAATTAATAACTAAAGCTTAAAATAAATTAAAAAAAGTAAAAGAGAGATCTTAAAAATCTATCGGCTCCTTGATTCAGAGTTTTATACAATTGTTTTGAATTAAATTGGGAAACATCTTGAGAATATTGTCCAGTTACTGGATTATAAGCAGCTGTATATTGTCCTGGTTTATATTTAGGCGAAGTTGCATCTTCTTGAACCTCATGAACGGGAATTATGGTAGTAGCAGATGGTACTTGTGTACTACTACCGCCAAATATCCCATTCCAAATGGAATTAAAAATACCTGTACCTTGACTATGATTATGTATAAAAGTATGAAAAGGTTTATTAGTAGGTTTCTGCACAGCTTGATTCGAAGAGTAATCATCTACAGGATCATGTTCAGTTATGGTTTCAGGTTTTAACGGCTTGTTTCCTCCAGGACGGTGATGATGTGGTTTGTGTTTCTGTCCAAACGGCTTATGGTGACTAGGTTTGTTCATACCAAGAACGCTACCTACTACAAAACATGCATGTATAAATAAAAAATTTTATGAAGATAAATAACATGGTTACTTTGATCAGATAAAGAATCATGTTGCTGTTGGTTTCCTCCATCACAATTATAATTATAATTTACGTTGACATACGAGAACTGTACTGGGAAAAAAGTTCTAACCTCTTCATTTCGTGAACACGGTTTTCTGTTTTTGTTCTTCTTCCTTAATTCTAAATCTGAGTCGTCGTCGTCCTCGAAGACAAACGGAGCGCAAATTACACACGATAAAATTTTGGAAATAGATATGTAAATGAAGATCTGTAAAAAAAAAACGAATAGAATTAATTTCTGGATATTTATAGGTAGCAATAAAATTATAATCTCTTTAGAGTATGATCCATTTTAGCAATGATCATGTTCAGAACGCAACAAACATATTTTTACTTCTGATCGTATCAGATCGAATAATTTATTAGTTTTCTTTGAATATTATTTATATATGATTTCATTAAATTCAGTTTTCTTGTGGTTACAACCAAGACTTTTAGTTTGAGAGAAAGAGAGATTCTGCTAGTTGAGTTATCAGATCAACTGTCAGAAAATTGTCTGGCGTACGAATTTTAGAGAAATAACACTAAGGTAAGTCAATAGAAAAAAATAGATATTTTTTTACTCAATACAGTCAACATATCCTTGCATTTTCCAAGTTTTTCAAGCCATCCAAAAGAAAACATTTTAGAAGGCCCTCAAAGAAGGTTTCAACCATAACTTTCTAGCTGGACATGGACATTAGGAAATCTACGTCTTTATACATATTAGGTACCAATTAAAAGGCAAAGCATTAAATCTGATAAATGCAGTGATAAGTCAAACATCAATTCGAAAAGTTTTTCCGTCTAAACTGCACAACTTTGGAACTATGAAGAAATACATACAAGAAAAAGGTTCAAAATGTGATATTTTCTGAAATTCAGCATTATTGGCAGTGAAATTATGCATCGCTGATGACTCCTTCTTTATGAAGATTTACTTCCTTGAGATGACAACAAATGCTTTCGAGTTGCCATTAAAAATTCTTGTTAAGTCTTTCAAAATAAGCCTATGAATATTTCTCTTTGTCTTGTTAAATATCATTTGAAGAGAATTAATAAGTTGCAGTTTATTTGCTTATTTTGCTATTAGAACAATCTTTAAATCAAAATTCTGGTAGATATTATTCTCAGGTACTACATATTGTGAATATTATTTAGGAGTTTCATTCTCAGTCCTTTTCCAGAAAAATATCTAAAACCAATCCAAAACTAAATGATGTTCTAAAGCCTAACGCATTTTTTCTTAATAAATTTGTACAATATGGAGTAGGTCCTGTATCCTACTTCTTCTTCTTCGCAAGAGTAAAATGGGGAATGTAGTAGGTACTCCAATTTGATTTATATGAACTTTGATAAGACAATGGCTGAATCTTTCACAATTTCGTCGAATAGTATTAAACTCTATCTATTGGAATTTATAGTCTCTAATTCTTGCACTCGACACTTAACCACCCACCTCCCACCGAAACTACTACTCGATTTTCAAACGAACACCTCTATTTTTCCTATTCGGTTCGATTACCCTTTAGAGCATAAGGGTAAGTAAAGAGTTTTCCAATAGTAACGCTCGATGTTTGGCAACTGCGCATTACGAAGTCGATAGTCACACAGATGCAATCTTTGGCAGCCGTATTCGCGTCGGGCTCAACAACTTGGCCTGTCTTCGACGACAACTTGGCAAATCCTGCATAAAGACTTATGGTTTCATCCTTATAAAATGCAATTAACCCAAGAACTTCGCTGAATGGATGCTAGAGCAGCTGGAGGTCGATCCTAATTTTGGGCGCAAAATAATGTTTAGTGACGAGACTCATTTCTGGCTAAATAATTTTATTAACAAGCAAAATTGCCGAATTTGGAGCGACGAAAACCCACAAAAGTTATGGTGTGCACTGTGGTCCAACTGAATAACCGGTCAATATTTTTTCGAAAACGAAGAAGTGGTCCTTACTGTCAACGGTGAGCGATACAGGACTATGATAAGAGATTTTTTTTTGCCTGCAGTGGATGGGATCGATCTAACAAACGTGTGGTTTCATCAAGATGGTGCTACGTGCCATAGATCACGTGATACAGTGGCACTATTGCATGAGAAATTTAATGATTCTGTTATATCGCGAAATGGTAACGTTAATTGGCTGCCCAGATCCTGCGACCTAACACCACTGGATTGGACGGTTGCAGCATTAAAGGCCAAAATTAAGCGCGATATTGATGAAATTGAGCCACTTCATCACAAATTGGGTATCCAGGATTCAACAAACCAGGCAAAGCCGCGGAGGACATTTAGCTGATATAAGTTTTAAAACATAATGTTAACACATGTATTTTATAATACAAATAAAAATAGATCACTATCATTCTCACAATTTGTTTTATTGCGTTACAAAAAACGAACGCTTCTAATGGAAAACCCTCTACCGTATTTTCACTGTAGTATGCTTAAAATTTATCGCTTCTGAGATATGTATAGAAATACTAGATAAAGCGGCAATTGCAAACATAATCCTGTACATATCCTGTGTAGTGAGTATACTTTGCGCAATTTGACTCAATCTAATTGCTACCCAACTATTTCTGAGTACGACTTAATTTTGAATCTCAGAAGTAGGTATAGGATGAACATAGTCAAGTGAACTTTGGGCAATTTGGGTCATGATAAAATTTTCAATTGGGAACAGTTGAGTAATTGGCAGCAATGATAGCGTGAACTAACTTGTACATACATAAATTGTTTTGACAGATTCTGTAAAGGTTAGGGTTAGGTATATTGCTTCAGTAATCTATAAATATGCAACCGGAAACGACAAAATGACAGCAAACGAAATTAACAAAATGACAGCAAAGGAAAACAACCAAATGAGAGTATGAAAGTACATATTTATTCAATGTAGCTAACTGTAGAAAGTAAAGATCAAACGAACGAACCAGGGATTTTTATGCAACCACTACACTTCACTTGAGAATGCTCGCATTGTACCGTGCGAGCAAGTTGAACTGAAGAAGGTTGGTTGCACCAAAATCCCTGCTTTGATACTTTTTCTTGATCGAAAGTTTAAGACCCTGTCTAGTCACTCCTGCTTCTGTTTATTTTGACAACTGTCATCCGTCATTTATCGTGTTTCGTTAGATCTCGAATATTTTGCTTCAAGTTTATAGTCCTGTTTAAGTATACTAACTGTCTTTCTTAAGACAAATATACGTAGCAAGTGCGTGCTGATATGCCGTTCACTATTGAACAAGACACCTTCATTCTGATGGCCTACTTTCGTAGTGGTGTTCAAGATGAGGATGGGCAATGGATCTATTTCAATTAATCTTGTATAGCTCAATTTACTACCCAGTTCCCTGACGTGCCTATTGTGTATGAAACTTTTATTCAGCATCGTAGTAGATTAATTAACTTATCTACAGGAGTATTTTGATGACAGATTAATAAGTAGAGGAATATATGGCCACCGCACTCACCCGATGTGACACCATTGGACTTTTTCTTGTTTGCATACTTGAAGCAAAACGTTTTTCAACAAAATTGCACAATATACACGAGCTAAAAAATGCAATCTCAAGCGATTAATAGCATAAGCATCGATACATTACAGAAGATATTTGAAAACATTTAACAACGTGTAGAGCTGTGTACTGAGAATGATGGGGGTCATTTTGAACATTTGTTGTAGTGTCAACCACAGTACACTAATCAACTTAAATAAGTGCTTTCATATCTGTGTGTTTTGTGGAGATTCATGTGTGTCTATTGTATTTTATAATGTGTTTGCAGTTTAAAATTTTATTGAAAATAAACTATAGTATTACAACCACTAAAATTAAATTAAATCAGAGCAGAATTACACCATTGCAATATATAATTTGTTTTGTTGATATATATTTATGTCCTAGCTTTTCTAGTGCATATTTCATTCTATGGTTTCTGAAGTTTGTTATCACGATATCAAAGATTTGTAAAAACGCATCAACAAAAATAAATCTTTAAACGTAGTCAAATATTATTATTACTGGGCGATGTCTTTAATAACACTAAACTTCTGGCTTTCATTTTCAAAAATGTACTATAAAATTCAATTCTCGCATCGATCAATTTTTAAATACTATTTGACAGCAAGATCTTAGGTTACGATAGCATTAACCTCCGTTTACTATTAAGTAACCAAACTACTCAGTACCAACTACTCAGTGTTGCTAACTGAAAATTTGTGTTGCCAACCTTCTTCGTTTCAACTTGCTCGCACGGTATGTATCAGTAGCTGTGAAGAGAGGAAAACTCATTTTCATATTTTATCCAGGAAATCAATCTCTCACTAAATGCATAAGATTATGGAAGTTGCAACTGAATTTATTCTTAAAATTGGTAAATGTCAAACTCAAAATTAATAGCTCTTTTGAGTTTTTCATAATAGCAAAACGATTTATTACATTTTCTGACTGTTTGCAGTAAAGAAGAGCAATGAGTCACGTCTATAGAGTCCTCGATATTTCGATAAAAGTTTTTACTTTCATTTTTTAAAGAAAAAGAAGAATTTTGTTTATTTCTAAGATTGAAATGATCTATAAGCAACTATACTAATCACTCTGTATATAATTAAATATTACATACCTCAAAAATATGCATTATAACCTCATTGTTTTTCTTTTTTCACAATAATATTAAAGTATAAAAACAATACTTCTTAACTCATCAAATACTCACTATAGAATAACTATGAAATTTGGGTGGTGAAAGTGAAAGTATAAAATTGTTTTCTGGTGGTATATATATTCTTGCAAATTTTGTGCCAAGACTCCTAAAATGGAAATACCATGAAGTCATCGTGAATATCATTTAAACAAGTAATTTCTCTCCGTGAAGAAAATTCGATATGTTTTTATCGCTAGTAATAAATGCAAAATCTTATGGATTGACAATATAATTATGTAATAATAATATTGCAGTGGGTAGTACCTACCTTGCATACTTAATCCAAAAGAAAATCAGTAGGATTTGGCATACTTTCTTTATTATAAATTTTTATTACTACTTTTTTATAACAGGTAGCTCGATTTGACAACTATGATTACATGAAATTAATTGTAACAGAATAAATTACACATAAATTATAGAATATACTCTACAATAACAATCTTCTTTTTAAATTAAACGCAACATATCCAATTAAAACTGAAAGAACTACCGCCACTAACTCGCATTTCAGCCACGATTTGGTAGATTTAACCGGCATATCTACAGATAACCTTAAAAGCTCCTCTACATTATCTGTACCACGTAATAAATGGCGACGTTTAGTAATTGTAAAGTATCCTTCTTCGTCGAAAATACGGATAAGTTTATCATGATTTTGTTGAGACGTTATAGAATCTTCAATCCAACTTATTTGAAACGAGTTTTGTCCGACTGATGGTATCGGTTTAATACTGCCATCAATATCTGCATAGAGGTTAGTCACTTTTCCTGAATAACATGTCACTTCAAATTCAACGATAAACGCGTTAGTGTTTAATAATGATGGAGCATCTTCTGTAACGGTTTTTTTCCAAACTACTCTTGGTTCAGTACATTTATCGCATATTCCATTCGCTATTAAAATGGACAACATCAAACAATGCGTAGAGATTTGTATCATAATTTGATTTTAAAAATAATATTGAAATATTGAATTAACGATTGTAAACAATATTAAAATCACAACAAAGTAAACAATCTTAACTTCAAAACTTGAACACTGTCAAATTCAATCGAAAATTTGCTTGTTGCTGGTTAACAAAACTTTTTAATTTATTTCCTTAGGTTGGCTTTCCTGTGCATAACTAATAATGTGCTAATTGGCTAAATTTAAATTCAAATCTTTTTCTTACAAACTATATTTTTAACGCACAGTTTCTTTTAATAGCAACATTAGTCACATGATGCATCATTTAAAAGGTAATTCTTTAATCTTTCAGACTACTTTGAACATAATATGGGACCTTTCCTTTTGTTATTTTTTCGATATACCTAATGTGTATATTATTGTAGTATTCTATCTTATCCTTCCTTGACACACCTACCGACTGGCGCCAAATTTAAAAATTAAAGTCTCTATTATGAAATAGAAAAATATATCTTAACTTACGAGTTATGTCTAAATTATACACACACATGTATGCTAAGATGTGCAAAGATATGCATGATGCTAAGTATGCTTATTCCTGATGCAATTAAAGCAGCAATTTAACGTACCTAACCTTATCCGCATATAATATGATTTTGTATATGATGAATCTAGGACTCTCTGATAATTTTTCATTTTTGTAAGTATTTTAAGCTGGTACACTATGAAAAAGTAACTAAATGCTGTCCTATTTCGCTACGATCTAGTGTGCATATCTTACCTTCTCTCTTGCCTCGTTGAATCAACTCAAATACTAAGTAATCTGGCCTATCCTATTAATTGTGTTATTTAGGTTCAATTCAACCCCTTCCACTTGTTCGTCCACCTCATTGCACAGCTATTAGGTGATGGTTGTTACCCTCTTTTTCATCAAGAAATTTCTTAAATATTCCTGACATGAAGGGTGTGCCTCTATCTAAAGTAGGTTATCAAACATTTGACGGCTTGTTTGGAATTATTAGTTTTGCTATTAGACAAACAAACAAGCTTAGTGAAAGCGTCTATAAAGATCATCTCAAACGATTTATTTTCTTCAAGGATGTTGTGTAAAAATTCTTCAGATTTACGCCCAAGTATATAATAGGTGTACAAATAGAAACTGAACATTTTTCTAGTGAAATTCAGCTTTATTGAAAACATATAGGAGTAATTAATAGTAAGTAGTTACTCCTATAACTGTTTTGGAAGTTCTTTTTCAGTTTGACACGGATTTTTATCGAGTAAAACTTGAAGTTTATTGTTTTTCTACACCTGGATGTTGAACGTCCTCAAGACTAAACTTTCTATCATAATATACTTATTAAACCACCTCTTAACAAAATTAAGCACCCACAGAATCAATTCCTCAAACCGAATTAATTATTTCAGTAGTTTCAGCAGCAGGTTTTTCTTTTCAGTTTAAAACAGAATAACATTGACATTCTTAAATGTTGCTTTAAAACATTCATCTCTTAAAAAATTTGTAAACAACTGACATATAAACAACAAAGCTATGTAGGTGTCTGCAAAATGGATACGCTTAAGTATCTCTTTTAATGCAGCCAACATCAGTCTTCACTTTTCTAAATGCAACCGCCAATATAGTTATCTGTTAACTCAACAGTTACATATATCCTGGCTAATTTAGGATACCTATCAGTATCATCCGGGCAATTCAGCTTTACATGTCCTTTACCACAGTCATAGGAGGAACCTCTAAACAAATAGGGCCTTATTCTATCCTGGAAGAGTTTATCTTCGCTGATGATATGGTTTCTCGTTATGATGTAATTGCTAATCTCTCTGGAATATAGATCTTGCTAGTTTTAGCAATTTACATAACCTAACATTTTGGTGAAGGTATAAATTTACATTTCTTCTCGCTCCTTGGGTTTTGCTTTGCATTTTCTTCCAGCTCTCCGTTACGTTTTCTTGCTGCAGTCTTAGATGTCTACCCTCAAACTAAAACCTTGCAGCACGTTTTGAATGCGTTCTTATCTTCGCAAATATAAACAAATCAGGAAATTAAAGTCATTTAATAGCTCTGGTGCCATCGTAAAATTCTTCTACGCAACTGCACCACTTTGAAAAATTTGAAGAAACTGCACCAATTATAACAACTACAGTAAAAACGGGAAGACTTTTATATCAATAACCTTAATTTCAGTATTTCCAGAAGTGTTGCCATCCTAGAAAATACTTGGCAGTGAAATTTGCAGAAATGAATTATTTTCCATTAGGAGGCCCAATCTTTCCTAATCACAATCAGCCAATCTATATATTCGTCAAAATCATTATGATTTTGTCAAGACAAAACATGAAAACACACAACTAAATCAATTTTTCCTGTATAATTTTATTTATTCATAATAAACATTGCAATTATTGTTAGATTAAATTCTAACGTAATTAATACAATCTTATTAAAAATATTAACAAATGCTCATTTTCTTAAGCTAATCAATATCCATAACCGTTATATCCACCGCCGTAACCTAAACCGGTGCTGCCGTGAGAACCTAATCCGCTGCTGCCGTAAGAACCTAATCCGCTGCTGCGGTAAGAACCTACTCCACTGCCGTAAGAACCTAATCCGCTGCCGTAAGAACCTACTCCGCTGCCGTAAGAACCTACTCCGCTGCCGTAGGAACTGCCTAATCCGCTACCGTAATAACTGGGCCTGTAAGGATAGGAAGGCCTATAATTGTTGGTGTAGCCATTATAACTAGGTCTCAATCCATAACCACCACCAAAACTAGGACGATAACTTCCGTAATTACTATCACTGAAACCGTAATTCCCGCCATAACCATCATAACTACCCTGGGGGTAGCTTGGTCTTCCTAAGCCTCCATATAAGTTCGGATAAAGTCCGCTACTATAGCCAGGTTTGTAGCCAAGATTAGCACCTCCATACCCAAGGTTGTACCCTGACCCGCCTAACAAGCCATATGCTGAAGTTCTAACGATAGCGATGCATATAACTAGTAAAGATAATATCTGAAACAAAAATATGTACAAAAAATAATCTCGGAGCTTAGATAGATCGGTATATTATTTATTAAAGGAACAATAGCAATTTTACGAGTTTTTTACTTATCTCGATAAAATTTAATTTTTGTAACAGCTAGTTAGGTTTCGCATGTGAGATTGTTAATATGTAAAGTAATAATATATCAAAAATAATAAAATGCTATTTGTATTGCTTTGATTAAAAATTAACGAAACATAAATGATTATGTTGGTAAAACTGTTTAAACAATAAGCATTACAAATACGAAAATCTGTCTCGAACTATAAAAAGTAATTTTTAATTCACAATTTGGATTCTGATGTAAAATATATTTTTTAATAAAATACGAGATTGAAAGCATGTTTATAGTTAAGAGTATAGCAAAATAAAGGTTTTAGTAGAATAAGATCCGATTTTCAAAATCCCTTAGCAATCTAGAGAAATATCCAGAAAACGTAATACTTAAAAATGAAAGTTTATCAGTCTTGCTCAAAACCCCATCACGTTTTTAGATGTATGACAATGAGCTGAGTGTCCCGGTCATTTATGTAGGTACTGGTTAAAAACTAAAGCTCCAACACATGTAATTCAGAATTAATACTTTCAGTTCGGTGACACATCCTCCTGCTTGCTGACAGTGTTTTGTAGGATAAAAAAAACATTTTAGAAATCCTGAAATACTATCCAGAGATTGTATTCCGAAGTAAAAAAGTGGTCAAAACATTGCATGAATAACAATGACAACTATAATATCAGAAACTAAATGAATTATGTAAAAAGAAACTAAAAAAATAGCTATTGCAGTGACCTGTTCTAAATATTACTAGTTTGCATGTGTAGTAGGAGATATTTAACAACTTACTTAACCAAATATCAGAAACGAAGATAAAATGTTTGGGCCAATTGATGAAAGAAATTTTTGAAGCAAAATTGCAAGAGCTTAACGATTTGGAATGGTACAGAGAGTGTATTTGACAGCTAGCTAATAGAAATAAAGAAGTAGCCGAAAATGGTAGCGAGGCTGTTTGTTTAGATACTATGTTTAAAAAATTTAGATCTGTATTTTGGGATCCAAACTGTATGCAGAACAATTGCGATTCTTTATTTAAAATGTCAACTTGCATTCAATTGCATTATTAATCACCAATCTATTGTCACTACAACAATAGAATTGTTTCAAAAAGCTCTCACAGATCAACGTCAATGTTTGCTTATTTCATTTACGACTAATATGCAGAACTATAAATAATTCAATGATATAAAAATAAAATGTGTCCTATATATGCAAAAAACATTTGAGAATACGTGCTTTGAATTTTACATTGCTTGATTTCAATATAAAGTAGGTTGACGAATTGTATTATAGACATTAGATTCTGTATACATATTCTTAACGGAAAAGATGGATGTAACAATTTTGTAAGTCGAACGCAAAATGGACACGCAGCAATTATAGTACTGCGTATATATGAGATACAATCTTGTAATTGCTGTAACAGATACAGTTTCTCGTACAAATTCGTAGTCGTTATAACTTCGCAGCTATTATCTTTAATTGTAATGCAAAAAGGAACTGCTACAAGCATCGATAGTAAACACTATACTTATATGAATTTGAATATTTCTTGTTGAATGTTTATGGGCTTATTAATCAATATGCATATCTAAATGTATAATTCTCTTTAAGAATGACATAAAATAATTATCCGATAAAAGAAGAGGAAGTATAAAAAAGGCCACAATTATGGTCGTAGAATAATATATCGTTACTTCACCTTTTGTGAATTGATTAAAGGTTACAGAGATATGCAATTAGCCCTATTAGTTTTTTTATTAAAGCGAAATCATGACTTGTAAACATAGAATTCAATCGCAATAAACGTTGGTTAATGGAAGTGCTTATATGAAAGAAAACGTGTGTTGATGGTATAATTACAAGAGTTATATGAACACCGAAATCACTGACGTGTTTTTAACGATAATGCACCCGTATACAAAATAAAGCCATTAAGGTTTACTTACAACAGACTTGGCTTATGTGATTGCATCATTTATATGTATATGTTGATATAATACATATAACAATAAAAATAATCTAAATGCAGTATTAAAATAGTAAATCAAAGGCCTTCCGGGATTTGATCGCAAAAGACGAAAAGCTTCTGTGACTGTCAGAAGGTGGTCATTGTTTAAAGCATAAAACGATTTAGGTTTAGGCCATCAAGTTACTGTTAATGTCTACTGTTAACACTGCAAAATAATAGAGACGTAATTTAAATGTATATTCATCAGTTATATAATTGAATTTATATGTTATCACGTCCATTATGATTCAGGTCTAAATCAACAGACTGTACAAACAGTTCATACCTATCAAATGCTAATAAAACTGAGGAGAGGAATTTGATGGTTTGAATCAATATTAATAAAAAATAATACTGAGTTTTCCAAACCCGATTCAGTGAAAAAAAAATAGATAAAAATGGCCGCCATTTTAAACTTTCTTGTTTTTAAAACAAGCATTTTCAAAATCAATATTTGGCACTGAACTGGAAGTAGGCATATAGATGTGAGAGATTCCTTTTCTCATATATGTAAAGTTTGTCACTCCCTTAGGAGTTAATTTTTGGAAAACGCCAAAAAACTTGTTTTATTAATTTTGTCAAAGAGCATTCATAACAAATCTTCAATAAATTTGACCATAAACATATACTTTTCCGTTGAAACTTTACCATCCCCTTAAGAGTTGAGTTTTTCAAAAAAAGGCCGAAAAACATGTTTCATTAATTTTGTTAAACAACATTGATATAAAGTTCCAAACTTTGCCATTCGCTTTAACGTTTTTAGGAGTTGAATTCTGAAAAAAAAATCGTCTTAACTAACGTCTACAATATAAAATCAACATCCCTTTCAAATTTCATAGCTTTTTCATTAGCAATTTAAGCTGAGCGATGATGGATCAATCGAAATAAATTAATACAAAAGCATGTTTTTCATCAATTCAATTGTTTCTATGTAGAATCTAAAATAAAAAATCATCAATTTGGGTAATTCGAAGGAGGTAGAGCACCTACTAGTTTAAATAACCGATAATATTGCTGCAGATTCATAGTAGTAGATGGCGATAATGATGAGAACGATATTCTTCCATTAAAGCTGTTAATTCCGTTTCATTAGATGTTGATTAAGGAATTAATTAAGGAAGAAATCTCAACTGTAAGATAACATTTTAACGATAGCGATATCAATTTTAATGAAGGTGAATTTGATCTGGAAACCCTATCCAAGGATATGGGGACAAAAAATCCGCACAAATTTCATATTATATTCTCTGAAGTGTGCTGTGACCAATTGGCAAATGCGCTTACTATGTTATTTGGCAGTGGTCAAAGTAAATATAAACGTAATTGTAAGCGCTTAATTGTTCAAGTTTTAACAATGAAATCATTGAATGAAAACCAGCATCGTGTGGTAATTGTCGAATATTATGACAAACATCAACATGTAAAGAAATGTTTTACTATGAACCACTTTTATGCTATGGGCATTCCAAAACGGACAACTTACGATATTTGTCAACGCATAGACTCTGGAAAAAGCGTTGCTGACTCTGGGGGACCGGTAAAAAAATGCTAAAAAAAGAGACTGTCTTTAGTTGAGGATGCTCATGGCAAACTAGACGTTTCTCTTAGGAAACTAGGTCGAAAATATAAAATTGATAAAAAATACGTCAATGATATTCTTAAAAAAGAAAATGTTACTTTAAAAGCAAGAAAAACTGCACCAAAATACACAGAACAACAACAAAACGACCAAAAATACAAGCTGAGGCACCTTATTATTGTTAGTGAGAACGAATTTTCACCTTCAAATGGCTTGGAAGTTATTATTGACGATTAATCGTCTTTTAGGTTAGATGGTAGTGAAACTGCAAACAATCAGTATTATTATTGTCAAAAGAATAGGGACATATATCCCCAAGTGTATTTTAAGCGTCCAAAATAAATTTGTATCAAAAGTATTTGCCTGGATTGCAATTTCTGCAAGGGGACATTCATCAGCTTAGATTTGTCAGATGAAAATTTGTTAGTATACCAATTTATGAAAAATATTGCATCTGGTCTCGTTTAAAACAATTTATAAATGAAAAGCACTCAGATAGTCAGTTTATATTCTGGTCTGAAATGGCTACAGCTCATTACGCTAGTAATGTTACAGCCGCATATAATGAGTTGCAAATCAATTTCATAGCGAAGTCTCGAAATTTGTCGTTGTGCCTCAACTTAGACCTATTGAACGGTTTTGGAAACACAGAAAGCGAGAGGTCTACAGTTGCGGTTGGGAAGCTTCTTCAATAGAAGAACTAAAAACAAGCAAAGTTCGTCAGGCCAGTCGACATGGTGCTGATTCAGTAATCTAAGATCAATATAATTTACATTTGAGAGTATGTTATAAATATACAGTATGTCCCCCGATGGAGTTGACAAGAGGAAAGAAATCTTTATTATTGATTTTACGACAAAAAGTCATTCTTTATAAAAAGTTCTGTTTGTTGAGTAGATAAATTAACCATTAAATGTACAGAATGTCCACAAATTAAGATAACATGAAAATGCTTCAACAGAAGAGTATCATTTATTACATTTTAGAGTTTACTGTTAACAGATAAAGTTCTTTAACAATATAGAATTAGTTAAAATACAAAAATTTTAATTTAATTTTTGGAAATTAATGGAGATAATCATAATTAATCTTGGCGATCACAGGATGCCCTCATGCTCATGCGACGCTTTTGGTACGGCAGTGGTTGACAGATAAGTTCGGAGAAAGATTCATGGAAAGATTTGGATAAATCAATTTTTCTGCTAGATCACCTAACCTGACAACTCTTGACTTTTTTCGTGGGATATTTTGAAGCAAAAAGTTTACGCAAATGATCTGCCTGACTTTAATTAATTGAATTTTTTTACTTAAACTATATAAAACATGCACTAAATGATACTCTTCTGTTGAAGCATTTTCATGTTATCTTAATTTATGAACATTCTGTTGATTTAATCTTAGATTATCCGATGGTTAGATTATCTACTTAACAAGCAGAACTTTTTATAAAGAATGACTTTTTGTCGTAAAATCAATAATAAAGATTTCTTTTCTCTTGTCAACTCCATCCGGGGACACACTGTATAGCGTTTAAGTTATTAAAATTTATTAACCAAAATATCAGGATTTTTTGTCCCCGCGCCCTTAAAAGAGCAAAAAAAAAATTGAAGAAACTGATTTTAATGCTGATAAAACAATGTTTCTAGGCAAAACTTTTTCCTTGCATAACTTTAGCAATAAAACTTTTATCAACAAATGCTTTTGTTGTGCAATTATCAGACAAACTAGAAAATTGTTTTCTAGAACTGAACTAATATCTGATCGCAGCATGAACATTTGGGAGATTGACAGACTTATCACTAATAATGTATCTGTATTAGAGAGAACAATATTGCTCACTATTAGCATTACAGTTTATTGGAAATTGCTCAGGCAGGACAAAACTAGAACCATAATCTGAAATCGACGAAAGAGGAAATATTTTCATGACAAACTCAGTGGACAGAATAAAATCATTCAATTTCTAATGTAAGAAGGAACAAAAAGGAGGCTATTTGTTTAAAAAATGATTGTTATGCAGTTTGTGCTTAGTTGTGTTCAGAAAAATTGGAGATTGTTCATTTATCGAAAATCCAATTCGAGATAATCGAAATTGGAAATTACAAATTCATTATAATTATGTAACAGGGGAGATATATTTGTTTAACTAAGAAAAAATGAAGAAGGAACCAGCAGAGATAGATATATTTGTCTGGAAAAGTTTTTCTAAACCTGATGATGAGTCGCACTTGAAGTAAATCTTCCTGATTGTCTCAAACCAAACGAAGCATTTTCTATATTAGCTATGGTCTAAATCAGCATGTATTTCCTATTACAATAGAGTTGTGCAATATATCATACCTCAAAAACAACCTTAGAATGGATGGGATTAATCTTCAAATCAAACTTTGTGGGGGAGATAGGAAAACATGTTAGGCAAACATTCTGTTGAAACAATCACTGATCTGAGACAAAAACATTAGAATTTTGGATGTCAATCAACGGTAGATAAGGTAAAGATGTTAGAGAAACAAAATTGAATACTATTTCAAAAGAATTCTATAGTTAGATGATGTTATCATTAAATGTTTATAGGAATAAATAAATTTATCGATAGATGTAATCAAATGTTTTTAAGTTTTAAAGAAGCAAGAAATATTTCGACAGGAAATAATAGTGATACAAAGACATAATGGTACCAGGAAGTATGAGAATTTGTTATTATATTTTGATCCTGATCCGGTTCCACTTCATTTCTTCTTCAAACATATTCATGGTCGTTAGAGTTTTAAGTTTTTGAAGACTCATCTAAGGAATTTCTTTTAAAGGGATAGCCTTATTAGAAAAATCACTGAAGTTAAATGTGCAACCGTAAAAATAAAAATTATTAAACCCTATGTAACATTCTAAATTCTAATGAATTAAGTATTCATGTCTAACAATAAGTACAAATAATAAGTTAAAAAAAACTATGATAATGACATCAAATTATTGATATAACTAAACAAAATTGACAATATTGAAAAACCTTAACATACATCAAATATCGCCAGTATTGTCTAATTTGAATTTAGAACAAATCGAATCAAAAAAATTTTTTTAAACTAACCGATAATTAATCAAAAATTGTTTCGCTGCTGACCCTGCTTGTCGACATATATATCATAACAATTATCCCGTTTGTCGCAATTTATCACAATCAATTACATGTATGTAAACATTATATACAAATTTCAAGGAAAATCACACACAATTTCCGCTCGATAACCCGATAGATTTTTGTAAATGTTTCCTTTCAACACCGCCCATTGAAATCATTCAAGCGTATCGAAAAAATAAAAATGAAAACATCGCCGGCGCGACAGCAAATTTAAACAAAACGGCGAAAATTAGCGGATCGAGATTTTCTGAGACTGGGTACAATGAGTACTTACCGCGCACTTCATGGTTGTAATTTTTATTTTTTCACTATAGCGGACTCAGAGAACAGATCTTTTTGACAGATTAATCACAACGCAGCTTCGGAGCAGCAGTTTGTTATATATGCCTCAGACCTAAGCCCGTAACCTTGCCCTACCACCGAAAAAAAGCGCTCCGGGAATTCTCGAGACGATTCATTGCGAAATGTAAAGTAAGTATTATATACATTATCGTATACACATTTTTTGTTGCGTTTTAAGTATCAATGAAATAATACAGGTGGTACTTTATCCAGTAGGTATAATCCTATTGTAAATGGAAATAATTTAATTTACAATACATAAAAGTTAATGATCTTGACGCTTGCGGCTTGCGTCGTAATTACATTATTGTTTTCATGATCTCATCAAAGATTTATTGTTGCATGCTGATTAAAAAAATTATTTTCTTTTATAAATCGATTATTTCTTATGTTAATAATATGAGCAAAATTTGGCAATCTATATCTTCAATATTACAGCCCATGTTACACAAGATGTTAAAGTTTAGAGCCATCATATTTTTCTTAATTAAATTTCCTTAGATTTAGATCAAAAGTAGCTTTGAAAATGTCAATTCAAATGAACGTCTTGTGGAGACCTGTTTGGCTAATTAATGATGTAAACACACCTGTTCACCTCATTATATAATCCGTCAAGATTTATCTGGTATTAATCGTATCGTGTACTGATGAGGGTATAGAAAATCGAAACACGTGTAAATTAAAAAGTATTTATATATTTGTATTATGTGGTACATTATATTTCTTGTTATTCTTGTCTATTTTATAAAAATGTATTTATTCGAAGATTTTCAAATAATTCCGATAAAAATTCGTGCATATGAGAACTTAGTTTTTTGATTGGTTATGGGGAATGCATGTTAAATTACATTACATTATAGCCCACATTAAATATGTAATATAATAAGACAAAGTGTTTATTGCAAAACAGAACATTATATGTCAAATTTTGGATGTTGTAATTTAAAATAAACACTTTAACACATTGGTAGTTACACAGTTGTTTACAATCGAACATAAAATAAATTTATGTTCGATTGTACATATAATCAAGCATAAAAAATATAATTTTTAATTGTGCTATAGAACATAAAAGAATTTACGTTCGATTGTACTTAAACAAACAATTATGATATTGTTTTGCCATTATAAAGTAGTACCTACTATATTTTACTAATCCAATAATATTTTATTTTACTAGTACGATTATAATTTTTTTGACTATTTTGAATAATATAAACTAATACTACTACTATTACCATAAACACAAATACTTTATAAAACGCAAATTACAAAAGTATCGATCTTAAATTCTAATTTAGTTTTTAATTTTGCTATTAAAAATTATAGGTATAAAAATTATAAATTCTAATTAAAATCTTAAAATAACAATACCATAATTATATAGTACGAGTTTCACTGACGTTAATACAACTGAATACATTGCATGACAACTAGTACCTTCCTTATCAATGTTGATCGTCCCCCACAAAAAAGGCTATAAAAATGATTTATGTTTCTAAACAATCAACCGTAGACGCTTTTGAAGAGCTCCATTTAACTCTTTTATGGCTTGGAACAGCTTTGTCGGCCAGGGAAAAACGACTAAGAAACATACAGGTTTTTTTAAGATTAACCTTTATAGGTCGGCAAGAGATTTTTTTGATCTATTCAGCCTCTGCAGAGTCTTGTCTGCGACTTGTTTTTCCGGTTTTGAATATTTCTCACAAACCAAGACGGGTACAGTTCTGGAGAGATTTTACGACACTATGTAGACCAATACAAAACTTCAAAAAGCCGATAAATCATAAATTTATCTATATGTTTATCATCGCACATGAGTCAATTCTCATTTCTAAACTAATTGTTTCCAAAGTCACTAACAATCATATCAGGTAAAATCCATGGTTGAGGCTCAAATCCGCAATACCATCCAGCCAGCACTAAAATGTTAAATGTTCATAAATGACTAATTCGACACCAGAGCACTAGGAGCCAAAAATGTCACCTGTGGAACATCCACAATCAAATATCTCATGTAAGGAGTGGCAAAGATTATTTTACAGATAAGAATGGCCAATTCTTATAACATAATCGCCTCAATCAGCTTCGCAAAACAAGAGATTATCAGTCATATTAGTGTGTGATTTTGTGGAAATAAGGAATCTTTCCTTGACGTATAGCGAGGATAATCTAGCCACGCACGGAGAATAGTATTGGGAATGCGAACTAAGCTATCCACAATTCCAGAAGGTGGCAAAGATTTTCAACTTTCATGTTAAAAAGGGCGTAGATAACATTTTTTATCTGAGCCTCAAATTAATCATCTACATCGAAGCAATCGACTGAAAATAATAAATAATAATAAATATAAAGGGTGGACGTACAGGTTTCGTTAAAAGTTATGCTTAGATATTTTTGATATTAAACAAGTTTAACGATAATATCAATAAATTGCTTCTAATCCACACTGAAGTCTATTTCGCAGAATTGTAATTACGAAAAATAAAAGCCAGAGTATCATTTAATAGATGAAAAAAAAATCAAAAAATCCGCAACAAATGCCAGTACTAGAAAAGATGAATTCTACCGTACTATCCCGCAATATATGTATGCGTTCATAGGTCTATTGTTAGTAGGTCCACACTCACACATAGAGTTATTGGATGTTGAATGAAAGAAGAAGTTCATGAAATCGAAATAGGTCAAACGTATGTATAAGAATGTAAGTAACCATAATTCATTGGAGATATCTATTGGAGGTCTATTCAGGAAACATATGATTTTTTACGGTAATTGTGACGCCCAGAAGAAGTGGTCGTGCCAATGTTTAATCGATAAGGATATATTGCCTGTAATTTTTCCAAAAACTTTTGATCATTCATGTTAGGAAATCGTCAGCAAGATTCGTCAAGTAAGAGTGCTGCACAAATTAACGTGTGGTTTAGATGATTTATAGATCGTCGTACAATAGTTAAAAGTAACACTCATTCTGACAGGCTAGGAACAGCGAGGAAATTCTGAAAATCATCGTTTGACTATGCGAAATATAGAAGAAATCCTTACAATCCAAAATTTCATTATTTACGGGTAAGTCGTATAACTGTCAAATTGATTCCAGAGCTACTGATAGAATACCAAACAAATTATAGAGTGGAAGTTACCAAGGCCAATTTAGAAGCAACTGCTCATCATTAGAAGCAACTGCTCAAAAATGTAAATAGTGGAAACTTGCTGGACAAGCCGTGGAAGGTGCTGTTCATCGTGGATATCCTCCAATTTTTTTTATGAAACACGATATTCTTCAACTACACCAACAACTTTACAGCTCTGACTTAGCGTCCTACAAGTTCTAACTATTTTTCAGATTGAAATGTCCTGTTAAAGCTAAAGCAAGTAGATTGAACAAGGCGGTGAGGATCAAAAGGAATGCAACTAAACAACTGGTAGCTATTCTGAAAGCTGAATTTAGATTTAGGTTTGACGTAATACAGCTTTTGCTTGCTATCATTTTTGTTAATAAGGATCATAAACTCAAAGCCATTAAGAATCAAATGTGGTTTATTATTAGACAAAAGCAAATGACTTCATTAAAGTCAAACAAAAAAATATTTTATTGCTGAAAATGAAATATCTTCAAAGTTAAATTACTTATTCTTTTTCCATTATTTGAAGCAATAGGTATGTTCTCCCAGAATTGTTTGCCCAAACTTATTTCTTGAGCCAATGCTTCTTGTCATCTACATGAAGAATCTAGAAGGAAATAAATTGCCAGATATTCGAAGAAATTCGTTCAGATTTACCTCCAAAAATTAAAAGCCCTACTGATACTAATACCATGCTTATTATCGTCACCACGCTTGCTACTAATTACTACCTATTTTTATTATGTCACGCATGGCGTCTAACAATAGCCGGTTACTTACAAGCATTTTCTTTTCTATTTCTATTGAATATTAATATAATGATTTCCATTCGTTCTCAGCAATCTAGAGGAAAATTTATTGCTGGCAAATCCTACAATTAATACCGTCCGTTCTTATCAGTTGCGATTAATATTCCGTAGAGAAATCTGATATCACAATTATCGGTGCCGTTCCATTAACGATTTTGTATTGACGTTTTCTATGCTACCAAAATCCGATTTATTTTATTGGTTTGATTAAACTATCTGAACAACCAATATAATTAATCCTTTCTACTAAGAATTTATGTATTGTTTTCCTTAGTTCACCTTAGTCATAATCATCTAAATTTGATTTGTCTTACAACATGTCTGATTTTATTTCTTTATTTATGCGTTGTGAAACAATTTTCCGAGTAAATTACGCAAATAATGATATTAAGCGTAGTATTGATGGTGATACTTGTTCTTGCAATTTTGACTTGAGCTCTCTTGCACAGAAATGTGGCTACTTTTGCGCAAAATCTTTCTTTAAATATAATGGCAATACTCATCCCATGACATATTATACACTCAATAAGCAATAGAATATAAATTATACAATTTTCATTTCAGATTTGTGTATTACTAAGAAAGCTATTCTCGGTCAATTGTAACTTTATTAGCTTTAAAAAAACAACAGAGATGGCAGCAGATAATCAATTTTAAATATATTTCAAACCAACATACTTTTAAATTGCAAATAAAAAGCTGTTGGCAATTAACACTTTTTATGAAACAGGTAAGCTCGAGCAGTATCAATTCCAAACAAGACTGAGAATCATCATAGTCTCAATCTGGTTTAGCTTCAAGAATGATAACCCACTCGACAAAATAAAGAGAGTAACTAAGTAAAATAACAGGTTAAGATAACATAACTAAACTCATTTATAGGTACTACAGTCTATGAGAGCAGATAGCATGACACTCCTCTTTAGTCTCATTGAAAGACAAAATGTTATTTCCAACACTGAGACAGATTTGCGAATGCCTCAGCTCAAAGCCTTCAACTTAGGGACAACTTCCTACATTTTTCCACACTTGTGCGGATGACATTTTGAACCACCTAAGTACATACATGGAAATGGAACGTTGGGTATCCTCTGTGATAGCCAAACTACCCTTAAGACACTACAAACTATCAAGTTTGATTATGAGATATTGTTAGGATGCTATAAGAGGCTAGTTCAATTGTTAGAACATCGCGGTGTTACGTTTAAATGGGTACAAAGTCGCTCGAGAATTAAAAGAAATGAAATAGCTGACTTCTTATCAAAAGATACCAATAAATCACCAATCACAGGTCCGGAAGCAATGTATGCTATTTCCCATGGTAAAACCTGAGCTTGCAAAGCGATCATAACTACTCACTGAACACTTAACAGCACTTTTGGAGAGAGTTAAGGTTTCTTTAGGGCACAACAGGCCGAAGTACCTGTCGGAGTCTCCCCGAAAAACTTAAAAAAAAACTGATCCAATTTAATTAAACCAATTAAGATCAAATTTTTATAAGATTAGACATAAATACGTCATTCTTTTCAGTGTTTAGAATTCGACAATTGAATTTGTGTGCTTAGATTTTAACATATTTGGATTTGAGGGAAAAAAATGCGCTGTAACAAACGGTCAACATTTTTGAAGCAGTTAACAAAGTTTGGTTTTCTGGACTGTTCCACTGTTAGTCCAATAGTAACCAATAAGGGGAAAATGTAGTCGATTCTATGAAATGCAGTTTCCTAGATATTAAAAACATATAAAATAAAAGAAATCAAAAATTAGCAAGTAAATCTTAAAAGTAATCAAAAAGTCTACCTGTATTAAAAATATTTCAATCTAAATACAATTAAAATATAAAATGTCGCTTATCGATAGCTTTTGTTTTACTCTTAATCATCTGAAATAATAAAATCTCATGTAGTTGTTTCTATGCTCACGTTTTTTGAGAAAATTTTCATATAATTTTGCTTTCTTAAAACCTCAAAGTTTCTAACTATTTATGGTTTTTGAAATTTTAAAGTTAAAGATAATCCGTAAGCCGTCTTTACTGAGTGATTTTCAATAACCTATATTTTGTTCTTATTTAAATATAAATCCTCCATAATTTAGAAACATCAACTAGGATCGTAAAAGTTGCAAAATACATGACGAAACTCACCACTGATCCTCATACAGGATGTTTAAAATTAGTGACAACCTTTCACTTTTCAAACTTAAAGGTAATACTCTGTATATTTTTATATCTATCGAGATGCAGATTTAATTTTCACATCGATATACTATAGACTTTATTACTTCCTTTGGTGATTTTGTTATTATTCGCGTTTTATGCACATTTAAAAGTAAGCTGTGAGGACGGCAACAAAAGGAAAGCAATCACTTTAATAAAAAGTATTTAATAGAAACATCTGAAACAGAAGACAATGGCTAAGAGTCGATTTAATTGTCAGTTGTGGTGATCGAGGAGGCCATCTTCAAATTTCTATTTAAATTAAATCATCGATGTAAAAATATTTCTGTCAATAGTCGATAAACTTTTCTCGTATTGTGATGATTATCCAGCTGATACTAACAATCTTGCTTGATTCGTCGTCCCCAAATAACTTTAAACAAAGAAAAATCATGTTCTTGAATTTTTAATAAAATGGTTTCACAATATTCGACTCCTTTTTGTTCGTTCCCTGAGTGAAAGGCTTGAACCAAAATTTCCTTCTAAACACGCATTCTATAAAGTTTTAAAATGCGATCAATGGATATTGGAGAGATATCCAGCTCACTAGAAGTTGCAACTATCGAACTACGGCGAGAGCATCACAATAAACCAATACATTTACTTAATTTTCTGCAGTTCAACAATTGGCACAATTTTTGGTTATCTCAGCACTTGATCCGTTTAAAAAGAAATTTGACTTGACGGCGATGGATGTCGAATAAATTTAAAACATCATTTAACTGAATTCCGGATCGACTTACCATTCGCTGTTGGGAGCAATGTGATTAATAGCGCGGCATTATAAAAGGCGATATAATGCTGTCACAAAGCCATTTGAACACAATTTACACACACAAAACTACACCGCGAGAGTTGCAGTGATAGCCAGACAAGTAATATAGCTTACGGAGTCACTGCAACTAAGCATCCACCACATATAAAAAACTCATGCATTATTTTCGATAAGAGTTGCAAAACTACCTTCCGATCTGTTTCTGTTGTCTGCTGTATCTTTCAGATCCTCCTTTGATAGAATTTTTCTGTGAAAACAAAATTTTCAATATCCTCTATGGACCAAAGTATTAGCTCTGGTAACGGCTTCATTTTTTATCTATAATATTGCCAACATTTCGCAAATCTCTGACAAAAAAGCTTTCTAAACTTTTAATTTTGAGCATTTGTGATACAACTCTGGGTTGTATAAAAGACGTCGTGTTTAACAACAGATGGTTTAATGTTGTTATAATAACAATAACACTCATTTACTGTTGGGCAAAATTTGTTTTATATTAATCTTCAAAAGATTTTATAATGACTAAAGCTTTCTTGTTTGATCATCAAATAGTGCTGCTTTGGTTCACTCTTTTTAATAACCGTGATATTTCAAGGTCAATCCATGCTCATCCATTAGAGATGCCAAACAAAATTTACACAATTACATTAGAATAAACTTAAAGTCAGAATTTTCTAAAAG
Organism: Holotrichia oblita; assembly: GCA_023690525.1. Classification (NCBI taxonomy): domain Eukaryota; kingdom Metazoa; phylum Arthropoda; class Insecta; order Coleoptera; family Scarabaeidae; genus Holotrichia; species Holotrichia oblita. The sequence continues at coordinate 75,839,607 of CM043022.1, read as the reverse complement.
AAAAAAACTGATCTGAAGCCAAGCCATTGTATATCGAAAAAATTGGAAGATACTGCTTTTGGAAACACATTAAAGGTCAGATATCTTCAAATTGATACAATCCTATAAATTTAGCCACTGTAAGGTCGTTAGTTTGCAGACAAAATCAAATAGATATTGGTTGTTGTTAATATTAGAAGACATTGTTTAGAAAAAGAAAATTATTTAAACAATCATAGGTCTTTTGCTTTATTGTTACGTAGTGTTATTTTTCAGATTTACACGTGAAATTCATAATTACTAGAACCTTGGCTATCGTCTCTAGTAGGTGTCTGTATAAAGGTATCATTTTGCCGAAATAATAATTCTTTCGTCACCAATTTCAACAATAAAAACGCAAGAAGTAGTCTTGAAATTTAAATTAGCATGTTATTACCAACAAGACAGAGAAGAATCAAATACAACTCGTTTCAACAATTGAAACATGTTATTGTATTAGTTTTACATTCCTTTATCCTTCGCCTTGATGCACGGTATATACCTACTATTATTACCTTAACAATAAGCTCTGTTGTCCGTAAAATCTACACCTAATTGATAGTCCTCTTTGTCGGCTCTTAGTCATTATATTTTGCCCCTGAAATGAATTAATTTCAACGGTGTTTCGTAGTGCATAACAATCGGCACGATTATGTCTTCTTAGATGTTTGTAAATTTAACGTGAACGTCAAATTTTAAAAAATAATAATATGTGGTAGGTAATTTTGTAGAAGAAAGGAAAAACTATGTTAAAAGCGAAGCTTTGTACTGTCAATTTGGTAATTCCGCACTTCAAGAGAATAACGTATTGTAATGTCAATTAGAAGCAAAGCTAAACTATCTTGATTAGTTATATTTGATTTTTTAATAAAATAACTAAACTATTAATAATAAAATTATATAAGTAGGTACTTATTAGATTCCGTAATGATCAGAATTTTGATAAACTGGATAATATCACATAATATGTAGGTATAGCATCTTATGTAATGTGTTACACCTTAACCTAAATATACATACGCAAAATTTTACTTTGTGGAGCATGATTCAAAAGAAAAGGAGTTTAACGTAGGTTGGAGAAATTTCACAGTTACACAAGAGTAAATTTCCAATTTTGCAAGAGCAAATTTATATACGGACATGCCATAAATTAAGTAATATGATCGCTAAAATATTACTCAAAAACTTATTATTATTATCTACATGAATACATAATAAATAATTTTTAATAACATTTTTTGAATTGAATTAAAAATAGAAATAAAAAATATAATTTAAACCGTCATCTATTAATGAATAGTTAAACTGGGATGTTGATTATTACAGGTTTCTGTTATTATTCCAGTCTATTTTAATTTAAAATTTGAGGTTATATTTTTAAAATACAAAAATAACCTAACGTATTGTTATCATAATTTACCTCAAGATGTAAACCACAATTGATAATGCAAGATGATAATAAAAATATTCATTTGAAACAAATCGGGGGAAAAATGAACCTCAAAATTCTACAAAGCTTTATTTGTTACTTAGCTTATGTGATAGCCTTTGAAGATCTCATCTATGTATATGGGCAAGGATCTCAAGAAATGCAAGAACAGGGACGTCAACAATATCAAGTAATTTCCTATAATAGATGTAATTCCAATTTAGTAGTTTGAATTATTTACAGCTACTACAAGAACGTGGTAATCTACCTCAGTACGGAAACTGTTGGAAATCAGCGATTAGACATGTTAACGAGGGTTGCCGTAGCTTATCGGAGGATACGCAAGCAGAAATATCTTTACAGTTAACTAATTGTTTTTTATTAATGTCCGGACATGACACTTACGAATGCGAATTAAATAAAAAACCTAATTTACGTGCGATATGCATAAATTCTATGAGCGATCGTGCCTTCAACGTATACACTGAATTTTACACTCATACGCAGAATATTTGTTGGTTTTTACGCGGACAAATTTGGCATGAAACAATAGCTGAAAATACGTGGAAAGTCGGGGAACAATTATATGAATCCGCTAAAAATCAAGAGCAAATTTTACAGAATCAAAGAGATAGTTTAGAATTACAAGAAAGATTGATGAAATACAGTCATGTTTTAGAAAAAAATATGGCTAAATTTTATGAATCGTCGAAAGACCAACAAGAAATTCTAAAATTATTTTCTACTAGTATAAGTAATTTACAATCGTGGTTATTAGGTGAAATTAGTTGGTTTGATACGTTAGTCTTTTATATTGTTTCATCTTTGTTTGTTATATTTTTTACTTCTGTTCCTCGAACTAATGCCGCTCGACTAATAATGCTTACAATTTTAACGTTGAATACGTTTATTGAAAGATTAGTTTGTTATTTACTAACTAATCAGTTTCCGAATGATATAAAGGAAATACAAGCGGATTACTACTTTTATATTTGGTGCTCAAGATATATTTGCATGTTTATTAATGTTATTATTTTAATTATGACTGCCATATCTTATAAAAATGCTGTTTTACTTAATATGGAGTTATTAAATAATATATACGATAGAATTATTAATATTTCAAAGAAAATTGATTTTTTAGAATCAAAATCCACTTATTATACATCTGAAAATTTATCATATATCTCGGGATACCAAAAAACTCCTGAAATTCATTATTTAGATCCTACAGAATCAGATATGCAAAAGGACATGAATGGTACTCCGCATATTGGTAGTACACACGAAAAATCTTCTCCAGCTTCTAATAAACTTAACAATAGCAATTCTACGATTTATAACAATTCGTATGATGGTTCCATAAGAAATCTGACTGGTAGGAAAAAAATTAATAATTTAAGAGATTTTCACTATGTGAACAAATACAATTTGAGAAGTAGAAATGGTACCCCAGAAATTAATGTGTGATAACATTGTTAAGAACAATAATAGATCAACTTGGCTTTAATTTTCAATTTTACTCTTAGTTGTATATATTTCGCCGATTCTTAACCACCCAATAATTCATTTTTAAAATAGCACGCAGTTATTCATGCTTCGGTGGTTAAGAACCGGTGAAGTTTCTTTTTTTATACTTTATTTTTATATGATTTGCTTTAGCAAAATTTTATTCCAGTTCTAATTTGTGATTTTTTTTTAATTAAATAATGATTTGAAAAATATGTCTAATTTATTGTGATTATTTTTTGCGTAAATATACTTATATAAAAATCCACTGCAAGTTTTTTTTCTTTTAAATTTAAATTTTTCATTATCGCTAAAGCAGGATTATGTTTCTTATATAATAAAGAAACACACATTGAGTGTTTCTTTCATTTAATGGGCTAGAAAATCGAGGTTTGACTGTATATCATACGGAAAAGTGTGCATTATATTTTAGCAGTAGTAGCCGTAGTAGGTATGATGATAGGTAGGATGATTTTTTATGTTTACGTTGACAGCACTGCGCTTCGTTACGTCAAAACCATTGTCAAAACGGTCAAAACCAATCAAAATTTGTGGAATATCGTTCGAATATCGTAGGCCTTCGTCGTAGGCATTGTAGATCGTAGACTCTGATAGCTCTGATTGGCTCTGATACTCTGATAGGAGTGAGAAATGTGGACGTAAATTCATAGCATAAATTGCTGTAATCTGTGTCTCAATGTAGTAGATAAAAAATGTTTATAATAAAATTAAAAAAAAACTTGATTTTAAGATAGTAATGCATAACCAAAGCAAACTTTATTTCTGTATACATCGGTTTAACCTAAATTCCGTTTTATTATGATTGTTCATACTAATTGATAATTCTACACGGTTTTAGAAAATTATGAGCAATTCCAAACGGTGTTCGTACCACAGTTCATTTACGCCCAACTATCACACTCAAAAGTAATAGAATTAACTAAAATACGACGTACATATTTGTCTAACGATAATTCGATTTATTGTCTTAATTACTTTATATAGTTGTTAAAATATTGTAACCTAATATCAACAAATAATATTCACAAGTGATCAAAGGTGAAGTTATTGTGTGTATGATTAGCAAGTCTATGTAATTTAGGTAAAATATGCAAATTGAATGGGCTACGATAAACCAGGTCCCCACAAAAGTTTTAACCTGGGGCAAAACATTGCAAGAAGCAAAAGACCACATCGGTGAAAATTTGAATTACATTGTTTGTATTTGTGGCAATCCAGGTATTCCGGATGCTTATATCGAATTTCTTGACGAAATCCATAGAAGAACAAATAATGTTGTGTGGATTCTTTCACATGCCGGCCATAGTGTTAATAACGTAACAGACATGCCATTATATGAGGAAAATAAGGAATTATACGAGTTAGAAGGACAAATTAAACATAAAGCAAGTATTAATGAATGCTGCGCTATTAAATTTAAAGAAAAATTCTATTGTAGATAGATTTTATTGAAGAGTACATTCCAAAAAATGCTAAAATTATATTAATTGGACATTCCGTTGGAGCATATATTATTTTGAGACTTTTGCAAGTTCCATCGATCCAATCTAAAGTTACTAAAATTTATTTATTATTTCCCACGATAGAATATATAGGAGATTCACCAAGTGGCAAGCTATTTATGCGATTTGTACGACGTATATTTAGTATCATTTTACTGTTAGCCTCGTTATTTAATATATTACCAGTGATGATACAAACATTTATCTTGCATATTTATTTAAAAGTATCTGATATGCCATCGTATCTTCTTGAGCCAATCAGAAATTTTGTGCAACCATTTGTATTAAAAGTTGTACTTAATATGGCGTTGCAAGAAATGTTACAGATTAGAGAGAGAGATAATAAGATTTTGATAGACAATAGAAAGAAGATAAAAATATATTACGGTGCTAAAGATGAGTGGTGTCCGCTTATAAATTACTACAATATAATGAAAGATATACCAGATATTGATGCAAAAGTTTGTGACAAAGGATATAATCACAGTTTTGTATTAAAAAGTTCTTTACCAATGGCTGCTTTAATTTCTAATTGGATGAAAGAGCAATAATTTATTAAATTTTGTCATAATTATGTGATTTACGAACAAACATTTCTTTTGTATGTTAGCAATGTTTAGTGAAATTATTAAATACTATTCTATTATAGCCTATTTTTATTTAATCAAAAGTAACATCAAAATCATGTATAAAAAAACCTTTTATTAGAATTTGTGAATAATAACATTTTCTACATATTTATCAACAATAATTAGAATGTTTAATAAGTACTTATTTAAAATAAATAACACAATAAATACTTAAGTTCAATACTATTTTAGCATTAAAAAAAAAAAATCTAATTTATACATTTCTCAAAAGTACGCTCTGAAAAAAAATACCATAGCATACACCCATTTTGGAATAATACGAGTTTCAGTTGCAGGTAATCCCAAAGCGTACAATTTTCTACATTCCTCGTGCATTGCTTTTTTCAAGTCTTCATTCTCTGTTACTATCGCAATTTGGGTTTCTAAATCTTTTTTAACCGACCTTTCACCGAAATTCGGAGAACCAATTAATGACAGAGCAGGATATTTAGCTTCTGGTGGATAATACCAAAGCCCTTTTGCGTGATAAGTCCAACCTGGTTTCAAATACTCTTGCAAACTAACTCTGTTTGTCTGGCCTAATTTCTCTAATTTTGATCTAAATTTTTGTGCGATTAAACTGTATGCATCCGGAATGCCTCCGGCTGGACCTTTAGCACCTTTAAATCCATTCGCCTATTAAACAGAAAAATGTTAACATCCTTTATTTGATAAAAAACCACAAAATAAATTACGTTAGGGTGTGCCATAAGTAATTTACATTTAGCTTGCGTACTATATATTATAGTTTCCATATATTGATGCGTTAAATTAAAATATCCTGTTGCAATATATAATTGTGTTCCTTTCGGAGCTTCCGCTAAAATTCGATCTGTAACAACAGCATCTTGTTCAATTCCAAGCTGTCCCATTTGAACTAAGGGAAAAACCCATGTATCTATAACAATATTTCTTTAAGTTCGTAAACTTTCAATTTTAATGTTGTTTTACCATAACCATCTTTTGTATGTGAATTTTGCTCATCTCTCGCATCAAACACATAATTCTCAACCATATTTCCAGCCTTTTCAATAAATTTATTTTTATTCCCTTCATATGGCAATTGTGTCCAACCTGTACTAAGCGAAACATTGTCGTTCTTATCAAGTTGTAAACTAAAGTTTTGTACCTTATTAACTAAACCGCAATAGAAATCACAGAGATGTTTATCCGTTATCATAAAATAACGATCCTGCCTATTTGTAAAATAATCATTCGACAAATTCGCACCACTTATTATTAACGTATCGTCAAAAATATATAATTTCATATGCTGTAATCCGAATAATTCATTCCACCGATTTGGAGCTAGCTTTTTACGTAATCCTCGTAAAACGGGGGTGTGGTATAAAGATACGTTACAATTGAGATCATTTTGCTTTAATAAGGGCATTAGAGCAGTTCGCGAATTATTCGTAAATCTACTTCCTCTCGTATAATCTAATAAAATATTGATTTTTAACGTTCCATCAATAAAATTCGTATTATTCAACATAGCTTTAACAAGATTGGTCTCTAACTGCCCATTTCCCAAATACAAACTGACTAGAGTGATTCTATTTTGTGCGGTCGAACATTTCTCATAAAGTGCTTTATAAAATTCCTGCGGCTCATGTAATATCGAAACATTTTTTGCTTGAATTGGGAAACAGGGTGTCACCGAACATAACCAATTCAAATGTGAAATATCCCCTTGATGGAAAGGACTTGGATATACTACAGATTCGTGTTGGCTATTTATTGTCGTCTCAATTACGGTATTTAACATTCGTCGAAACATTCTAAAATAAAACGCTAGTTAAATTATTTTAATACTTTGGATGCTTTTTCTTACCTGAATACTTTTAAATAACATCAACAATAAGAGTGGTAATTACTCTAAGATAAATTCTTGTTTTTAATAATATTGTGTCGTCTTTGTTGGATTCTATTCGATACATTATTCTACTTCGTTATACTATTATTTTTGCACATTTTTGGTAGCAATGTTTTAAAGTAAGGTTAAAATTTTAAAATGACATTTTATGTATTTAGTTTTGACATGTACTCGTAATGACATCTAGTGGGAATAATAGCAAATAGTGCAGGACGATTATTGTATTGCTAACTGTATCTAGATGGCAGAACTTGTTTTGTCCAGTTTAAATTGCTAACAATAAAAATTTTATAATTTGAAGAGAATTGATTTTATATTGTAGACATCAATTAAGGAGGGCTTTTTCAAAATTCAATTCTTGAGGCGGTGGCAAAGCTTGTATGGAAAATAATGGTTTGCAATTATGATGGTATCCACTGCATAATTTGTGTAGTTATACGTGAACAATGGACATAATAATGTACCAATTCAATTAAATCCGCCGGCAAAAATCCAGTATATATTTGTAACACCATACCAGCAGAATTAAAAGTAAACCGGGAAACAACACCTGTATGTGGATCCAACCTAATTTAAGTACGTAATGGTGCGAATTTTATATATTAGAGGGCGCTGTTGTCATTATTAAAATTAATTTAAATGATTATTTAATTTTTTGTTTTAAGATTAAATTCATGATTATTAACGTATTTCGTTCGATGTAATAGGATTATAAATGTTCACAAAGTAAGATTTAGCTGGGTTCTTTCGCCATTTGTCAATCAAGCGCCATCTGTGCTTTCTAGGTACAACTGATTTTGATTAACGCGCGAAAAATATTTTTAAATTTTATTCCCTAGTTTCTGAAAAGCAAAATTCTTATTTAGGATGTAATAAGGATATTAATATAAAAATAAAACAACGTTGAAATTTCGCAATTATTCTTTAATCGAGAGTTACTTTTAAATCTGATATTTTCGGGCAGTTTTACAATAGAATAACTAAGAAACAGAGTAGTAAAAAAAAAACAATAATTAAAATGGAATAAAAATATGACATATCAAAAAATGTTTAACAAATTCAGTTCTGTATAGGTTCTACAAGATTTCTTAAATATTTACCTCTTTCAAAATGGAGACTAACATACTGTGAGAGGAAATTCTACCTGAGTGTTGTAAAAAAATACATCATTTTTCCGCAATATAATAATGGTGAATTTGTTATTTTATTAATCATTTACTTTCTTTTATAACTAACATTTTTCTACCTCTTTTAAGGCTCGTTTTGTGAGTGTATTACACGTAATATGTATTTAAATTATTATTACAGGTAAGTATTGTATAATCATATATTTTTTTAATAATTGTTTTAACTAGCACTTCTCTTTGGTAGGCTTGTCGAGTTTTATCTATTTATGATCCACTTTTTTATGACTAGCTTAAGGATATCACTCGAAAAAATATATATAAAAAAGAAAGTATGCACGATAAAGATTCCATCCTCTTTTTTTTTTTTTTCTTTCGTAATGTTTATTTCGAAAATTATGTTCAGATCGAAAAATCACAGTTTTTTTGTTTGTTTGGATAAATAGAATATCTGAGAAAAGAGTTTTCATGAACGAAGTATTGTTTTATTGCGATCTGAATGGATTATCGAAATAATTACAATTCTTATTTTATACACTACAGTTCAAAAAATAAAATAAAATTTGCTGTAATTTTTTTTTAATTTTTTCGAAAAGTAGTATATGTATATCTCGTAGAAATAACTGCCAAACTTGGAAATGCTCAGTATGTAATAGAAAAAAAAACAGCATTAAATAAGCAACTGATTCAGATTTCATGAAAATATAGAAACCTATCGAATCATTGCGCTAAAAAAAAAGAAAAAAGTTTGTATAGGAACTTGATAATTAAACGTATGGTTTGACAGAGATTTCCTATGTGATGCTGAACATACAGTTAGGTTCAAAAGGTTGTTTTTCAAACATAACTGTTACATATAATGTTTTTAAATATTAAATAAAGTATAAATAATAGCAACCTACGCGACATTTTTCCATATCAGTCTTTGGTTTCGCTGAATAAATATAAATAATATTAATTATATTTACATTATATATACATAAAATATAACGTTTCTAATGTTTTGCATGTTACACAAATATGTTCATATTTAAATCAGCTCCGAAAAAAATAAATAAAAAAAAAGAGAACAACCACGATTCGCTAATAATATGAAGATACTATAACAAAAATATAAAGAGGTAATAATATAAATCTGTGTGTGAGGTAACGTGCAAAACATTCGGACAATCGAATAGAAAACAATATAATCTTAAGAGGTAAAAAAAAATTACAAAGATCTATGTTTTTCTCTTTTTGACTTTTTGTGTCAGTACAATATCATTACTAAATTGGGATGTGATTTATTTGGGCTATACTCCGAACCTACTGTAGACATACTGACTACGAACACCATCGCCTAGATTCTCCACTGATTCTATTACGACAGTGGGATTCATGATGTTGAAAATTACAGCAAATATTGTACAGGCGGCGTACACACCCAAAGCGACCCACCAAAGTAGTTGCTCGTGTAGTTTCTGCTCGAAATTCTTTAAAACTAGGAGACCTATCGTTAATCCGGCTAGGGCTCCGGTAAGATGAGCAACGTACGATACTGGTGGACCGAGAGTTTCGATATTGTACCTCGAGTAGATTGCGTAGCCCACATCACAAGATGCTGTAATAAAAAAAAAAATTATTGATTGAGATTTATAAAATTGGATCCTTTTCTTGAAAACAGTAAGTCTTTTTCTATTGATCTTGTACATTCACAACTAAGATATAATTTTGGAATTTAAGAATGCGGTCCTCAAGAAAAGAAACAAGTTGAGTAAGTGTAAAAAATTGAACTTACCGATAGCAAAAATACCAACGAGCCTCAATATACCACACTGCATATTGTTGTAATTCAATAAAACATTAGCTAAATGAGCTGCTAACAGTGCGTAGACTCCACCGGAAGCTCCTACAAGATACACGTCTGTATCGAAGACGGATGTACCAAGAGAACCAGCTAAGACACCCGCCATGTAAATGAGAAAAACCCTACCAGATCCGTGGACCATTTCTAAGGGTAAACCGACTAGAAGTTGTACGACCAGATTGAATCCGAGATGCAACCATCTGCAAAAAAATAAAATAAAAATTAATTAATTTACGGCTTTTGACAATACGATATTCTTTCCAATAAAATATTTAGGGACGCATCAAGATTCCAGCGCGGTCAACCTTAATTACATCTAGAGGAATTTCCCTTTCCTTATCACAAATTACAATTTAATAGTAATACTAACATTCCCTATATAATAAAAAATGAAATTCCAACATTTCTCGTTATAACGAGTCGGAAAAGAGATTATAAAACGGAATGATATTAGTGACAGAGCTAATAAAACACGTAATAAGTCATTATACAATATAACGACTGATTAGATAATCGACGACAACGCAATAAATTGCAGGAAAAGATAATCAGGATGAGACGTATTAAAAAATCAACGTAGATATCTTACAAGGCGAAAGCAAGAAAAGGAAAATGAATAACAACATAGAGTAGGTATAACGATAGGAACATATCGTTCGCTTTCAATCAATTAAACGAAACCGTATGCAATAAAATCTCGGCTTTAATGGTTCCATTACGGATGAGGAGTCTGTTGTAAACTGTTTAGGATGAGAAAGAACTGAATGATATAATAAAAGATGTCGATAAAAAGAAGAATGGGAATAAAGAAAATCAGCGGTGTATGGCGACAATAATAAATAATAATGTAAAATGAGAGTACAAGGGCGCCGCTTCGAAGCAAAAAAAGAAAATAAACTGGCATTAAAAAGTCATCTTCACACCGTAATAAAATGAGATTTACTAATTAGTGCAGAACTATTACTACGGGATACAATACAATAGCTAATAAGATCGAGGACTAGCGATAAAGAAAGGTATTAAATAGAAAAGTTTATGAACATGGCAGTCTCGCACAGATGAAAACAGATTTGGTTTCATGGATTAAATTAATACAACGGTAATTATTATTGTACTGTTAATTGTACTAGTTTCTTATGATTACTCTTGTTATCTCTATGCTTACGTTAATTTATTAATATAAGTTGTGTATAAGCTGATGATTCTACATTTTCTTTGATTAATAATAATTTTTTTGAATCAATATTGAAGCTTGATTTTTTGCAAATTTATTAACAAAATATGGACCAAAGTTACGCAAAATAAAGTTTTAGAAGTGTTACATGGGGTGTAAAAACAGTCGATTCAAACTTAAAAAAATAAATTGAAAATCTTTTTTTTAATGGAAAGATGGTCTGGAAAAACTGGAAATTGAAAAGTTCTTGAAATTATTTGCAAATAATCAGGCAAAGCCTTTCATTACATATTAGCTAACTGTTGTAGAGCTATTATGACATAACTGACATTTAAATTGAGAGAACTGATCAGTTTTATATTAGGTTCATATTTATAGTTTGTGCTTGAAGTTGAGCACGCGATTTTGACGTTAAGAGGGTCGTCTACCAGCCGATTATTTTACAGCGGTGCCATATCTACATAATTCTATAAATTGTTTGCTGGATTTTATTTTAATATAATTTGAAAATTGGGCTTCATACATATATTTCTACAAATACAATTTTGTCTATTAATATTCGATATTAACTTCTCAATCTCTCTCTTAATTACTGAAATTTGATATGAGCATTCAAAATGCATCTACACATGTGTATACGAAGCCCAATTTTAAAATACTTTTTTTAGTAAATTATATAAACATTAGGTATATTATGAAAAAATTTAACTGTGGCAACATCGCCAACCGTCAAATGGTAGTCGGCCCTCTTAATGTCATTACAAATCTGTCAAAATCGTGTGCTCAAGCATCGACAGAACCTCAAGCACGAACTATAAATAGGACTTTTACAGTGATTTACGTGTTATTAAATTCTAATTAGAAATTTTGGTAATTTTTGTCAAAAAAACTATTTTACCTTCAGATAGACAACAGTGTTGTTCCGTTTTTAGCTCCAAAAGACGTTATTGGCAGTATTTCGTAATATATAGCAACACATATTTTTATTTAAAAAAATGCGTCTATGCATGGGATCGAACCATAAGGTTACGTTTGCGCGACAAACTACGAACCAATCGTGCCAACTAGACATAATTCAATCCCAACTAATACCAAATAATACTTGAGTGTTGAAAAGTATTCCGTAATAACCAGAATTTAGAAGATGTTAATTAAAACGACAATATTCACAAGAGTAACAATAACTGCAAAATGAACAACCACTATTATTAAAATTATTATTTACAATCTGTATATTTATTTTCACTGACTGTCTTTACGAGCACGCTGGTCTCATACCCGATAGTATATCTAGAATATTCTGTACTGGAAAGTTCTAGATCAGAGCTGTCCAACTGCAAGTGCCCCAAGGGCCGCTTTAAAAAATTATGCGGTTTGGAGGGCCGCATTATAAAATACTTCGTATATGCAACTTTATCCGTGAGTTTTAATAGGTATAGCATAAAAAGAAGAAACGCGTTTGAATTATTAACTTATTCAAAAAATATCAAGTTACAAATAAATTAGTAGGAAGTTTGAGGATGTTGGTTTTCACTAACTAATGCATCAATATTAACGTTAATATTTGTTGTTGATAAACGAAGCAACTGAGTAAGTGACTTATCAGAGAGGGAACATCTATATTTTGACTTTATAAATTTCATGTTGGAAAAGCTGCTTTCGCAGAGATAGGTACGTGCTTCCCAGCATTGAGCCCAGTGTAAGTCCTAAGTTAGGCAAGTTGGAGTATCGTTCCTCTTGCAGCAACTTGAAATAGTTCAATCCAGTTTCAGTTCTTCCTTGGTAAAAAGGATCTGATTGCAAATCACACAATTCCAGTTGAAGGTCTGCCTTCTCAACTGAAATTGTAAGGGGTTGAGTAAAAAACTGAAATCTCTCTCTCAATTTTTTTAAAGTCGCTAAATCGATTTTCGAATTCTTCTGCAATTGTGTCAATGTATTTTATGTGAGGTAAATTTGAAATTTCCTTCAAATCCTACATTTCTTCAAAATGCTCTTTACAACTTGGTAAAAATGAAAAAGCATTTTTTTTTTCTAATGAAGACTTGAAAAACTTAATTTTACTCTTAAACCCATTTATGTGTTCGACTAAGTTGGCAATATTCTGCTGTTTTCCTTGTAGCTTCAAATTCAGTTCGTTAAGGTGAGATGTCAGGTCTGTTAAAAATGCAAGGTCTGCTAAAAATTGTGCATCTACCATTGATTTTCCAGTTCCGCAGTGTTAGACTTAACTTCATCTTTAAGAAAAATAATCTCCTTGAGTAAAGCGAAGAATAGTTGCAAACAGTTTACGCGACGCTTAACCAACGAATATCGGTGAGAAGTAATATGAAGCATCTACTTCGGCTAAAAAATCACGAAACTTTCTGTGAGTCAAAGCACGATTGCCCCCTCAAATCATATTGGTTATTTTAACAACCACTTTCATGACATTCATTTGTCGTAAGGATTTTCCACACAGGACCTCTTGGTGAATAATACAGTGTATCACAGGACAGTTAATGTTGTTTTGTTTTAAGAGTCCTGCAAATCCAATTTCAGTTCCTACCATAGCTCTGGCTCCATCAGTGACAATACAGGAACATTTATCGAATCCCCCGTAGTCTGAAATCACCTTATTTACAGCTTCAAAAATATCCGTACACTTGGTTGTACCGTGGAGAGGAATAAGATCAAGCATCTCTTCAGCTACACTGAAGTCGTTTTGAATAGTTCGGATAAAAATTACAAGCTGGCTAATGTCGGACAGATCAGTGCTTTCATCCAGGCATAGCGAAAAATAGTTACATTTTTCAACCGTGTCATGCAGGTTTTTGGATACATATTAATTAATATGGTCCACCCGTCTTGCAATTGTTTGATGCGACACTGAGACTGTTTCGAATTTTTCGCCAATTTTTGTTTCATTGAATTGTTTTGCCATTTTGGCCAGTGGCGACACACGTTATTTAATTTGTATTTTATCGTTAATGTAGGAATTGTGCATATTTCGAATTTGAGAGCAATTTATACATTTAGATACCCGCTCCGCAGGCCGCAAAAAATAACGTCGCGGGCCTCATGTTGGACAGCCCTGTTCTAGATACTAAGTTTCGATGGACTGTCAGAGTACGAGCAATTCACACTGTTAATGGTTATTGGAAATGGTGGCACAACATAAAAATTCCTTCACATTTTTTGCATTTTATTATTTTTGGTTTGGAGGGTTCTATAAAAAAGATTTTTATTTTGGATTTCAAAGATTGAATCGATTGGTTGAATATTGTAACATTTCGAAATTTTTTTTTTGCGTAAGTTTGGCCCATATTTTATTAATATACAAACAATCAAGCTTATACTGAATATTTTTTTTCGTCCAAAAATTTTTTTTATCTTAGTTGAGCTCTCTGTTGAATTTGGAACATAATTTTAAGAGTAATGTTAAAACAGATTCCTTCAATAAATTTAACAATGATTTTGGTTATTTATTATTTCAATTTAAGACTTTAGTTACTAGAACTGTAAAACTCCTTTTTCTTAAACTGTTTAGTCTTTCAAGAAAATCAGATAATAGAGCAATTAAGAAACACACACCGCAAATTGTCGATCATGTTAAAGAATAAGTGGAAAATGAATCACAAACATCTGTTCGACTCTTTAATGTCCGGTTTCTGGAAGGTTAAAACAGCAGATATTTGTTCGGTATCTGACAACAAAAATGAGTTTCTCGAACAACAAATAGTGACGTCACGGGAGATTTCTGCCTTGCTTCAACTCCTGGCGTTACCTGTCCGATATCGGTCAGTTTCAGTTATTTTTGATTGTCATGATGTTATACATGCTTTCAAATAAACTTGAAATGTTGCTAAATTTATTACACTATTTACGTCATTGTTTACTTCTTTGTTATTATATTGTGCGGTTAATGTAGCGTGATTATAGTCAGGTTATAGTACCCCTGAGTTATAAGTTCTACAACTAAAACATGGAAAGTAACGGAAAGTATCTTCTTCCTCGTCATCGTCAGAAGTGTGCGGTTGAAGCACAGACCAACACAAAATATCACAAACTATTCAAAACGAAAGTTACTAGATATTTTTACCTACATACAGAAACACATATTCTGTGTAAAAGGTTATCTATTCCATATACGAAAAATACCATGAGGCTCTGGCTTGTATCCACAAGATATCTCTTGCATACCAGAAACCGGGCATAAGTCAAAAAAATAATCTTTCGATTGGTACCTATACCTACAGTAACAATCTTGCACCTATCGTCGGGGCTCGGTTTAATTACGAACAGAATCACCTCGATAACTTAAAAACTATAACAGTTCGAATAGTGCTCACGCAGACTTTTTTGGAGAAAATTTCATGCACTACAAAAAAAGTCTTAAAAGTTTTTTGATATCTTCTGTCGTTAAGCCTACGTGTGCAAAGAAAGGGGCAATTAGGGTTATTTTTGTGATATTTTCCCTTTTTTTGCGAGTCCAGCTTTAATCGTATAAGATATCAAGAAAACTCGTAAGATCGTTTTTTGTAGAACATGAAATTTTCTACAAAATATCGAAAAGAGCATTATTCTAGTTGTTATGGTTTTCAAGTTGCCGAGCTAAGTTTGTTCGTGGCTAAGCAGGCATCGACTATAGGTGAATGATTTGTACAGTACCTATACAATTGCCACGTTACTAAAAAAAAAAGATTTCAACTTTAGCTATTGAGTCGAAGAATTGTTAGAAGTTGATTTCCAACGAAAACTACAATTTTGTAATTGCATGGTTTTATAAATTACCAAATTCACAAAATATAAAAACTTGTAGTATTAAAAATTCACATGCAATTATTGAAAAACAGCCACAACCAGAATATCTGTAGTGAGAGCTAGTGCTAACTAACACAATTTTAATTTTGAAGGAATAAATATTAGCCACACTATTTTCAAATTTGCGGAAACACCTTGTATAGGTATTTAAGAAATTAGAGAAACTTACCCAGCGTGTAGCATCATATACAACACGAATCTCCATATTTCTATCCTTTTATCTGGTCTATAGATAAAAATTGAATCTATTGGTACGGGTCCTGCAGGATTTACTTCACCTGTCGTGACAGTGTAGTATATGAAGAAGCCTAGCTGAAAATAAAGAAAAAGTAGAGATTATTAATTCTGCAATTAACACTGATACAGAAATAGTGCGCTAGATACTTTGATATTTTAGAATCTATTAACTATTAATAGACAGCAACAAACTTATGTTATACATGCATTCTTCTCGCACTAAATATGACGGTAGAAATTTTGGAGGTACTACGGTTGCAGTAAAATGTTATAATTGTGATCATTTCAGCTTAGAATTTATGCGTGGCGGATTGACAAACGATGTTTACACCATTGGAATGCAACTTTGAAGAAGAGAATTTAATATGTTCAGCGTATTATTACTCACTAAGTAGGTTGTTATTTGTTGCACTAGTTTTGTAGTAAATCTGTCATTGAGTTGGAAAAATTATGTAAACCTAAACTTTAAATATTTAGGGCTGACGTTCTAAACATAAATTTTCACTATTTACATCGCTAGTTGGCAACATTGCTACGCTGACAAGATTATTTATACACGATTATAACTTTTTTTTTTTAGATTGGCAACAATTTTTAAATTTTAAATTTTATATCGAGCATTTGGTTAATGTTTACATGGAATGTTGCGAGATAAGTTTCCCATTTTATTTTATTTTCAACCAAAAAATCTTCTGATTACTTCATAGAAAAATATGAATAAAATTTGTAATTCCACGAGCGGAAGTCTACACTTTTTCCAAAAAACAAAAAGAAGATGTATATGGCGTCAACTATAAGATCTATTTCGGTAAAGTTTATGGTTATCTCATTTAGACATATTTCTATGTCTGACTAAATTTCAAAGTGGTACAGGAATAGTTAATGATATGCAGTGTCATTACATCGTTTAAGAGTTAATGGCCCTAGAAAACCGGGGCTTGATTAATTAGGAACGAAACGGGAAAATTGTACGAATCAACATCTAAATATAACACCACACTTTCCTCGAATATTTCCATCTTATTCTGTATACACACCCGTCCGTAGGAGTTGTAGTGATTCAGTTCTTACATATTTTTAAAGTTGATTAGCTGCGTGAATCAAAAGAAAAGATTTCATTCGAAAGACGTATCGTGTAACGAAAACTAACTCCTGAGAAATGGTAAAAAAAAAACACGAGAATAAATCATCATATTCATAATTGTTTCAAAATATTTGCCGTTTCAATCCAATAAATATATTATGCAGACACTTAAGTCTCGTGTTTAGTTCACAAACGCTTCACGAAGTCATTAATCAAAATTGTTTATCTTCACGAAAATTAAGTTCTCGTTAAAAACGACCTGGTTGATGCCTGCATATGTACCGCGTTCTGCATATATTCTCAATGAATTTCCAACAGCTAACTGCCCATGTGCGTTGATCGTAATTGTAACTTAACAGTCTGTAGCATTGATACGCGTAAACATTTTGTGCAGGCGCGTGCAAGTTCAAAATTGAATTTCTACCGTTTCTATTTTTAAACGGGCAACGATTTAACGTTTAACGGGCGATTTGGAGGCGAAAACACGAAGAGAGATTCGCTGGAGACTAGTTCAGACGCTCGAGAGTTTGTTTTGACTGTTTCCCTATCTTACATCCATCTAGTTAGGAATTTGGGTCTTTTGGTGTAGTTTCGTCCAGGAGTGGATTAAGTAGGAAGTATACCTATTAAAATGTGTTTCCTCAGCGCTTCTTTGTTTGATACCGGAAGTAATATCCAATAAATGTGGTTTAAATTTATTTCATTGTTACCCACAGTCTATAGTAATGTGAAAAATCATAGTCTAAAGAAACGATAAGTTTAGTGGAGAGTACAATATCATTGTGACCAACAAAAATATGATTTCAAACTATATATAATACATTGGTGTAGCTTTAGCAATAAATGTCATCCTCAAGACCTAAAAAACCAGAGAAGAGGACAAAAACTCTTTCTAGTGCCACCTCTACGGAGAAAGATGAAACAATCGCAGTTCCAACATAGAAGGAGTTTTTTTCAGGCAGCCAAACAGTATTAAAGGCTCTAGAAACAGGTTCCTTTGAGTCAAAACTAACCTGGGACTGTCTGACCATCCTCAAAGTTATGATCCAAGGTACCAGATCACTGGGGATGTGAGAGTAACGCCAATGGTCTTACAAAGAGTGCCTCGAACGTCTTGATCGGATTGCAGCCATTCTGTGGCTTAACCGAAGACCACATAAGAGCTCTTCTTCAATAATGGAAGATTGACAAAAAAAAATCTAACACTGGACTAGCATTCCAAAATTAAGATAATCAAAAATATATTCATTACTTTTTCAGTCACTAAGGCTAAATTTCTGCTAGACTTTAACAAAAAGATCTTAGCACCATCGCGGTTTTACTCACTGGTCACGGCTTTCTGAGGTATCACCTTAAGAAGATGGCCAAGAATACAAGTGTGACTGCGACAAAGCTACTGCCACTTGGAAAAAAATGCACTTAGAACCACATCCCTCAAGAAGATCCTAAACTTCTTCTTAATTGTAACGAAGAGATTAAGGATATTGACAAAAGATATCATTAGTGGCAGTGAGGAGAGGCACTCGATGGTTGATCAATTCATCATTAATCAAATTTAATTTAACGCAGAATGAGTCTTCATACAGCCAGTATACATTAGACAAGAAACCGAAGTACCAAGACGGTATGGGGCGCCTTGGGCACTCCACCATTCCTACCTTCCTTCAGCTAGTGGGCTGGTGGATATAAACAAGAAGCCGTTCAGTACCTGATAAAAGCTCTTCCATACCTGATAAAAGCTGTTCCATACCTGATAAAAGCCGTTCAACACCTGATAAAAGCTGTTCGATAAGATCAGGTACTGAACTTTTATCAGGTATGGAACAACTTGTATCAGGTATGGAACAGGTTTTATCAGGTGCTAAACGGCTTTTATCAGGTATGGAACAGTTTTTACCAGGTTCTGAATGGCTTCTTGTTTATATCCACTAGCCCATTAGCTGCCGGAAGGTAGGAGTGGTGGGAGGCGCCCAAGGTGCCCCCATACCTACTGATATGTCATGGGATTCCCACCTATTTAGGCCACAAAAGTCTTTTTAAAATGGTTGAGAGATCATTTTATCTACCAAAGCCTTTTGGACACACTGTACTACTTGTGAAAAAAAATCTACTTTTATAAATTACATCACAGTTAAAGCGAAATCCTGGATGTCGTATTAGAAGACTGCAATTTGGTGGATTGCTTGATGAGGCTTGGACCAAAGCAGCCGCCCCACAAAATACAATTTCAGCGTTTAAAGCCACAACTGCGTTTTCCTTAAATTCTTCTACGATGCCAGAGAAACTCAACTCATCATTTTCGATATCAAAATTTGAAGATTACTTCTTCACTGTTACATTTCAAAAACAAATATTGATTTGTCCAGCACCTCGCTAAGCCCACATAAAGCAAGTCAAAAGAAAGCTCACACAAGTCACTTGACGATCTTGGGCAAACCTTAACTAAAGTCCTCTTAGAACATATCAAGAACGAAAGCAAGCTAAACAAGTTGCTCTGTTAGTGACATCACCAGATCACCTAAAAAAAACGGCAACTAAAAGAAACACAGAAAGGTGAGAGCAAAACTAAAAGTCCAAGAGAGTCAAAAATTTCCAAAATCAGTCAGAAAAGGAAATGGTTTAAAGAAATTAAATCAATATTTAGTAGTGAAGTTGAATTTATTCCTGATGATTTGAGTGGGTGCAATGATGATAACTATCATTCCTTTAGTACTACATATGGCAATTTCTAACGGCTATTCCTTGAGAGATGGCCCAGATAAAATACCTACCTAACTTTTGGTGTTAAGCTATGCTGTGGGCTGTGGGAGGATGATCTCATCCAACAAAGTCGTAAGTACAAATTTGTTCAAGAAATCTTGTAGGTTATTTAGCAACATTTGTATAAAATGCTTTGATCATCGAAATCTGAAAGATGAGAGCTTAATTTTGAACAACCTGTATAATTTACTTAACTAAGAATTGACATCTATTGGAAATATTTAAAACGAAAGATTCAACCTCGGATTCAACACACTCGAAGCTTCTTTTTTTTGCCTTCTTCCATATACAATAATTATAAACTAAAGATCGTTAACAGCTTACTGAATGAGGTGAGTGATCGTTTCTAACATCTCAAGACCTCACTAATAAGTGTAAGAGTGATGCGTACACATTGAAGTCTACACGCACCATCTGCAGACATACACTAGCATTCTACTCAAAATAAATTGAAGCGAAACCGAAGGCTCTGGTTTTTATTATCTCTATACCTGTAATTACACCTTTAATTCTAAATTTATGCAGGCATTCGGAGAATTTCGCTGAATATCACAGACGCGCACTGACTTTAAGCGGTTATGAATTAATTGCTGCTTCTTCGCCAGTACCAAATGATACACGGCAAGTCGAAAGGAAAAAATTAAGGAGCTTGCGTCACGCGACAATATCGACTTCGCGTATAGGCCAGACCGTAAAGAACTCGATGAAGCTGAACTAAATTGTGCGCTTATAGTGCAGACGAAAATATATACGTACATGCTCACATTCTATTTACTATATACTGACTAAGTACTCGGTGAATTTTCACAAAAAAGAGATGAAAATATTCGAACGGGAATTCAGCTTTAGGTTATGCGCGTATTGAAGTTTGAAATTGCATTTCGACACGCAGTTAACGTCATTTTGGAAAATAGCGAATGTTATGTGAATGAAATCGTTTGATCTCTAACTCCGTCTGAAAGTTTTTGAAATACACTTTATCTGTTTCACAATGTATTTCTAACTGTGCGAAGAAACGAATAGCTTTGGTTGATAGAATTAGATTCAGTTGGTGGAAAATGTACAACTGATCAAAGCTGGTAATAGTAATCGCAATTTTTCGAAAGTGTCTTCAACTTAAAATTTATTTTAAATACAAAACGATGGGCCTAAAATTTCTTGCCCCCAGTTCGACTCTGTTTAACCAGAATACACATCCAGTTGATAAAAACTATGTAAAGCACGTGCCTCTCATCCCATCTCGTCTACATAATACGCTAGACATGTGTTTCCAGAATTGTGGAAACACCCGGCCTCCTTTCTCCTAATAACTTCCCGTTTCGGAACGAACTAAGAGGGTGTGTGCAGCACGCTTATACGCGTTCTCCCTTTAAACGTATAAAGTTGCACCCTCTTCTATTACGGTCGATCTAAACAGATGCAGGGGCTACCTCAGAAAATGGTTATTCTCAAACCAAAACACGGAATGCACGACCCGATTTCACGTGTTTATTGCCTATTTTCGTATACATACCGGTTTATACTTTTACTATACTAGTTAATATAAATTTCGGATGGTACGAAACGTATTATTTGTTTGTTTTGTTAGCGTGCAGACTTTCTGAAATCTCTGATGAAAATTGATTGGCATAAATAAACATTTCAGTAATTCGGATGATGTAAGATAATAACCTAATTGCTTTTACGTTTAACCTCAATGTTGATTT
This sequence comes from Holotrichia oblita, assembly GCA_023690525.1. Classification (NCBI taxonomy): domain Eukaryota; kingdom Metazoa; phylum Arthropoda; class Insecta; order Coleoptera; family Scarabaeidae; genus Holotrichia; species Holotrichia oblita. Next base: position 75,817,889 of record CM043022.1, on the reverse strand, counting down.
CTTCGTGCGTATTTAGGGCGAAATTAATTTTATATTAGTAATAAATCTAATAAGAATTATTAATCATTCATTCATTTTGTTCATCTGATTATTGTGCTTTTCCGAAAGGAATAATAAGTTCGGATAGCTCAAGATGAAAACTTTGAAGTACCCGAATTACTTGAACAAATAAATTGAAAGAATTTCGGAAAAAACAGTTGCTGTTAAGCATAAGCTGGTAACAACGTCGAGCATTCTTACACCAATAAACGGTTTAATTTCAATAGGTAGTTTCGGTGTCCTCCGACGTTAATTAATAACAGTGCACTCGTCTAATTGTGACACGATTTCTACATGTTGAACAAAATATTCAAAATCTTATTCGTTATAGTTTCTATAAGAACTTTGCCGTGTCATCCTTACCGAGTAAGCATACCTGCATTCATCTGGACAATTAAAATGAAATTGTATTCGAAATGCCGAACTATATATATTTTTTTAAATTGTAGTAGATGTCACATTTATCCGACAAAATTACAAATGTGACACTTCTTAATTGTAAATGTGACACATGGGTAAACTCTTATTGTTTCGCTATATTTTCGCCAGTTATAATAGTGACACACCTTAGGGATCTTAGGGATTAAAATTGTGATTACCCGATCTGCAGATATTGTATCGATGTCTTCTATGTCTGACCACACAAAATATTCCTTCTTCCTTCTTAAAAATTTTATTTCGAGTGCGTCATCAGTTTTGTTTAGGACTGTTCCTATATAGTAAACTGTTGATTTTTTTGTTGAACAGTCGACCACGACCCATGAACCAGACTGTAAGACATCTTGAGGAAAAGGCGATTGAACCAAATTTCGTTCATCTATATCTCTCATCGAATAGGTTGAAACATCAGAAGAAACAGGTGACCGTCCCATGTCTGGATCATCAACATCTGATTCTACTTCAACTAATGGACCCGTTGAAGAATTTGAAACATGGAGTGAGTAGTTGTTATCTTAACTATCTCTTTCTGCCACCTGCTTTCGCGCTCTTTTTGTCTTTTGCACATTCAAAGCAGAGGACTTCATTCTTCTCTCGTTAAAACCTCTGCTAGTTTAGTTGTCGCTTTTGACTTCTTCTGATTGGTTTCACCTTTTTTTGCAATCTTTTGTAAAATCAACTTGAGGATGGACTTGGAAGTTTCCAAGCGGTAGCTATTGGCCGAGCATCGCTCCTGTTCACTACATACTGTTCCAAAACGGTATCATTGACATTATGTTCAATGTTGGATTTGTTTTCATTAAATTCCTGCAGTTCTGCTGGCTTGAAGATCTCCGTTTTGATTTTCTGATGATTGAGGGGAAAAATACCAGTGTTCTCAACCCTTTCTTTAAGGTAGAAGGGCTCACTTCAGTCCAAGCTTTTCCCAGCAAAATTGCAAAATCGCTTTTTCCAAGCGGTTGGGCGTAATTTTCTCTTTGCCAAGAAACCAGCATTTCTTCCCATTTTTTCTTGAAAACGTTAAATGGTGTGTTATCAAGGGGTTGTAGAATATGAGTAGTATGCAGTGGCAGTTTCAACAGTGTAATGTCGTCGTCGCGAGCCAATTTAATAAGTTCGATGGTCAGGTGTGATTTGTGACCAAAAATAGAACCAGAAGTGGTCGTTCTTTGGGGCAGTGTTTCAGAAATCTAGTTTTGAACCAAATATATAATTGAAGCCTTCTGTCATTCATCCACTTGGTGTAGCGATGAGGTAGGTATTTTGCTTTTATATAGGATAAAAGGTGGTAATTTATCGCCATTGGCAGAAATATAAAAAAGGACGGATGTACATATTTGTTCTGCCTGTCCCCTGTGTTGTCAGCTTTGTTTTTTGTCTCTACAACCTTAGTATTTTGCGGATCATAACATATCGAAGTCTCGTCTAAATTGAATATGCAAGAGGGTTTGTCGTTGTTTCAATTGTTTCCAACAGATCGAAAAAACCATAAATAATTTCAGGTGTGGTTTGTTCGGTACGAACAGTTTGCCGTTTTATAGGTTTCTTGCAGGAAAGGTTCCATCGTTTGCAGAAAGAAATAAACCAGTCCTTGCCTGGCCGATTGTTTTTAAACCTTTTTTCAATCTTATTCTCCCTGAGATAGGCTTCGACCAAATCGATAACTTCTTTTTTGGTAAATTGCAAATTTGCCGCTTGCTTGACTTTCAGTCTCCTCTGCCATTTCCACTGTTCTTCCCACTTTTAAATGTAATATCAGATTTTTGGACTTTTAAATGAGGAATATTGAATGCGTTAGCTGCTCTTTTCACAGTCCATTCCGCTCCATGGCTTCTTTTGTATATAGCTTTCTTCGCGGTTTGCGAATTTTCTTAGTTTCTGACATTTTTCTTGTCTGTCCAGATAATTATCTCAAATTAAAAGTACTGTCACATTTTACACAGAAATTTGTCACATTTAGCCACGACGATAATTTTGGGTGGCTAAATGTGACACTACCTCCAATGGAAAGAAACAATGATTTGAGGTTAGGTAACACATGGCATTTAAAAGAGCGTACTTTTAGCTATAAGTGTTGAAAATTGAACATTGAAGTATTTGAGAACTGGAGGAGGCACCCGCACTTTGACTGTTGCCGGTGAATATTGTGCTTGCCAACGGTCAGATAGCGTGGAATTCATTGTAATGGCGCGGGTTTTCAAATAATTATTAACAAGTAGTGTCACATTTACCTACCTGTCACAATTAGGCGAGTGCACTGTAGTAGTCATTTATGTAAAATTTGCGTCACAGGTCACTCCGGTGTACTCCTACAAAAATGCTATTGGATGGAGATCCAAAATTTGATCATAAATTGAAGTCGTCTAGTCAAAATTTCACTCAAAGAAAGGTGTTAATAAGTAATCTGCGGCAATCTACATGATTATCGTCTCTAGATGGCATAAATATTGCAATGTCGTCTGCCTAATTTGCTAGATCAGTGTCATAAGAAGTGGTTACTTCGATGAACTAGAAGTAAGATTACGGTCTCCGCAAACTTAGCAAAACAAAAGATTAACGGGTCGATAGCCGCAGTGGTTAGGCGGCTGACTATTGTTGTGAGAGGACGATAGGTGCCGGGGTTACAGAGAGTTTTCGGATGAATTCGCTGTTGGGAGCAAAGTGATTAAAGATTAAAAGGCGATATGTGCTCAAAGCCATTTAAAAACTTAAACTACACCACAAAAACAAAAGATTAAAGACATTGGTCTAAAGTTTTTGGGAAAGAGCGGATGCTTCTCTGATTTTGCCAAAGAAACACACCATTAGCGGGGTGTGGCTCGATATTTTGAAAAAGACGATGAAGGTCATTATTAGACTCTGTTGGAGGTTTTTTCAAAGCAATATTTGAAATAGAATCGTAACCTGGTGTTTTATCAGGTTTCAGGAGCTTGACGATGCACTCAGTTTCATCCAGGGTGTGTTTGTAAACTTTCGTTTATTTCGGCTTCAAATTTATTATCAGAGACCCTATCAAAGGTGGATTCATGGACTAACTATGAATGGGCTGTAAAAATTTCAGCCAAAATGTTAGATGGAAATGTCGCAAGTTCTTTGGCTCCGCTTTATGGTCCTTTAACCATCTGTGTGGCTGAGATTATTTAACAAAGTTGCATCTCTGATGTATTAATGGTGCCAATTCTGTCCTTGAATTCATTTATACTCCCAACCTTGGTAGAAAAAAAATCTTTCACACTTTTTTGGAGGCAATATTCGATCATATACAGGATTTTAATTAATAAACATGGAGTTAAGGTTGTTTCTTTTTTAAATAGTTAAAAGTGTAGGTTTGAAAATTAGAAGATTTAAATTTAAAAAATTCTCAAACATTTATTAAAACTATTAACTTGATAATAGCTAAAACAAGCATGAAAATCAATCAAGATACCGCATTTTAAATTTAAATTTCTTTGTTCCAGTCAAGGTAAATCGTTTCAATACGATAACTCTTCAGTGAAGTCAATGTACAACCTATGCATAATCTCAATTAAACACTGGCTATTCAGTCTCGCTGCGGTTGTTCGAGTGTAGTTAGAAGAACCGTTAAGAGCGCCAGTCTGCACTAAATTAAATTGCTGTCATATTAGAATTTTTGCACCGGCTTCCCATTATATATTTGTGTCGCTGTTAGAGATGCCAATTTAATGGTAAATTGCAACTCGGTACGTTTCTTTTATAGGTTACTACGTCTTATATCGTTTGGAACGGTAGATAGATTTAATTTTCACGGTGCTTAATCGAAATTATATCCATCTACCGACTTGGTTATATATAGGAAGAGATCTTACAGATATAACTTCAAAATGATGCTATATTTGACAGTATTTTCAAATTTTATGATTTCTATTTTCTGTCAAATACCGCTTTAATTTGACAAGGTTGAATTTTAAAACCCGTTACCAACGTAACAAAAAAAAATCGTAATTATTTAATAGTTATTTAGTTGCTATCTTCATGAGTATCCCAACAATAGGCGACAAGGTTAGTGACATCTATTGTGATTTGTAGTAAAAGCATTTAATAGAGTATACTACCGCCGATATAAATACGTAACGTCTTGCGAAGATGATCTTCAGCCATGCACGTACAACACAACAGAATAAATTAACGTAACAACTTACCTCGACCAACGTAATAATGATGATAAAAAGTGGTGGGGGACAACAGGTGTAATGATCGGCGTAGTACTTCCGGTCTCTCTCATCCGTTAGAAATTCTTCCGCGATTATTCTCACCATCCTGCATGAAGAAGAAGAAGAAGTGTTGTATAATACATGCGAATAGAAGCTATAAAGCTCGTTATTTTTATCGTAAACATCAATATATTTGATTATGTTGATTGTAGAATGGAAACCCACAGTTATATTATCATCAGCAAGATTGTAATTTAATACCTTACGAGAGAGATGTCTTAACAAAAGCGAAATTAACTCGTGCAAAGTAATAACGAAAGGAATTCAAGTAATGTTTAGTTTACTGGAAGGTAATCATTTAATTTAACGCATAAATCAAATGCTTCAAGTGGAAGCTCTGATGTTAATTTTAAATTCAACATTTTATATATTTCTTAGTTTTGAGATAGAAACTATTTTGTTGAAATTCGCACGTTTTGCAAAAGTTCTGAGTTTAATTGAGAATACGAAAGTTGAAATTTTGAATATATAGAAAAAATTGTCTTAACTTAAATATCCCGAAAATTTGAAACGAATCAGTTGATTAAAAGTGAACTAATTAGAAATGAAAGGTGTTTTGATTGGTTAGTTAGCGACGATCACTCGTGTTGGTGGTTTGTTTTGGCACTTTATTATAAATAATATTATTACCTACAAATGGTTTATAATTTTCAACATCTTTGATTGTAATTGTATAAAAAAATTAACTTATATTGAAAGAAAGTATGCCCTAACGGCAAAATTTGCGTAAAGGATGAGCTGGGTTACCACCAAGCATCTATTTCATTCGCTGTGTTGGAGGACGTTAGGTAAAATAGTGTTGGGATGGTAAAAAGTCTGTTCCTGAATTTCAGTTCCTAACAAGAACAAGAACTTGCCAATTATCTTAAAGATATGGCGGCACTATTATTTGGCCTAAGGATGACAGAATACAGACTTTGATTTCAATTTGCAACAATGTTTTAAACTGTTCCAAAAATAACTAGTAATACCAGAAAAAATCGATAATGTTGAAGAAACTGGAATGATACTATACCATTAATCCAGAGGAAGCTTCAAAAGCTATAGCTCTATATGCTTTCAGCGAAGCAGCAGAAGTTTATAACTTGATACCTGGTGGGTGGGTTGAGCTAAATGGAAAGGAACTTTGTTCTTTTTTTGGTTTGAAAAGTTTGACCAATATTCTGCAATTTCCTCCACAAACTGCACCGGTACTGATTTTGTTAGATGGACACTCATCCCATGCAAACAAAGCTAGATGTTGTGAACTATGCAAGAGAAAATGGGGAATTACTGTTATGTTTTAAATCCCACTCAAGTCTTGTATGTTGCATTTATGAAACGTGCATACTATGAAGAGGAAGATTGAAAAATGATTTCGAACAAATCCTAGACGTATGGTAGCATTTCATCAAATTAGTTTATTATTCAGTGCTGCATATCTAAGAGCAGCTACAATGTTTACAACAATAAATGGTTTTAAAAATTTTGGGGGTGTGGCTTGTCGATATGCACGTTTTTCTGAAGCAAATTTCATGCAATCAGACTGAGCATCTAATTTAGAAAAAGAACCCACTGCGACCATAAATGAGAAAAGGACCTATTCAGCAAGAATAATCCGCACCAAGAACAAAAGAAGGTGATACTAGTTTCGAGATTGTTAGCTTCAATCTGAATGTTTACAACAATAAACGGTTTTTGAAAGATTGGAGGTGTGGCCTGTCGATATGGCCGACAGAGGCCAGTACGCTCGTAAATGAGGAAAGGACCTATTCAGCAAGATAAATACTTTCGAGACGCACCAAGATCAAAAGAAGGTTATCACTAGTTTCGAGTTTGTTAGCTTCAATCTTTACCAGTTCCTCAAGTTAATCTAACCAAGAAAACAGGCAAAACAACTATTTGATTATGATCATCTTGTATAAGTGGACTAGGACATGTCCAAGAAAAAAACGTACACTAACCAAGATAGCAAATGTTCAAGGCCAATTAGAAACAACTAAACAGCCAAATCATGTAGTACTAAAAAGTATGAATCGGATTCGGTCAAAACAGCGATACTGACTCTCTGTATTGTGGAAATTTCTATTCAAATTCCACATAGGGATAGATATATTGTTTTCGCTGTTATAAATGGAGTCATAATTCATATGCAGAAGTAGAAGATGAAGACGATGAAGCAGTCTTTATTTGTGACCATTGTCAATCATTTTTTTCCATCTTACTATATAAGCTGTCATATTATTATATGACAGGCATTTGTTTTTGAAAATAAATGACCAACATAAATGACATCATTTTTTTAATTAAGCTCCTAGCACTATTGATAGTAGGTAAGTTTGTAGGAAAGATTGTTACAAACTTATTTTGAGCCGAATAAAATCATCCGGATTAATTTTATAACAATAATCAGGAGATGCATGAAACAAGGATAATTACAAATTGCATACAATACTGGTCCTAATACAAACACTTGTGGCACTCTTAGCATTGTAGTGGGGGGTGTAAAAAAGCAACCAACCACTCTAATAATTTGTTTTTGTTTGCTACTGCTTGCTAAAGAAACTTGTCTATTTAGTATATCCAGATAAATTTTTATTGTGTCAAAGAAATCAACTAGAGATTTTGAGTTTAGAGAGTCAATTAGAATTTATGCAAAACTGGAGTTTCACAAAGTATCATCATTGTTGGAACATGGTATGTAACTAGATATATTTTCGGCATAATATCGACATTAATTACAACTGCACAATAGGGAAATAAACCATACATTGAATTTTATTCTATTTAAATAAAATAGTTCTGTTATTAAATAGATATAATTGCTTTTTAATGTCTTGTCAAAAGTTGACATAACAAAGATCCGAGGTTTTATTACAGCACAACAACTATTAAGAGTTTTATTCAATATACCAGAGCTCCTACACAACGCTATTAACATTATTCTCATTTTGCATCCTGTACTCGTCTCTCACGACGCTTTTACGATTCTAACGTTCCAAATTAGCTTAACAAATTAATTGTGTACGCATGCGTATACGAGATATACTGTTTATTTTAAAATAATGTTATGAGAACTTACATAAAATTAAAGCCGACCATTACCTGCGAGTCAATAAACATTTTTTTTATATCTATATATACAGTTTAAACGTAAGTGAAGTAAATTTAAGAAATGTTGAACAGAAACGGGGAATATATAAGTGGGTTTATGCGCAGGAGTTAATATTGTTAGGTTTCGCGGGTAAATTTATTGTATCATGGGTAATTTTCGTCGATATATTGGCCAATTTTTTACTTAATTTTAGTTTGGCATTTAAGGTATCAGGTAGGTGGAAGAATGATTGTAGAATAAATTTGGGAAAGGTATATATACATAATATAACGAGTTAGTATAAGGCTAAGAAGATGTTCAAATAAATTAGAGCTAGTTAGAAAACGAGAGTATTTATAACATTTTGCTGAATTCTAAGTTCTCGAGACCCTGAACAAACTTGTTTTTAATAAGTTGTTTTTTTTTATTACTCTTATAGTGCACACCTTTTTCATTACACGGCGTTTGGGCTTGCTGGAAGGACATCAATTGAAATTTAGTTTGTCCTTCCAGCAAGACTTGTTTTCTTCCGCCAGTACACCACACACCATAACAAAGGGCCGTCTTATGTGCTGCACCAAATATTGAAAAACTCCAGTTGTTATTTCGATCGTCGAAATTGGTTGCTTTTGTAAAAACTCTGTCATTTTCTTTAATTTTACTATTCATTCACACTGGGAGATTAATAAAAACATTACTCTCCAATAACTCGAAAACTACTGAAGTCATCAAGTTGAAACTTGCACTTTAAAGAGGCAATTTTTTATGCTCTTTTAAATGGTTATAATTTGGTCCAGCTGGAAGAACCACTTCATATCTAAAATCACATATTTTATTTTACGGCCTGCCGGAAGGACAAATTGTTCTGCTATGCGTTCTATCATTAAGACTACTGCTCCTATAATACTCCTTTGTTACAACTTTCAAGGTGTTCCTTAATGTTTTTATGCTTGCTTGTAAATGTCAATTCTCATGTTTTATGATTAAAATGGTGCCAGTTGGATTGGATTATGTTCTACAGACAGATTTGCTACGACCACCACATCAAGAATATCCAAAATCATCTTATTTTCAGCACCAAAATAAAACATGCGTTTTGTTGTGCTGTGTGCTATTCCAGCACCCATTCTCTGCCGATATATTCCTTTACCTTAAGTGATATTTTATCTCTTCATTTCATTATCGTTTTGGCCTTAATAGTACTTTAAGGCTTCGTCTTTTTGCTAAGACTAGACACGAGGTTTTTTGGTCTTTTTGTCGAGGTTGTGGTAGATATGTGGGATGTCTCGTTCTGGACCTGATTCTACATGTCGGCTTCGAAGATGCACCTTGTCCTGATATGGGTTGGCCCCAAATGATGAATGGTTCTCCGTAGCGTTCTTTTGGTCAGCATCATAGCATGCTCAGTTAATGTAGGAAGAAGATAGATCACGATGAAGACACAAGGTATAAATCAAGATTTTAATTTTATGGTGCAGGAAATTTTTCCAGCATAATGTCAGACCCAGGTGTTTGACATTAGGCTTCCAATCAAGTCTTTCATCCTCAATAACGATGCTAGCGGGGGGTAAATTGCGCATTCTCGAAAATCGAAGACCTCACACTTGGAAGCATTCAGACCCATAAACATCATAGACCGAGCGCTGGAGCTTTCATAGTATCGCAAATTTCGTATCATATCTCTTCTATTCTTTTCAAAAACTGTATCTCCACGGGAATTAAGTGATTCATTGTTGTGTATCATAATTAGTGTGAGTAACCTGTTGGCGTTACTTTTTTACAAATGTGCAGAACAATTTATTTCTGTTTATGGTCGTAGAGGACCAGCATGTTTTCATTCTTGTATTTTCTCTTCTCTTAGTTTCTGAACCACAACATTAGTGATCCACATGTCGTCCATAGTAATAACTTGATTCCAAAAGGTGGTAATATTTCAAGTAGGCTTTTCCCAGTTTTATCAAAAACAACAACCAACTACATAGATATCAATATCCCCCTAACTAAAACTCATTGCCATTTTAAGATAGAAAAGAACAGTTTCAATGACAATTTTGCTTGTTTGGAAAATGTACATAACGTAAAAAAAAATCTGTTTTGGCAAAAGTAACCCAACCAACAATACTGCCATTAATCACCTTCAAATTAAGAAATGATGCAATTTGTACGCCGTAAATGCATATACTACAATCACCTAACAGTGTATCGTAATTACATGAAAAATGTCGGAAACAATGGATGATATAACCCTGGGATTATTCCCTTGTAAAGAACGGTATATGCTTGCGATTGTTTTTTCGAAACAAAAAAAGAGCAATTTACCGGTTTCAATTCGGAAAACAACAAAATTAGAAACAAACACATGACGAATCAAAAACAACGATGACAAGTACAGATTGATGTATGAAATACATTATACATACTCAACTAGCTGAATTATGCTGAGCGTGACTCTCATTCTCATTATACTTCCTTCTTTTTTTTCGCGAAAGAATATATGAAACTCCCATGGGACAAAAAAAGATAAACAATGTTTTATATTAACAATAGATAATTGTTTCGTTAAAGCAGGTATCCGTGGAAAAGAGAAAATTCTAAATTATGCAAAGTATAATTGTTTTCTAGATACATACATATATGCTGGTATACTATTCTTTCCTTATTTCTCAGCGTTCTATTTTTGTTGAGAATTATACAATTTTCTCTTAGGATGATTTGTAAATGACATGTAATCTGTATTCAGTGTGTATTCTGATTTATTTTAATGATCGTCGCATACATTTGCATAAAGATTAACTCTGTAGAGCTAATGCAGACCTTCTATCATTAATTTTGCATTATTTTAACGGTATATTCTTGTTTTTGTTTGAATTGTATACCCGTGAGATGGGAACTTTGTTCTAATACTAAACATGCGCTTATTAGATAGAGTAATTTAAATTTTATATGATACGTAACGTTGAGATACAGTTACTAGTGATATTTCCCTCTATATATGGTGCGTTTCCACGGTATACTAGATTAAAATGATTATGGAAGAAAAATCTACAATCGCTAGATTTAAATCCCTGCGTATCAAATTTTGTCTTGCACTCACTCACTCAGTTTGTGTCATTCTCGTCGTTTTAAGCTTTATTACCAAAAAGAACAAAAATAAAAAACAGTACAAAACGAAGTAGTCTTCGAGAAGTCCAGACAGTTCGTATATATATACATATATATATAAGAAGTAGGAATCTATTTCTAGTGCGATGTCAACTGTTTTAAGGCCGACCGAGGTTCGTCAGTTGCTCGCGTTTCTTTTTTGTTCGGATCTCTCGAATGATTTCCTCTAAGCAATCGAGCATTTCCTGCCAAGAGATGCGCGGAATTTACATCACGCACGTGGCCGTGAGATCTTGTGTAAACCGGGCAAAAAAAATATTGAGGGTTAAAAAAAACTCGCAAACCAAACAACGGAATAAATTAACGATAAAAAAATAAGAGGACGAAAATACTTACTTGTGGAATAGAGACGGCTCAATCAGCAACAGATGAAAATCGTTTTCTGAAGAGACTTCTCTGTCTCTGTGGTGGACGGCACATTTAAAGCTTCTGGAACGTTTGCCGGTCATCTGTAACAATTACACCGAATTAAATACGTTTTAATTAAATTAATAATAAGTGTACAGATGTAAAATTATACGAAGATTTTCTTTTAAATTTAGCATATATAACTTCATAGAGGGCGCTACTGTGTGAAATGTCAAATTACGATGAATGTCAAGCGACAAGATCATACCAGAGTACATCTCAGCAGGAAGTGGACTGTGATCACTCAACCAGGCAAGCAAATGCTTTTCAATTGTGTTCAAAATTTAATTGGATAGAAAAACAGGTTAATTTATTGCAGGTGTTTCAAGACTTCGTGCCGTATTTAGTGATCAAGCTCCTTCTCAGAGGAATGTCTACAACTGATACAAAAAATTTATATTTCAAAGGATTTTATTTAGTGTTGATTTCCGCTAAGGGAGGCCAACATCAGCCGCTACAGAAACAGATGTAGACGCTGTACGAAGAATGAATCAAGACGACAATCGAATCACGTATAGTATTATTAGCACCTGAGGTGTTGGCATGATTGCAATAAATAAAATTTTACATAATAATTTGGGTGTGAGGAAAACCTGACGCTTAAGAAGTATGATCGGATAAATCTAAAGCAGTTTAACATCAATTACTGGTGATGAAAGCTGGATAAATACATTTTAACCGGAATCAGGACGGTAATCGGGCCAATGGGTGTTTCCAACAAAACCCAATCCCGTCCAGTCCATTAACAAAATCTCGAAGGGTTGGAAAGAAAATGGTAACCAATTTCTTCTCAAAATCAAAACCTATCATCATAATAGCAATAAGAATTACAATTAAACCAAAGCTTGGTTGATTGGAATAATTGCTGAGAAACTTGTACATTTTCAATGCGTTCCACTATGATACGGTCTTCCTTTTATCTACTAAGGACCTCTCGTTATGGAAAAGCTAGAGACGAGCTTTTCCATAAGGAGGTTTCCAAGACAACGAATACATATTTTTTCAATCATACGGTAAGGAAGTAGGAGCTTGAACGACCTCAATTCAAAAAAGAATGTTTTAAAGTTTTCCTGTGGAATAGGACACACGCATAAAGCTCTGTATTTTTTATCCACCTCACCTGCCACAGTCTCAGACATTTAATCATTATCTTAGAATGCTTCTAATGTCTTAGCTAAATGAGTATTTACAATTTTTAGATACTGGATCACCACCTGATCAAATCAACCATACCATCATACCAGCTGGTTTCATTGGGGGTTGGATTCGATCTGAATCTGTTTAATGCTGTTTTGAGCATGCTTAAAAATGATTCAAACGGAAAGCAAACGATGCAAATGAGGCATCCAATTGGAATTCTCGAAGAAATGATTTGTTGTACATTATACTACAACTATGACTATTGGATTGTTTTGAACTGCAATCCAGGCTAATAGACACCTGATTTTCAACTACGAGATGGGGTTGGTAATTTTTCGTGGAGTGTAGATTTGCGTTTCTTGTCTAATGATGGTTGTATTTACCAAAATAAGAAACCAACTGCATTTTGTCTTTCAAAATAATGTTGGAATTGAATAAAACTTCTTGGTACAATGTTACATAACTATGAGGTATGACTATGTTCATGCCTAGAGATATTTTTATCTAATGATTATGTGACTGCAACTGAAGAAGCCGAAAAGTTCTCTAATCTTCGCTTTGCTCGTTTCAAAAGTATTTTAAAAGCACTGGCTCTTCATATTTGAATCGTATATATCACTCTTTCCAACATTAATGTAATTGAAAATAAAAGTTATTTCATGAATTATCAAATATGCACGACACAAACGTATTATATATATTTTAGTTTTGGTGTAGGTTTAACAGCATATTAAAAATTAATTGGTTTCCTGTATGATCCTTTAAAATAAAATATTACGCATTTATTCTATTATTTCTGACTTTCTACAGGAAGAATATCTTTTATGAACGCATAAATTAATAATAGTTTCACGAATTTGTATTCAAAGATATGTGGTGGACATTTACTTATGTATGTTACGAAAACCCATGGTGTCATTATTCAATATAAATAGTGACACAAATTTTCCTGGAAAGTATTATATTACGCATAGAGTAACTCAACGGAGAAAGTATTTCTTATAAAAGAAAAAGAAACGAAAGAATGTGTTAATTGTTAAAGTAATATTAATAATAATGCCATTCATTAGTCATACCTAATTTACATATAAAGCACCTACAATATTATTGGTACATCACATACTAGTATGCGTTTACTTTGTATCCTAGTTTCAGTAGTTGTTTGTGCTACTCCCTCAGTAATCAAAGTATGTAAATATTTAATAGGGTTCTGCGAACACGTAATCCGCAACTACCGGAGCTTTAAGTGATCATCATCCACCAATAACGGTTATAAATGTTGCATGTTCACTTCGCACCGTTGACCATAATATAGGTGTATCGTCCCCTTCGTTTGCTAGGGGCGAAAAATCAATAGTCCATGTGAGCTAAAATGTGCGGTGACATCATACGCAACCTTACCCCAGTACTTCGATCGATGTAGTACTTTATATTCCGTTGTATCAAATGGAAAAAAAAGAAAACAAATCTTTTCCAAGTTTTCACCCAGTTAATAATTTACTATAAAAAACGTATTTATATTTATTTCCTTTGTGTAATTTCAGGAGTGCCGCAAGAATCTAACTTGAGGCCTTCTAAAGATGATTAACGAATTCTCACTACGACGATTGTAAGCCATGAAACGTAATGTAAGAATTCACTGAAATGGTGGCAGTACTGGTCGGAGATACCTGTACGAAGCGGAACATCGAACTCGAGAAGTAGGTACAGCTTGTGTTAATTTTTACGTGTTTGAAGATAAAACAACGGAGTCAATGAGGCGAAATAGAAAAAGGGACCTGTCATTTTGGGCAAGAACCCTAGAAGGGGATGTAACAAAGCTTTCGTTCAAATCAATACCCCCGACATCGTACCATTAAATGGGATTACTAAACGCACTATAAGATACTAGGGGGATGTTGGTTAACGTGGTAAAACTCTAGCCACAGTTTGATTAGAGTTTTCAGGGAGGGTGTGAACCATTGAAGAAATTTTGTATACTAATTCCTAAAATTGAAATTAAAATCCTCAATTTTACTAATTTTCAAGTTATTTCCCACTAATTCAACAAACTAACTCGGACAATGCTTTTGAAATCTCAATTCTCTCATTATTCTAGGTGGCAATGTCATTTTCCAACTGGCAGAATTATTCTTAACTTAAAATAAACGCATAGGCAGTTTTACTAAAGTGTACGTGGTCTCCTGTACATAAAATTCATTTTTTTAATGCTACAGTGGTGCCACTGTCAATCTGGAATTGGAAATGAAGACGATAGCTCTCTATCTTCTGTACTTGCTGTGATTTTTGTTTTAAATTCAGAATCAGTAAACGAGTTATTAAATCAGTATTTAAACGCAATGCTCTTAGAGACGAGAAAAACTCCATAATTGTGATTCTAATTTTTTGAACTTCCTACTTCATCTATTCCCATCTAAAAGTGACCAGCTTTATCAGTTCCGAATAAGGATAGGCAATATCTACACGCACCGCCAGATAATATCAACAGCTGAGCCATTATTACAAGGGTGTTTTTATTCTCGTTCCAAAATACGTCCTGATTGTCTCTGCAGAAGTGGCTTGAAAGGTTTCTTGTTGAGGCAGGCCCCATTTATATTGTCCAAAAACCGATTTAGGGTAGAAATCGAACTATCTCATAAATTTACATATAATCTTTATATAAAGTCGTCGGCCCCAATATTCTGCATTTTTTTTTGTGGTCTCATCCTATTTATTTCGATTGTTTGGGCAAATTTAATAAATAAATTTTGCCATGTAGAGAGAAATCTTTTTTTTTTTTGCATTTGAGGGAATGACAGAAGCCGTGCCAAAAGTATTGTTTTATATCGAGTGTTCTAAACGTAAATAAGGATCATAGGGTGAAGTTTCAAAGGAAATTAGAAGGCTGATGCCCTGGCCAAAGAAGGAACATCTAGGCCACTAATTGGACCTATACCATCGTGTGGAACCACGAAAAGGGAGGTAGCCAAAACCATGGAGAAATGGTCGGCAAGTAAATCCCTCGAATGGTGGAAAACCTTCTGAACAAAAGCAGGAGAACGGTCAGGCTAGTTGTAGGCCTTTTAACAGGACATAACAGACTCAACAAGCATATGAGCAACCTTGGTCTGGCGGAAAACACCATGTGCAGAATCTGTCAGACAGATGAAGAGACCTCGCAGCACATTCTGTGCCAATGCGAGGGACTAGCCAGATTGAGGCTATTGAGTGCATTGGCGAACCATACCCACACGCGGCGAGCTACATGAAGACCAACACGGCAAGGCTGGAAAGCTTTATAAAAAAGGCTAAGCTAGACCAGGTGGTCTAGATAATAGGGAGCTACAATAGACCTATGGGTCGCAGTAGCAAGAGGCCACATAGCCATCCCACTTAATTATCTATCTATCTATCTAGGGTGAAGTTTGAGGTCAAACATAAAACGATCTCACTAAGAATTTTCACGTTTAAAGATTTATCTTGAAGAGTAGGCATAAATCAGGGGCCACCTTGAGCACCCCCCACCACTCCTACTTTCAGTTAGTGGTCCATTTATAAGTAGACAAACTAGAATATTGGATATAAACAAGAGGTCGTTCAATACCTGATCAGAGCTGCCTGCTTCTAAATAAAGTGGCTTTTTATCAGATCCTGAACAGCTTTTATCAGCTATTGATCGGCTTTTATCAGGCATCGAACAGCTTTGATCAGGTAATGAACGGCCTCTTGTTTATATCCAATATTCTAGTTTGTACCCTTACAAATGGACCACCAACTGAAAGTAGGAGTGGTGGAGGGTGCCCAAGGTGGCCTCTTAGGAATCATTAAAAACTTTGGAAAATTTCTACGTCTTGCAGAACTATGTTCCCTTACTAGTGAAGTTACGATTTCCAATATCATCAAACTGATCTCGTAATAGTTTTTGCTTTCGATCTAGTCCAGCTTTCCAGTTACGAGTAAGTTTACTGCATATCTTTGATGTGTAATACCCTTGGGATTGTCCCCAGAACTTCCTAACTCCTAAATGTTGCCATCTCAACCAATGTTGTAGGTATCATCTTATTGGGCTGTTATGGATTAATAGATTGCGTGCGTTTTCTTTTCGTTTTTTAAATATTCGGCCGATTTTCCAAGTAATTCCCTCTAATTCCTCTAATTCTCCGAAAGTAATACCTTTGGACTGTACATTAAAACTATTATATAATATGAATAATAAAATCTCTTGAAACAGATATATTTAATTGCGTCTCGAAAACGTTTTACGATTTATTTTTTTTTCTGTTTTATCTCATGTAAATACAAACTAGTCACGACATCGTTTCACAGTTTACACATTTTCAACTTAATTATACATATCCACTCTTTGAGAATTTCAATTTGAAGGAAATTTCTGTTAATTGTCTCTCTTTAATGTGTACATTCTGCATACCTTGCTGAAAGAGGCGCCAATACATTAAATTATGTTAAACATGTCGAGTCTGGATTGTTCAAGTCGCCTTCCTCATAGTAAATAATAAGTTCCAACACTATCTACATATAATTTATAATGTAATAAATCTTCAGTATATTTATTTTTATACAAATATGATTTAATAAATTCTAACTTGTACACACTCGCTCATGTAACTCGTATTTAATCGCCATATTACGATTTAAATTAAATCTAACGCGTTATCCATAATATTTACTAGTTTTACGTAAACGTCTCATAGGCCAACATACTGTTAATACCATAACATCCAATAAAATCATTACGCGGAATTTACACGGTCTCCATCTGTATTATAAGATAAATGTATGTATCAAAGCGTATACATACACATACGTATCCTTCAAGTGAGTCTAGTTTCTCTAAACCTTTTATTTGGTATTACCGTCTAACAGTTATATGGTGTTCCCTAGAGAACTCGAGTTTATGCGAAAAACGCACTTAATAATTCATTAGACGACTTCTTCTGATGGTCTAATGGTGCCGGTCTGGGCCGATATAACCAACATCAGGCGACCCGTTTCCCATAAATATTGAATTTTGTTTCGATCGAGAGTATACGTATAAAGATTGAGTTGCGACAGTCTGCCTGTTTCTAGTCTTATACAGGAAATATGACGATTAGGTCGAAAGAAATTGCAATAATCTTTGAATGATTGAAGGCTTTTTTTTAATGTGTGGTGGGTACTTAGTTGCAGTGACTCCGTAAGCTGTATTACTTGTCTGGAACTTGTCTGCAACTCTTGCGATGTAGTTTAGTGTGTGCAAGTTGTGTTCAAATGGCTTTGTGACAGCATCATATCGCCTTTTATGATGCCGCGCTGTTAATCACTTTGCTCCCAACAGCGAATGGCAAGTCGATCCGGGATTAAACTCTCTGAAAAACTGTCACCGTCCCTCCATAGAATTGAACCCCGGCACCTATCGTCCTCTCACAACAATAGTCAGCCGCCTAACCACTGCGGCCATCGACCCGTTATTAGGACTATTTATTTTTTTTTTATTTTAAATAATGTCATGTCAAATTGACCCCAAATCCAGTTTTGGGTTGCACAATATTTTGTGTGACATATGAAAAAAACATCAGTTATAGACATCCAACTCAGCAAGATTTAGCAAAAGATGACGAAGAAGTTGTTCATTAATAGGGCTGCAAACTAGTTGAAGATTTCAATCTTCATTTAAAATATGAAGTAGGCTAGACCGCAATAACAACTCATAATAATCACCCCCTCTCCCCTTAATGGTTCTCTTAGCTAATCATTTAGTTATTTTTTCACTAGGCCGTGAGCTGGAAGTTCCTTTCCTTCTGGTTCATCCCTCAGGTGCTGCAGATTCTTTCTGTAGTGCATGTATGCAGTGTGGTATGATCCAATAAATCTTCAGTTATTTGGATTGTTCCATTATGCATCTGCTGAAGAGCCTTTTTTACGTGCAAGGGAGCATCGAGGGTCATCTCTAACATATTGGCCCTATCTGAAAATACAATCTTCGAAACAACGAGATATTTCGGCTCATCAGAAAGAGTTTTCATTTTAGAAAACTTGTTTCAATAAGTATCAGTTCTTTTTTCTTCACTGTTAGGTTCTTCATCACCTTCTAAACCCAACAGTCTCCGTTCGTCTTTCTTTAAAATCTAGACGCAACATTTTAGCTTCATTCTTTCAGACGGATGAAGACATTTCAATTATTTGGGTGGAATCTTTGCTATCATAAACGAAAAAATGTTTAATACAGTCAATCGAAGTGTTAAAATTGACTTTATTGACCAATTACTGATTTTTTACAGCAGCCTTGCAGTAAACAATGAAAAGAAGATCAGTGTACCATAAAAACAACTACACACGATATCAAAATGAAGGATGTAAGACGAAAACAAGATATTGCTGAAAAAAATGTGACGTTTTCCATGCCTTAATCAGAAAAGAAATGTTTTTTTTCAGTCCCATTATCCGAAATACTACTTAAATTTTTTGAAACAATTTTGAGGGGTGTTAATTATTAAATAGTTTTTCTGTAGACCTCAACAAATATTTCTCTCGCGAGATTATCTCGCTTGGACCATGTATCTTTCCAACATTTCATGGATGAAAAGAACATGTTGTTTATTCTGAATCTAGATTATGGTGAGTCCATTCACATTGCTTATTTCTGTGGGAATCTTCAACGAATGGCTAATAATACCCCTCAGGCATTGTTCTAACACATTTTGTTAATTTATTGAATAACTTTTTTGAACTTTACCTTTACATAGTGGTATGACATTATGTTATGCTAAGTAAACAATCAATGGGAATAAGAACCAGTTAACCATTTTAATGATTCCGATTAATTTGTGAATTAAAATTTCCATATTACTTGGGAAAATTTGTTAGTTCCTAACATTGTTTGAGCAATAGAATCTAATTTGAGAAATAAAAACAATTTAATGCTATCGTTAGCGGTCAGGTTGTTGACTCTGTCCGCGCACTAGCCGCCTACAACTAACACGCGTTTTAGTTTTTTTTTCTTGACGTTTCAAACAAATATCAACAAATTTATTTTTTTTTCTAGACATTTTTTTTTTCCTCTAACACACGTCCAAAATATACATATGTATAAAAACTATCTATGTATAAGCGTGTGTACAATGCTGTACAAAAATTGTATCCCTTTGCATATTGAAAATGTTTTCTTTTTTATTACACTATATTAGGGGTAGAATCAACAAATCAACAGTATGCCGCCTTAACATTTTCCACCACACTCCACTGTATCCTTTTCCATAATTCGAACTAAATTTTTAGTGACAGAGTAGGAGTGCGGCAAAAATGTCGATTTGACGTAGTGCTACCCCAGTTTGATTTGCTCAATCATATATCAAATTAATCTATCCTCTATTTACTTATTAATCGCAGGAAATATGGTGAGGGATAAAATGTTTGTACGTCCCCGTACATACACACATACCGATGTTGGTTCGCGTATTCCTTACAGGCCGTACATTACACCGTTACTATTATCGTCGCGGGATTTCGAGGTAGGCCGTGGCGGGAATGTAAGTCGACGCGTCGTTTCTCCATTCCCTCCTGACTCAGTGCGTCTATTTCGGGCGCGACGTCGTCAAGTTTTTAGACCCCCAGCGGACGGGTGAACCCCGATTCTCGCGTTCGCCGTAGCACGAAAAACTATCAACTAGAAGGCGAGAGCGACGGACGAGAGCGTTCGAGTGCAGTGCACTGACTCTGGCCCGCATTTTTAGATCAAGGTGCCAAGAAAATCAGCTGATTTAGACGAGTGTGTTAGAGCCGCGATGAACCACGTTACAGTCGAGTTGTTGGCGTAGTTCTATTAGATAAAGTATGCATATGTATGTATTAATAAATGTTTGTGTGGTAATTGAAACTATTATACTATTATTACATATATATGTTATAATACATATATACAGAGAGAGTCAAAAATTTTACAGCTATATTTACGTTTAAACTGAAAGGAAAATACTATTCTTTCATGATCGATGTAGTTTTGTTTAGTCATTCTAGGAAATTGCACGTTCTGGTATTGCAATTGAATCCGCTCTCCAGTCATCGTTTTTTTAAGGTTCCTCCGTTAATTGACTGTATTCCTCTCCCCAAGTCTTTGCGTTAGGTCATTTTGATAAAGTTTCATCTGTGTTGGTTATGTCACTTTGACAGTTGTCACATTTGTTGGCAGGTAGCCAACTTTGAATTTCTTTCTCTGTCTTTAGCTTTGTTTAAATTTGCCGCGGTTCATTACATCATTCCTTGTGGTATTAATTCATTATACTTTATTCCTACCTTTGTTGTTCTTTTCGAATGCAAATCTTTTAAAATATTCATTATTTATTACAACTTCTTGAATATTTCAGTTTTTTTTAAGTTCTACTACAACGGTTTTTTTATTATCTAGTTCTTTACTTATGCTATTTATTAAGTCGTATGCTGCTGATGTTGTACCTGATTGTTCTTGAAAAGCGTATTGGTTATAATGGATTATTTTGTGGTTTTGCATATGTTCTTTAACTCTATAATTTGTAATTAACTCATTCAAAATTGATCAACATGTTGAAATTACCATATGATAAAGTATTGATATTATCTGTAGTAATACCATAAGAGCTTTGAATTTATCGATAATTTCACGAATGCTTGTTGCATAGCGACGAAGACGAGTGTCAATTTGACAAGCATTTAAACCACGACAGCCCGTAGGGCTGGAGTGGTTTAATTGTCAAATTGTCAATTGTCAACAAAGGTGATTATCGCTTGTTAATGAAAAAGCACTGTGCTTGATTATCACTTATTAGTCCAGTAGAGGTATAGGGAATTAATACATTATGAGTTGTATAATCGCTGTAATTTCGAGTTGCTTCAGTAATACGCGAATCTGATTGGTTTATATTTGTATGTGTAAAATAATCAAAATTAGAAGAAGGATAGTCCATAAGAAATGTAGCTAGAATGTTTAATCTAAACGAATCGAAACGAATCCATGCACGAAATTTAAGATTCCCTAATAAAAATGAATTGTGGACAGCAATTGAGAATGCTTGGGAGGAGTTAAGTGAGGATCAGAATGTTTGGAGAAACCTTATTCTATCAATGCCTAAAAGACTTGCACGTTAATTATGCAATTATTAGTCACAGATATATATAATTAGGTACCTACTTCTTCATTTGTATCTTGTATTGGATTTTATATTAAACGCCACATTGCGAAACGGACTACACATGTTGAGCATCACTTCACATGTGACTCATATCTTACATGTCACATCTGTCAAATCTAAAGTCAGCTTACATTATAGCAAATAATCTTAGAATATAACCAAACTTGACATTAAGGTGTACGAGATTTTATAATCAAAGTTAAAGCTTCTTTCCCTGCTGCAACTCAAATACATTCAACTGATTTAGACAGTTTTTTTTTTCTTTCAGAAAATCCATCTAATTTTTGGCATTCCAGAAAATTCATCAAGGGATTCATTAAATTTGGTTATTCTATAAAATTGTCAATTTTTTTGGTTTCCTTGAAACTCTAATTTGGATTGACTTTGAATGTTTATATGGTGGGTGTTATTGTGATATCTTCAAGATTGATTAAAGAGGGCGGCGCGATGGATTTTGACCATCTTGAACACAACACAACAACAATTATAAATTACTCCACGCATAACATTGTATTTGGACGTGTTTAGTTCCATTTGGGCTAATCAAGTAGTCAGCAAAATCTTCTCTAATATTTAATCAATAGTTTGGGGTTTGGGACTGCGTAAGAGTCCTAAATGAGGTGGGCACCCTAAGGAAAATAACTTTAGCCTGGGTCCCCAGACACACGGAAGTGAAGGGAAACGAGGCGGCAGATGAGCTGGCCAGACGAGGTTCGTCAAGGCCTTTTATAGGAGCGACCCCTTCCTTCGGCATTACCAAATCACAAATTAAGAGGTCCATCTACGAATGGTCACAAAACAAGTCCAAGGAATGGTGGAAAAGATCATCAGGAGAAAGACAGGCTAAGGAGTTGCTAAGGGAACAGAGGCCTAAGTTTACTGAAGACCTACTGAGTAAAGACAGGAAGACTGTCAAATTGATAGTAAGTCTGATGACGGGTCATTGCAGACTGAATAGGCATATGTTTAACATAGGCCTGGCAGAAAATGTTCTCTGCAGATATTGTCAAGAGGAAGAAGAAACCCTAGTTCATGTAATGGGGTAGAGAAGCCCACAGCCAACGGCTACATAAAAGAGCCGCTCTCAAAAATGATATGTCTGATTAAGAAGGCGAAGCTAGTGAGCGTTCTCTAATGTAAAGGGGATCACAATAGACCTGCAAAGGTCGCGGTGAAACAGGCCCGCATGCCACCCTACTCCTAACTTAACCTAACCTAATCAACAGTTCTATGACCAGGTTCATCTAAACCAAGACACGTAATAAGATTTAAGATAACATTATTTATTTCGAGTTTTCAAGTACCAAATGTAAGACCATTTTCAGAGTCTTGGTCAATAAATCGTGAAGAACAGTAGCTCTTTATCTATGCACAAATATGGTTTAATTAAGGAATCTATAGTGTCAGGCTGAGCTTATATTATTCTTGTAAAAACTTAAATTTCACTTCCAGATAAATTATCTACAGCTGGTATAAGTAATTCTTTATTTTTTAAAGCTTTCCCACGATTAGAAATACCAAAAATTTCTCCGTTATTTTCCGAACCGCAGATTTCTATATTTACTTGTTGGTAAAGAAAACAACACAGTACTAAAAGTGTTTTTATAATTTATTATAGAATTTATTATGTTTGGTGGTTTCTTGATTTCTATGTATATTTACCATCAATACGCCTACGTATGCAACGAGACAAATTCCATTTATCGTAATATTGCTGTACATACATATAATAGAAATTTTCAGTATGTTGCGGACTAAATTGTTGGTTTAATTTTTGATAGGAAATTGAAAGCGAAATTTAAAATCAGAGACAAATAATTGCATCGCTTTTGAAGTACATAATTTGGAACTGCTAACAAACTTCTAGTAAGAAGCAAATTTACTGGTCAAAGCCAGAAACAAGGTTAATTTTATTGCTCTAGAATTTGTTCTTGGCAATGTAAAAACCGACACTTGGCTCTACTTCTAGGATTGAGTGTACCGGAAATGTTATTAGTACTGATTAGACATACCCAGACAAATTTATTCGAATGGATTATTTTGCTCCTTACGAAGAAATATTCGCTAGAAGATGGGTAAAACGCGAACATAAGAATTGTATTTCCTTAATGCTATACAATTCGAGTTACACAGCCAACTATATAGTTGTATGTACTATAAGTCGGTTTACACGTAAACCGGCGATGAGATTGTTTTCATTCATGAACGGTAAAAATAGACCTGAAACTACAAGCATAGGTGTCTAAGACACCGTGTTTATTTTTAGTTGGTGAGTTTCGTCGAATGTTATAGAGGGAAACCATTGACTAATTTAACCCCGGGTCCTCTACCTTGCCGCAGCTAATAGATTTAGCGTCTACAGACGAATTGATGGTCCTATTAGAAAAAAAGAAAGAACAAGATTGTTGCTCTAACTGAATTAGAAACCAGTATGTAAACTGTGAAAAATTAGGCGATGTGTATTCGTATACAATTTCCTAAACTATTTGCAAAGTAGGTAATTTTTCACATTAATCTACAAAGGGTTTTTGATTGAAAAGATTGTAAATATGTTAATATAGATTAAAGATAAGCCGACTTAATTAATTGGCTTAAAAGAATAGAATACTTTGATCAAAGAATCAAATTATAACGCTCTGATTGATATTTTAACAATAAACAATGTATTACGCATTATTTGACAGACGACAAGTAATTTTTCGCAACGTTGTCGAATCGTAAAATCAGAGTACCTATCGCGTTCAGCTGGAACGATATTGCGTTCGATGCGCTGCAGTGCGTTGTCTCGACTTAACGATTTTATTAATTAGCCCGCGGTGGCCGTACGGAGGTCGTGGCGAAGATAATTTTCGAATTCTTTTATCGTAATGTCCGATTTACGAGTGTGTGATGTTCCGGCGACCGGCGAGATCTAGATAATTTTAATGTTTCAAACGTGCCGAGCGGCTGATTTAAAACAGTCCGGGCTAATTGATTTGGAAAAGACCGCGATCTCTGCGTGTATATACCCAGTAATACCTGGCTGCCTTGTTTACTGCAAGATAAGGTTAAGGCCATAAGGTATATATTGGAGACAAATGAAATCCGATAGATGTCTGTACTATCAGTATTCCGGATTTATTTAAAATAGACACGCCTTCGCAAGTGTAATTGGTGAAATACGAAAATATTGAATATATAAAATTTTAATGTATCGTTCATGCACCTGATAGAGATGGAACTGTCTCTCTCAGTCAACGGAATAATCTTAGGTACCTGATCGCCCGAACGAGGTGAATTGACAAATATAATATAAATAGATTACTAATAGATAGGTAGAAATACAACTCGAAACATGCACAATTTGTGATGTTATATTTGTATACTTTCGTAATTTGTCCTTACAAGGAGAATTTGAGGTAGTCGGATTTTTGTAATTTTTAATATTTATGGTACGTGTAGTTTGTACCTCAGATAAGAATATGTCGAAGTAGTTCGACGCAATATTCAGAAATTACCGAGATAATCGATATTGAAGTTTTACCTACCGGCTAAATTCACTAGATATGACGCATTTTTAGCTGACCGTGTAGCCTAGTTGATAGCGTTCTTACCTAATTCTAACGTAGTACGTCTCGTCGTACATTTTTTGTTTCTCCTCAAAACGCACTATTTGTTTTTTATTCTTTTTTTATCTCAAAAATCATGAACTAAGGAAATATAATAACGATACCTATGTAGGAATATTCTTAGTGTTCTATTAAAAATTTTCTATTGAAATATTCAAGGTATAAACTACACGTACCATATATATCAAAAATTACAAAAATCCGACTACCTTCTCCTTGTTAGACTTATTTTTTATTTTCTTTAAATGTTAACGTGCGAAAATAGGAAGTAGAATGCCGTGGATATCACGTACTTTGAATCTGTTTATATATTGTAGGTAAATAAACACAAAATCGCAAAAGATATAATGTATTTGTATAATTTTGGTAATATAGTTAAAGATTATTACAAAACCAATTAAACTTGTTAGTGAAATCAATGTTAAGAATATGCTGATAAATTGTCATAAATTCAAATGAACTACTTTCTGTCATTAGTTTTGAAGTTAGTTATAGGTAATTATTGTTTTGTATTATAAATATTCGTAAGCTCAAAATTTATAAATTAGCGATTACTTTAATTTGAAAGGCATATTATTTGTTGATGATATTTAAAATCGATTGGTATTCGATAATTCCTAAGTAAAAATTGTCAAAAGTAAATGCATACGAGGACAAAACATTGTTATTACATTAAAATTACATTAAATAGCGAAGCAAAGTTTTAAATATTGAAGAGAAAAGGTACTACACGAGAGCAATAAATGCGCATTGTTTGTATAGAATTATAATATGGGATGATAGATAGAAGCAATATGGAACTAACTTTAATTAAATTAATGTGGGTCTTTCGGATCTCTGATTTGCATTCCTCTCGGTACCCTTCCATCTATTATTTCCGGTAATATACACTGTTTATAAAAAGATTGCAGCTTTGGTAACATTCGTTCATGCCACAGTTCTCTGTCTTTAAATATTCATTTTTTCTTCGTTACCCGTTTTTCCATGTCTTTAAGTAGATAATCTTCCCAAACCTATATAAACACATGCAGTAATTTTATAGAGGCAAATTGACAACATTAACATAGGAACTGACTTTTTTAATGCCTAATGTAATTCTTGTAAAAACTTAAATTTTTTTGCATGTTTTTGTCGCCATGAATGGTATATCTAATATTCCAAATATTTCTTCACACTGACTATGTCCTAATCCCACGGATAAACTTCCAATGGAACTTGCATTGGAACTGTCACTATCTTTCCATGAAGGATCAGTAGAAATCACATATAACTTTTCGCAATGGAAATGTAGAAGTGAAATTATTTCTTCTTGTTTCTTTTACTATATCCATTCTACCCATATTACACTTTGTACTATGTAAAATAATCTTTTCATACTTTTTACTACATGCTAATTAACAATTCGGCGTCCTTGAAACGTCTGACATTGTTTTATATGAAGATGCGGTTCAATTTCAAGTGGGGGCATATTTTCTTGTGAATTTTTATAACTGGAAAAAATAAAAGTGTTTATTATGAATGACGTTGTAATTATGAATATGGTAAGACTTCTGTAGTCGACCACTGAATTGGCAATTCATATGCAGTTTAACAGAAAGTACATGTTTGATTGACTTCAAAACAGACCCCCTTTTTTGAGGAGATCTGTCTAGGATATCTAAAAAACGATCTAAATCACTAGCGAAGCACAACCTAGAAATAGCACTTTTTAGATCATTTGATACTCAGTAAAATATATTGGAAATATTGTTTTATAATTAATGTTATGCATGCTACTTACTCGGATGTATCTTTGGAGGATGATGCTATACCGTCAATACCAACTTCTTTTTTCTATAACACACGATTATACCATTTATTAATTATTGGCTTTTATTTTTTTTACTATATTAGATGGAAAGGCAGTACTTACTTGCGATTTTGAAATAAATTCTTCATCACCTTTGATCTAGCAGATCTTTTATGTACCTTAGACGCACGTACACGACACTTACTCATTTTTACGCGAATGTCGTTTTTAAAATACCTATTACGCAATGTAAGAAATACTAACTGTGAGTAACACTCAAGAAGATCCAGTACAGGGTAAGTGAAATATACCCTCTCATGTTCTTAAGTTACTTAAGTACATTGTACCTCGCTTGCTTATTATTGGTTATTTACATTTAAGGGGTTGGGCGCTCTGAGGGGCGTGTCGTTTAATTTGTTGTCAATTACAACTACAAAATAACAACAAATAATGATTTTTTTTATTTACATACGCATTTAACACACCATTCCGCATGTTTCTACATGCCCTTCAAATTAAAAGTAGTATTCAAAGGCGATAAAATGATGAGATAAAAATCTATCAATTTTGTTTAATATTTTATTGACAAATGTTTACAAAATTACCTTTTTCGCCACGTTAAGACGTAGAGATACAACAAGTCTACGTATATTCTAAATTTCAACTTTTTCTCAGTACTACTTATCCCGCTGGAATTGACAGAAAATGACCAGCTTTTAACATTTAAGTTATCATATACCTAACAGCCTTAAGTTACTGATGAAATGACGTTTAATAGTTCGGAAGGTAATGTTCTAATTGATGATTAACTGTTTCAGCACTTCTTGAATGCTTCGATACATGAAAAATGCGATTTTTGCCGTCCAGATTTTGTGTAAGGTTCTTTTTTTCGTGCACATATGCGTTGGCTGCAATTTCAAGGTCATATTATAATTTCCATAGCCTTCAATTTTATGTTTAAAATCTTTGGGATATATGCAGTAGATCTGATTATCTGTAGCTGCCAACGTAACACGGTAATTCAACAGTGAAAGCGAAACATTTTTTGACTGTAAACTTTACGATATAAACGCTATTTCTGTTAGAAAACTCCTGAAAGAACTAACTTGTGGATCCAATGAGGTGCTCGAAGTGGTCCTAATATTGGAATCAGCATTTAAAGATTATGGAAAGTTTTCTGCATTTTCTGCTTGAATGTATAAGTGAAATGGAGTATTGGTGGAAGGCGGTTTAAGTTATATTGGATGTTTTTAATCGAAAAGCATGTTCGTAAACAAAAGCAAGTTGCGAGTCAGCCAAATTGTACAAAGTTAGAAGGACTTGCTCTACGATCAAAAGGTGTCATTGGGAAAACCAAAGCTTCAAAAATGATACCACCATTTACTTCAAAAACACGCTCAACAACGTAACCAGCTTACGAATGGTGCAGACAAAATCTTGTACAGTAATTCTTAAGATTGTTAGTAATTTATCACCAATTCTCCCATTTTATAACTGCCGATTATTAGTCAAAGTTCTATAGTAACTCTTCTAGTTCTCCTAGCTAGTTTCTTACAAATTTGTCAAAACTATTACAAGATAGTGTAGCATAAATCAGGTTATCTAGATTTTTACACTGGATACTAAAATAAAAAAAAAACTGAAAAACTTCTGAACATTTTGATCAATCAGCTTCAAATTTGGCATGTATATTAATGGTTACAAGAAAACGGCTGTATTTTTCAGAAAAAATTCTGTAAAGGAAAATCTGTAGGATTTGGTTGGAATCAAGGTTAATAAATCAAGGTAGGTAGATTGTAGATTTGAAATGAGGGTGATATTGCGCTGCGACCTATTGATCTATTGTGCCCCCTTGCGTGAGCTGTAAGTTGCTGTGGTATGCCCGCTCCTAAAGCTCCCCATCCAGTCTAAGACCTTTGATAAACTGCATTAGCTGTGATGGTTTCAGAGAAGGTATATCTTCTTCGTCTATAACGTCTTTACCGAGATGGTTGGCTCGGGTTTCTGTGATGCAGTAAGATGTCAGGTGTTCCGGATTTTCATCCTCAGCTCCGCAAAAGTCGATTCTGTTTTAGACCTATCCTTGCCATGTGTTCACCAAGGTGACAGTGCCCTGTAAGGAACCCAGTGAAAAATTCCTGCTAAGTTCCATCAAAGTTTTTGCTCTATGCTTATTTAGCTTCCAAGGAAGATCTTGGATTGTCTCAGACCAGGAAATTCTCCCAGAGGGATACTCTGAGCCTCTCTTCCCGATCTTTAAGTTCTTTTTTGTAGGTGCTTGTCCCTATACCACAGAACGGTTCAGGTCCCACAAATGTAGTTGTAGCGGCCTTTCTTGCTAATGAATTAGCTTCTTCGTTGCCTCTGATTCCAGTGTGTCCTGGTACCCAGTATAGTGCAACTCTATTTTTCTTGCCCAGGTTGTTTAATTTATCAAGACATTCCCAGACTAATTTCGAGCTGATCGTGTTAGAAATTCAGCGCCATTAGGGCTGCTTGACTGTCGGAGAAAATTGCAATTGCAATCAAGGTAGGTAAATGAAGGCTTCTTGGGGCCAAGGGGAGGGGGTGACTTATGAGTTTTATCAAGTCAAAGAAAAATTTTGTGGCGAATCTTGTGTAGATTAGTTACTTAAAATCAAAAAACGAAGATAAAAGTTTTGAGTGGTGTAGTAGTGGTGTAAGTAATAAAAAGATCGATCAGTAATGTTCTTTACCGATTCTATTTTCGTACTTTAACGATCGTTATTTGATAACAATGAACTTAGCCCGCATATAAGTAGGCGTTTTGTGGTTTTTGCATTGTTGCTTCCATAGCAACGTTACGTCAAAATATTGGTCATGCATAAACATATGACGATTCATTATAATTTTGTTCAAACATGAGATACGTACGTAGAAATGGATTAGTTGTAAAATATGTAGTATATTACATTACTAGGAGTAGAAAGCTGTCATTTTTTTGTCAAGCTCAAACGTTTGCTGTCAAGGCATTGTTTAAAAGCAGATTTTATGCATCTGATCAAACAACTGTCAAAATACTACGTTAATTTTTATTTCTTTATAGTAATATTAAAAGTACAATTATTAAGAGGACGGTGTAGTTCTTGACATTTTGTTCTCTGGTCCATTTCAGAAACTTCATACACATTGTCATTCACCGATTAGTGTTGCAACAGCTTGATTCGCGATTTTGATTATTTTTGGTGACGTAAATTTAAGTTCTTCTTCGCTCATTTTGCAAATATTTGACAGTTATGAAATACTTTACTAATAAAGAAGTGAGACCATTTTTTTACTAGTAAAGAAATGAATTGTTTCAAAGGTACGTATTCAGTAACAAAATGATCATATTTTTCTACGTTTGAAAAAAAAATATACACAAAACAAATGTTCATTTTCCTTCTTGAGTTATTTGATTTTTTTATTGCTAGTGGTGAATAGTGATGTCGTCACAGTGACCGGAGAGACTTCGTCAATAATTCTAGCTTTTTGTCAATTCCTCAAATTTCCCAAATAATTCTTATTAATTCTGTTATTTCTTGTGATTCTTATTAATTCTTGTTATATCCAATTTATCCCGATTTAGCTTCTGATATTCACATTTTCTTTTAGCTTTGTTGGGAAAGATCGTCAATTATGTTCCTAAAAGAGAAAATCTCACCAAGCCCCTGAGAATTTCGCTCTGTATTAGGGCCAAGCTGCAACCTCCTGATGTGGTTCAACTGTTTGTTAATCGATGGCGCGTCAAAGATAATTTATATGGAACGGTAAATAAAGTATTAACACGTTAGAAGTTATTTATGAGGCAATAAATCTTTCATCAAAAACTGTACTACCTTAAGAAGAGATAACATTAGTAGCCTCAACAATCAATGATTTGACAGGCATGGATATAAAAGAAATGTAGGAACGGATCAAATGCGATCAAGAGGAGAAAGTATAGCAGATTATGAATGATAATGATCTAAAAAATTAAAAATAGTGTTAGCTTTTTTCTTATAGTAAGCTTTGCAAAAATAAATTATTGTCATATCTTCAGCTGTTAGTTGTTGTTGATCGCTTGTGACCGTTCACAGGTAAGTCATTCACATTGCCACTTTCTATAAATTTTTGCACCCACACACGCTATAAACGCCTTTGATATTTTAATGTACCTTGTCCGCCGTGTTTATCGACGTTTTAGGCCCCTTCATTTCGTTAAATCAAGACAAAAATACATACAAACATTTATTACATTCAATGTTCTCAATAAAAAAATAAACAAAAGAAATCGGAAAGTCCGATTACAGCACCGAACAAGTTAAGCGAAGGAAACGCCTGTCGATCCATCAATAAAGAAATCGTTCTTTGTTGTATACAACATTCGTTAAAATAAACTGTGATGTGCTAAAATAAATTCATATGTAATATAAATAATAAAAAAAGAAAAACTAAATTAAATACTTTGATTTTAAAATTTATCATCCTCATTAATTTTGAAATCAATTAATTTAACATAAATATCCTTAATGCAGCTTAACGCTTAGGCAATACTTGTTACATTAAATTAATAATAAAGTCATAAAATAATATAAACAACGTATTTCTCTCACCTCGACTATACTTATTACGACACGTTTTTCACAGGTTTTAAAATACACACATATCCCAAGCGCCATATACACACTATATACCTATGTCTGATCGAAAAAAGACAAGAAAAAGAAGTGGTTTTATTTCGGGAGCCACGCGCCTAAAGATTATATACCAGCACCTCTTCAGTACACAGAAAGAATGAATGTACTAGCGGTCTTATGTATTATACGGATCAAATTCGATGTTCACTTCGAAAATAATTCATTTAAATAAAGTTAAAACAAGAAGATTATATAATTTTAATAAAAGGATAAAATGGAAGTCGGAATAAAATGATAATCGCGTATTAAAGGTAGGTATTAAAAAAGATTGACAGGCACCGATAATTATAACCTTTAGTGCACGTTAACTGAATATACGATAATAAGTTTTCAAGCTGAGCCGCAGTAGTTCATTTAGATTTATTAAGTCTATTTCTCCCATCTCGTCAAACTGTATATATAAATACTACAAAAAAAGTTAAAGAAACCAAAAGTAAGGAGAGTAAAAAAATATATACCTACAGTCACGTTTAAAACTATTTAAAACTCATTTCTAACAATAATATAATCGATGTTTAAATTTCGTTCTACAAACAAACAGTAATGAAATGTGAATTCTAGAAAGCGAGAAAGTTCCACTTTTGTATTATTATTATTATTAAGATTCCACTAATTTAAAAGATGCTGCTTATTTATTTGAATTACGTGTATATGCCTAGTTGTCTACGCTTTCCTTTTACGCTAACAACTGTTTATAAACTTAAAAAATGCTGGACGATGCGTATGTTTGGTAATGATTGAGAATCAACTGAAATACACAGAGAGAATATCCCGTGAAAATACGTGCTCAACACTTTCTGTGTAGATTTTCGTTTAACCTATATTCTAATTTACAAAATAACATTTTGTCCGGTTGTGCAAAACTAGCTTTACTGTACCTATTGCGCTTGTTTACTGTTACAGTTTACTAACTGTTTATCTGGCTCACCTGATTTGTATTTCGCTTTTTTTTTGCTGGTTTTACGCGATCTCTTACAGTTTAGCGTTAATAAAAAATACAATTACAACGTAATAGCGAGCAATTGGAATAAACCGGTAGAACGGAAAAGTTGTATACAAAGAGAATTGATTTTTCGTCTGAAAAGGCAAACAAACCAACTTTAAAAAGCTTTTTTTGCTTTGTTGCCGTATTTTTTTTGTTGAGAAATAATCATCAAAAAATTGTTCTATCTGACTCTCCAATGGCTAGTCGAATGGCAATCCCAAAGAAAAATTGAAGCCTTGTTTTTATTCAAATTTATATACTTAGGAATTAATTTCCCTGCATTTTTTATGTTCAAATCGACATTCTTGTGGTGGGTGCTTAGTTGCAGTGACTCCGTAAGCTGTATTACTTGTCTGGCTATCACAGCAACTCTCGCCGTGTACTTTGCTCCCAACAGGGAATGGAAAGTCGATCCGAATTTCAACCCTCTGAAAAAATGTCACCGTCTCTCCAGAGAATTGAGACCCGGCTCCTATCGTCCCCCCACAACGATAGTCAGCCGCCTAACCAGTACGGCTATCGATCCGTTGACATGATTTACATAAATGAAGTATACATATGTTCACATCGAATACAAACGTAAATTTGCGGAGGGTGGAGAGGAAGGGGTTGTTCAATATTTGAGATGCTGGTTACAAATGTGATTTTCATTTTTTGCTGGAAATTAGTGTTTGTTGTTTTCACCGAAATTGATGGGCAACCATGGTAGTCGTTTAAGCGGCAGTGGAGACATTGTTAAGTATGGGAACTGGGTTGCTCTGAAAACAACGGAAGGATGGTGTATGCAGGAAAACCTAAGAGTTAATAGTGTTACAATGATTCCCAAACTCTCCTTCGATAAACCTTTCAAGGTTGTCCTGAAAGACACTGAACAGATAAGTGGAGAACAAAAAGAGAAACGTATGGGACTGGCTGTACAAAACCATTATTATTATTATTATTATGATGTGCTCTAAGGACATTAGAGAGACAACCAAGTGGTCTGGAGCCAGAACACTTCATATCCTGCGTAACGGACAAAGCCATCTTTGAGATGGCACTAAAAACACTTCGATAAACCCTTATCAGATAATGGAGAGAAAAACAGAAACCAGGGGACCAAAAATAATAATAATAATTAGAGAGACAACCAAATTCATATCCTGCCGGACAGCCTTAGCTTATCAGATAACCTCGAGGCTAGCTTGGGATTGCCTGGAAAACCTAAGAACCCTGGTCAAACACAACATAGGCCGCGGTGTTAAGGGGATGCTACTAAATAAAACCTGGCCGGTACCCAGTGTCCGAATCAAATCAAATCAAATGGTAACTGGGTTTGAAATGAATTAATCCGCGGCAAGTGGTTCAAAATAAACGATCAGTTTTGCTTTTCGATGGTTTTTTTCATGAAGTTTGGACAAAATTTTGCGATTTGAGTTGTGTTCTCTTTTGCAAAATTTTCCAAAACTCCAATCTTTGCCATCTTATATCTGTGTTGGGTAAATACAAAATATTTTTAATTTGATTGAAAAGGGTTAGAACCCTCAAGGTCATGACTTATAAGTTGGTTAAAAGTAAAATTATTTAGGTAGTTGATGCAGTCAAAAAATAAAATTACCTAAGCAATTACCTCTAAACTCACTTGATTTGGGTTGGCTGAAATATTACATCAAGAATCATTTTCCAAATTATATAAATAACTATAAATGAGACCTCAGCTTGCAAATAAATTTTAAAATAAAAATTAAATGTCATGCTACTCGTCGTCTCCAAAGTTAAACTTAACACAAACTCTACACCTTTACAAAATCCAGTAGTAGACATTTATATAATCTATTTCGCTCCTAGACTAACAAAAAACCATTATAAACTGTGCAGTAATAGGGCGAGTAATGGTAACAGTAGATAATAAGCATGCGAACTACATATAAAAGGAGCAGGCGGTCGAATGAACAACAAACAACAAATGAACGCAACGACCAGGCACAGTATTGGAAAGATGAGGGTCCACGGTCAACTTTCCCATGGATTCTCCAGTTGCTTCGGCTCTCTGCGGCTAACCGTATCCAATCGCTGGTGATCAAATAAAAGTAAATGAACCGTACGATTCAAATTAAACAAATTAATGTCGAGTTTACGTGCAGTTTTCGTATTTTTTTTAACCATCTTCTATGTCGTCCGCTACTCTCACACCATCTTCTCGAGCGAAGAAGCAGCAACAAGAGACGACACCGGCAGACATAGTAGCCTTTATTATCAAGTTTCTTCAATTCATCGACATTCTACGTCTCTTGTTACTTGTTGTATTAGTTCCTATATAAATGATTGTATAAAAGAAAACGGTGAATTCCTCTCTTGAAAAAAATTTTAAATAGTAAAGGCCGAAGACTTATAACAGTATAGGAGAAGTATTATTTTAGTGAGATCCAGCATCAGGTTTAGGTGTATATGTATATACATATATAGGTTGTACCTACGATATCGCATTTCGCAATGTTTAATCTTGTGGTCGCGATTCCACTTGCTTGGAATGCAGTTACCGCCTGCTTCTACACTTGCAAAAACTGTTTCGATTTTATTGATTAACCTATCTCGGGTATTTGTAAGTGTTTAAGCGTCTTATCCTTTTGTATAATTTCTTGTTGACTGGCGGGCACGGTTTAGTATGTAGTTGGTTCCCATCAAGAATTCCTTTATAAATACCTTCTATTTATCAAATGAAAGAATGCTGTCTTGGTTGGGAAGATATTTATGGGATATGATTTGTAATATGGTCACTGCCAGTTAACGCATACTGCAGTTTCGTGTGCTTTTGCATATTTTCAATTATACTGAAGATAAGAATTTTTGTTTTGAACAAGACTTTATTAGCAGAAAAATGAGTATGGACGTCTGGATCGGAAAAAATGACCTTCAGTAGCCAGGTAACCTCGACAATGTAGCTCAAATATTTGGACATTCATATAATAAAGTTAGTACCATTGCAAAGGGTATCAAATCAAAATAAATTTATATTTTGCAACTAGAATTCTGTACCGGCTGCTCTTAACGAAGAAACTACATATCAAGAAATTGAAGTCGTAGATGCTGCGTCTTTGAGTGAAGATGATGCCACTTTTAAAAAAGTTGTTGAGTAAAGCCAAAAACCGTCATTCTCTTCCTCTAATAAACTCTGAAGGCTGTAATAATTCAGAACCATCGATATCAAAAATTCCACCACACTTTACCTCCAACCATCCACTTCACATAGTTCGCCATCAAACTTGGAATATAAGTCATCTAAGGACGTCATTCTCTATTCAAAAATTACAAAAGAATGTGTCAAGGCAACAAAGAAGAACTACAATATGAACGAAAGGCTAAATTAGAAAAGAAAAAAAAACGTTCAAGCGAACAGGATGTTTAAAGACGACATTAAAAAATTAACAGAATTAAATGATGACATCTCAGATACCTGACTTGAAATCATGCTGAAAGAAGACTGAGAGCTTGCATGGTCAATAATTTAGATGGGACCTTTAAGGGTCATATTTATAGTCCGTGCTTGAGGTTGTGCACACGATTTCGACAGATTTCTAATGACATTTACGTCAAAATCGCGTGCTCAAGCACCGATAAAACCTCAAGCACGGATTATAAATATTACAGGGGGCTGGAGTTGCTGTCCCTCAGTTTTATGTGCCCTACTAAGAACTGGAGAGTAGCCCGAGTAGCCTTTATTCCCAAAGAGGTCAAGGCGTCTTATATGGAAGCGAAATCGGAGCGCCCTATCAGCTTATCAAAATCTTAGAGAAGATAATTGATAAGCATTTAAGAGTTTTGGCAGGGCTGCCTCTACACGAGAACCAATATGCATAACAAACTGGAAAATCTTGCGAGCATGTCATCCATGAGTTTGTCCGATGAGCAGAAATTCCCTTTGACAATAAACAAAATTGGATTAGTCACCTGCCTGTAATGGTCCTTTCTATGAATGGACAAGGTGTTACAAAAACGCGAAGTCGAGCCAACGGTGAGGAAGTGGATTGACACAATGATAAAAAACGGTTCAGGTGTTGTAGAACCTGTGATTGTGGCAGCTAGCTGTCCACGGGCTGTGGAGGAGGTGGGCGGAGGGGAGGTTCGCTTTGCTATGGTGGTTGGTGGTGGATGGTCTGGTTTCTGATCTTCGAACGACGGATTTTGATGCACAGGTTTATGCCTTGCTCTATAGATGGGATTACCGGTTCTATTTTTATTCCTGAAAAAATAAATCTTGTGCTGCTGGTTCAAGTGTTGTAGAACCTGTGATTGTGGCAGCTGGCTGTCCACAAGGGGTGGGAGAGGTGGGTGGAGGGGTGGTTCGCTTTGCTATGATGGTTGGTGGTGTATGGTCTGGTTTCTGACCTTCAGACGACGGATTTCGATGCACAGGTTTATGCCTTGCTCTATGGATGGGATTACCGGTTCTATTTTAATTTTACCATATTTACGACGAATTCCACAGAGACCTGTCCTTCATTCGTATGAGATCCAAAAGTACAAAGCTCGTTTTAGTATGTCTCCATTAATGAATTTATTGCTCCAATTATTAAGGATTACAGTATAATTTATTTATTCTGGCTGATCTTACCTTTTTGACAGATTCAAATTTTTATTCACGAATCTTTATACGATCAAATTACTTAGATCGTAAATTTCGCATAATTTACTAAGGAATCGCTAAATTACCGGGTTTTATTTTACGATCTCCATGATCCATAATCGAATGTATAAAAGTACGATAAATTACGTAAGCAAACACTTCTACATAAAATAAATAATGGTGTACTATTAAAAGTTTTATAATAATATTGACCTTATAGAAAGGACGCGTATTTACAATCCATGAATCATTCAGCCTACATGAAACGGGGCACCATACCGGTAGAATAAACCGCAGGATACTGCTAGGTAACAACTAGCCTATATATACATGATTGTTCAAAATTATTCGTACATACGAGTTAGTCCTTTTATATTTTTAAGAGCTACTGTAATTATTGTACTATTTATGTGAAATTGAATTGTTTTATTAAAAATGATTTAAAATAAAAATGCTCAATTAAATACGACCGCTTAGAAATAGTGTACATATAATTGTGGAAACCCTATATGTTAGATACAATTACATATCTATTCGTAAATAGTCATTACATGTAAACTATGCGCGCAATTATAACCACTTAATAATTTTCTCACAATAAATAACTGTTGATCCTTTTTCATTCTACATCTCCTAACTCTGCCTTTATTACCGCAGTAATGTCGGACCGCATTACGTTTATAGATATAATAAATACATACCTAGATATATGAGTATGTCGGATTCTGTTTTCTTTATTTTTCTATTACATACAAAACCGTACAAACTGGTTCTTATTTCCGTGTATATACAGTTGCGCTGGCGGAAGAAAAAGATAGAAGCTGCAGACGTGTTGTCAGAGAGCCGTCTCGCCTTTTGTACATGTATCCATTTTCAAACTTTCACATGGAGATATATTTATATACAACAGTAATTAGTACAAGGCATTGTTCCATGACGTAGCCGTACTATGTAGTAGTAATACTAGATTGTATAATTGTCGTGAGTACCATGCAAAAGATTTTAATCTCTAATCTACCTAGATTTGCGGTCATCGACTTCGTTGAAGACCTTTTCAATCTGGTGGTTCTTTTTTTCATAATTTTAATATTTATTCTAGATTTAAATTTATATCGAAAATTGGTGGAAGTTTTAGTAGATGTAGAAAGCTTGTGATGATGCAGAAATGCTTTATAGAATGTTATGGGAATCAAGTAAACATTTTGGATTTGTAATGTTAAAAATTTATTCTTTAAAAGACGGGATCTTCAGAATTCACACCCTAAGTTTTTGGATAGAAAGCAAAATTCTGAAGTCTTTAAAAATAGAAAAAATTAACTTCCGGTATTGGTCTTAACATTTTTAAATTTTCACTATAAATAGCATGTGAGTTTGGAAATAAAACCATGTTTTATCCAAACTTGTGTGTAGACAAAAATAATTAATTGAGTTTGTGATCGTCTCAACAAGGTGGCCCGACTATGGCGGCCAGTCAATACATCAGCTGTAAGATCCGCCGAGCCTCGACATGAGATGATCGCCTGTCCCAGATCCAGCTCCTCGAGGTGCTGGACCAACGCCCAGTGCCAACGCATCATTGCTCAAGGAGTTCCGGAACTATGATGCGCAGCACCCTGTTCTGAAGAACGTTGACCCTCCTGATCTACGACTTATAAGTGCTGGACCAGGCCAGGACGCTGTAAGGCGGGAGATACACCGTGAGGATCATCAGTTTCAACCTCAAACTGAGGGAGCTCTTGCTGCAAATCAAGGGAGGCAGAGCCGAACGTGCCCAAATAAAACGGGATGCCACCATGGAAAAAAGGTGTCTCAAGGTGAGC
Organism: Holotrichia oblita; assembly: GCA_023690525.1. Taxonomy (NCBI): domain Eukaryota; kingdom Metazoa; phylum Arthropoda; class Insecta; order Coleoptera; family Scarabaeidae; genus Holotrichia; species Holotrichia oblita. Next base: position 75,778,773 of record CM043022.1, on the reverse strand, counting down.
CTCGCGTTGAGCACCATGTCGAGAAAATAATTTCCCGAAAATCCCAAGATTATTATATCCCTTTTTGTTTTATAAGTGAAAGTCTTTTTTGTAATTTTTCTGTTTAAGAAGACCAGTTGCTATGAGATGTATCTCTGAAAGGACTTTAAACACCTTTTTTTAATTTTTTTACCGGTTGGAGGTTAAATTTAAAAGGAAATTTTGTGCCTAAAACGATGCTGTCAAGTAGATTAGTAAAATATTTAGATCTGTAGACCAAACTAGCTCTTGTTTCGAAAACTGCGGATTTTTTTAGCTTGTTTTTCCCTTTTAAAGAAAGTGAAGGAATACTAACTTTTATAAAATCAAAGAAAATATTCCTTGAACCCTAATGAAGCTCTTAAAATGTTGTCAGTTACCAAATGAGGGGGCAATAAAGAAAAAAACAGTAGAAGAAAAAAAAAGATGGTGCTAGCGCCACTATTTACTCCTTTTGCATTTCTGTATAAAGGCTAAAAAGATGGCCCTATATTTTCTTCCTACTTGTTTTCAACATTTTTGAACTAGCTGAAATACAATTTGTTAAAAAAAATTAATAAAGTTAGCAATGTTGCTCGATTTGTGGCGAAATCTTCTAAAAAATATATTAAACTATGAAAAGCTCATGTCCTGCCTTTTAATTTAATTTAAAAATACTCAAAAATTTCTTTCGTTAAACAAGAATGGTTCTCCATCATATTTGTAGAAAAAAAAGCAAATATAATTTTGAGTTGTCGAAATTTCGAGGAGAGGGAAGGGGGCGCTCTAGTTTTCCATAATTGATAGTGGAAATATTTCAATTTGGTCGTTGATCAAATTTTTTAAAATTTCAATGCAAGATTTTTCAAAAATTTAAATCTGTGATATTTCTCACTTTTCGATCATCGTCGTGAAATTAAAGTAGTAGTTCCAGATCAATTAATTTTGAATCGTCGAAGTTTCCGAAGAAGGGATGAAGCAGAATGAGGCTCTAGTTTTTTGATAAAGGAAAAAATTGGACAAAATTTCAATAAAACTCAAAATTATGCAGTTTATACTTCTATCTCAAGATTTTTAAACTCAAAAATTGACAATTTTATTATTGATCTTTGTTTTATAAGCTATGAGGGTTAAGGATCCGCCAAAATCTCAAGGTTGTGCTTTAAATTAAAAGTTTAAACATTACCTCTCACGGCTTATGGAACAATTAGAAATTGGTAACTCTTAGTGGAAATCCCCTCTAACGAAATAACCATAACATTACAAATAATACCCCAATCTAGCTAATCTTTCCTTTCAATATCGATTTAATAACGTGCTCTACTAAAACTATCTAATGCTATAATGTAAAACGAAATAACAAAACTAGGGCACCGCAATTTGCCCAGTTTTAATGTTAGAACAAAAAAAAACGACCTCTTTTGTACAGACAAGAAATAAAACGCGGGTATTTATATAATTATAGCGCAAGGTTTAAGAAAATGGGTTGATGCGGTTATTATCGAGGATTTATTTACTTTAAGGTGATACACCTGTCTGAAAATAGTTTGTCGTATATTTCTATAAAAATTTATGTCAAAATACAGGGAACACTCATATAATAGGGACTTGTCTATTATACGAGTGTTTGAAACTTAATAATTCTCTCCGATTTATACTGAAAGATCGTGTATAATTTGATCTTTATAGAATGTAACACATTATCTAATGGATGTTTTTCTTTTATTTGTAATTTTGCTCGCCATGATCGGCGAGCAAAAACTAAACACAAACAGGTAATTCCCTATCTAAACCAATTTCGTATGCCGCGAAACAGTTTGAAATTAATACCGAAAAATAATAGAAAATAACCTTTTAGAATTACCAGATGGATCGATCATGCGTTAAACAACGTGTATATAGTATATACGGGGCACGATAATTACAAACGAAGAAAAAGAGCGACCGATGTAGTTATGGGTGCCTATGTTAGAGCCTGGGTGATATTCATTATTGATTAAAAGTCTCGGGGAAAATTTACCACGGCGCACGTAAGAAATTGACTGTGTACACCGACTGTAATTAACTTATATCGGAATAATAATGTATGAAATACACAATTTGTACCTAGTATATGGTTGTGTTTGTATATATATTGATCCGTGTTATTTCTGTTTCTGAATAAGTACTTGCATACATATGTAATGGTTATTGAGTAAATATAGTCTCCCAAGGAGGAACAACAATACTAAAACAGAAAGAGAATTTACAATGAAGTAGATATATAATTTATTAAAATATTCAATTTAAAGGTACCGAAGCAAAATTACTCAAAAGTAGTAGTATTCAAAAATGTATGATTATAGACGGAGTTAGTGTTTAATTCTGGAAACTTTTACATTTCTCAAGCTTTAAACAATTACACTACTTGTCAATGGGGGCATATTTCTGTATAAACAAAACATTTAAGTGCCTCAGCAGGGGTGTACGTTTAGCCAAAGATATCACTGTTATTTAAGAAAAGTGTGTAGGCCACCGACATTTTTGATTTTCTATTTATTTTTGAAATCCTCATTTAATGTCTGATAAATATTATGAATACTTTGGCCCTGCCAAATACATACCCGTCTCTCGTGAGGCAATTAAATCCTTGTTTAAACAAAATCGTTAAGTCTGCGTAATCGTTTAAGGTATAAAGTACAAAAATAAGATAAACATTACATTTGTAACATAATTCAGAAATAATATAATTTTTTTTTCAATTCCATGCATTTGTCTACTAAATTGGACACTTCTAAATAGGGCGGCCACCCCTTTGAAATTGAAATTGTTCTGGATTGTTCCATTCCAATTGATTCCATTATTCTATTTTAGGGGAATGCCCAGGACCTGCAGTTCATAATCAAAATGACTGATAGTCTAGTTTTCTTGGCTATCAGTCACGGGGAATCCCAGGACCTGCTCTCAGAATGAGGTTTTCCGTGGCAAATGCTGAGAGACAAACATCTTAAGTCAATCCACGGGCGCAAGCGTAATAATAACTTATGGCCGGCTGATGCTCCCTGTAATTGGTGAAAGCTGTTGGGAGATGTTAAGGCATGTATTATTATTATTATGAAAAAAAAAATCGAAAAATAGTTAGCCTTAGTCACTTCTATAATCTTCCTTTGGAACTTTAGAACAATGTTCAGAACAACCTGCAATCTCAAATTTTCTGCAAACTCTAAATTTTCGAAATTCAAAAAAGGAGGGAGAACGAGGATGGTCGAAATTTTTTTCGAAACTTTAACTAGATCGCAAGAAAGAACTTTCACCGTCATAACATCAAGAAAAATATAATTTTGAGTTATCGAAATTTCGAGGAAAGGGAAGGGGGCGCTCTACTTTTGCATAATTGATAGTGGAAATATTTGGGCAAAATTTCAATAAAACCTCAACTGATCGTTGATAAAAATTTTTGAAATTTCGATGCAAGATTTTTCAAAAATTAAATCTGTGGTATTTCTCACTTTTCGATCGTCAGTTGTATGTACACGTTTTGCCAGTGAAATTAAAGTAGTAGTTCCAGTATCAATTAATTTTGAATCGTCAAAGTTTCCAAAGAAGGGATGAAGCAGAACGAGGCTCTAGTTTTTTGATAATGGATAAAATTGGCAAATGCTGAGAGACAAACATCTTAAGTGGTTCCACGGGCGCAGGCGTAATAGTAATTCATGGCCGGGTGCTAAGGCTTGTATTATTATTATTATGAAAAAAAATCGAAATATCGTTAGCCTTAGCCGCTTCTATGATCTTGCTTTGGAACTTTAGAACAATGTTCAGAACAACCTGCAGTAACTCAAATTTTCGAATTTCAAAAAAGGATTTTTTTTTCAAAATTAACTATGTCGCAAGAAAAAGCTTTCCCGTCATAACACGGTATGGAATTGGTATGACTTTCAATTAACTATTTATTATACAAAAAAAACGAAACAAAATCAAAATACAGTTAGTAATTAACAAATTAAACATATTAACAAATTAACTATAAAGATAGTGATTACAACTTCTTTAAATAGTACCAAATTGTAACGGAATGGACGGTTATTACTGTAAAAGAACTTTTGACAAATGTCGAAGAGTGGAACAACCGCTGACTATTCTAACTAATAAATTTATGGATGCAACGTTTTAAAGTTACTTATTTTTGCAGTTCTCAAAGTTGTGATAGTTAAGGTATTAGTGACAGCTGTCAAATTATACAGACAGTTATTTTTCACTCTTTCAACGTTTCTGGCATTCTAACTTTCTTGAACACTGTGAAACTATAAAAGAACTATTTTTTTACTATTTTCAGGATTCTTATTGCCAAATTTTTGATAACTGTTAATCTGTTCAGAAGGGTAACTGTCAAAATATTTCTGACAGAGACCAATTTATACTTTATCTTTGGTAGTTGTCACGCTAGTTATTTTTCATTGTTTTAATACCCGCGTGTGTTCCAACCTTCTAGAACGTAATCAAACTGTCAAACAATTTATTTTATTACTGTTTCAATGGTTATAACTGCTCAAAATACTTCTAGTAGCTGTTGAATTGGAAAAAATAGTTATTTACGATACAAGTGTTAACAGTGCGATTTTATTTCACGAGTTAAAAGTTTGAAATAAAATAGCATTTTAAACACGTGTATCGAAAACTTTTTTTTATACAACTGTTTGTATTTAATTAAATAAATTAGGATTTCTACAAAAAATTTTGACATTTTATCACAAAAATAAAATTGTATCACAAGTCAGAGGTGCCAGTTATGATAACGCACTGATATTTGAGAATTAGAAACGTCAAGAAAATTTTTTTGGCATTTTTATTCCTATTAAAATAATAAAACTGGATCTTGATGAGATTGATTGAAACTAATGATGATGCCCAATGAATCCATATTATATAGTAATTGTTGTAATGCTAATGTATGTACAGTGGACAGCTTCTAAATCGACACCACCGCAAGCTAACGTCGACCTTATCTACTAATAATAATATCTACTATAAAACCTAACTGAAGGTGACACAACGTAACCCTCTCTACATTGCTATTAAGGTTTAGGAAATTTCGTAACGGTGTCGATTAAGTTGCTGTCCACTGTACATATACAGGCCAACAACTTGAACTACAAAAGCCTATTGCTAGGAGAAGGCGGTGGGAGTTAAAATTAAATGTATCCATTTTACTATTGTCAACTTTTTATATGACAGGAATATCAGTGGTTATGTCAAATATATTTACCGAACCATCAAACTTTATCCTAATGGAATACACAATTAATGAAAAAGTGCAAATTATAAAGTGGTTTTATAATTTGTCATAGTATTTGACATAACCACTGACATTCCTGTCATACAAACAGTTGACAATACTAAAATGGATACATTTAATTTTACCTCCACTACCTTCTCCTATCAATAAGCTTTCGTAGTTCAAGTTGTTATTCTGTATATCAATATTTACATCAATAAAGTAACTGTCATTAGTGTTATAAACATTTTCGCACTAGTGTTATAAAGTATTTTATAACACGCTTATGTCAGTTTATGTTATAAAACCCAATTTTTAATCCGATTATCCGTTATGATTAGAACTGGTAAAGAGAGCCAGCAGTAGTTCGTTTCTAATAGGTAGAACTCGAAAATTATAACAGAATAGCGTTGTCCGGGAGTTCTTGTAGAAAATTTCGAGCTCTACAAAGAAAGTTACAAAAATAGTAGACGAGAAAATGAAGATTTTGCATTTTAGGTGATGATTTTTTCATCTACCGAGTTTCAACAAGGCAAGACATTAAACAATTTGTAAAAGCTTTTTTGTAGAGCATAACATTTTCTACAAAAAACTATTGTAACTGTTATTGGCGTTATTTGGCAAGTTTAATTCCAACTTTCTTGAACGCTGTCAAATTATAAATGAACTTAATTTCTTATTGTTATGATAGCTGTAGCTGTCAAAATACTTTTTAGTTGGAGGTCAATTGTTATATTATAAACATGTAAAAGGTATTTAATACAATAATGCAAGAGATGTCTAGAACAAGAAATAAATTAACATATTGGAAGACACGTCTCCCATACAATGACTCTAAAACATTTCTGAACGTGCTGCTACGAGTTTTGCATTATTCCTAACATCTAATTAATTCAAATTAGACGCATTTAAATAAATAACAACCGATAATTACCGTTTGTATCTCACTTTTCAAATATGGAATATCTACATCTAGACGCGTTACCTCACTTTCCATAACGTTTTACGTAACCACGCTCCATACACCTATCGATCGATCGCAAAAGAACACGGGCATTATACATAAACAAAGTAGGCCACGGAGCTTTGACGTATCCTTCTTCGTTTTCGTTTGTTATTTTTCCCCTCCGGGTGGTAAGGCGGCGGCGATCGACGACATTCTTCTGTCACTTTTAATCGGATCCTAGACGATGCGATTCGAACGTGTATATATACTGAATATTCGCGAGGTCTCGCCATCATCCGCTTAATAATACACACACATATACATACACGTCAATTATTTGATCTTGACCGCATAACCGGGGACTTTGTCCGCCTATCCGAGTTGCATTTTCACTTTCGTTACGTTGCCCGCGGCCGTCCTAACGAGTTGAACGCGAGAATTCCAAACAGTTCCGACAGGAAAATGTCCGATTGCTTATTGTACTTTCATACGTGTCTCAATCTAGCGTTTATTTTGACTGTAAATTTGATCGGAACGGCTAAACAAAAGCGAGGGGAAATCTCTGAAATGGAATTTTTGTACATAAACAGATTTCGAACGAATTCAAACAATGTATTGCTGGGTGATGTGGGGGATTGTGAAACGTTTTATTGTATGGGGACTTCGTAAGTATGTAGGTTATATCTGTCGAGTCTCGCTATGTAAATCTAAACGTGAAAAAATAGGCGGAATTCGAACTTCTAACTGCAATATTTACATTTAACTTTTAATGAATTGTAAAAACATGAATATGCTGTTTATAAACTAGGGCACGACTAGGAAAGCGTGTAGAACTTTGTATTTATTTATTTTTCGTTTCTAAACACAATTAAAAATAGATACAATTTTGTTAATATTTTGTAGTAGAGGTTGGAACATAAGTCGGAACTAAATCTCCTTAATTGTATATACTCTTTCGTTTATAAAGATGCAATTAATTTTAACGTTAATTTTCTTTTCAGACTGTTCAGGATTATACTGATGCTGTATCAGCATTTTAAAATAAACTGAGTAGAAATATGTGCCTTTTAGAAACATAAGAAATTGATGAATTAATTGTGCGGACAATTTATGTGATAAAATCCCTATCTCCGTTAATAACAACAATTTAAAATCCAAGCACTGAGGCAAAATCTCACGTTAACAGAAGATGTCATTGGTACTGGGTATGAGTAGAAAACCAGCCAAAGTATAATGAAGAGGCCTTCGGATAAAATATAATTAGAGATAATAAATTGTTGAAAAAATCGGAAAGTCTATTGTTTTAATCACCACCCCTCCTCCTCCTCTCACCACTCCTTAAAAACCGTTCCAAAATTTTAATTTTCTATAAATTTCTTTCGACAGTTATTTCAGGTTCGTTCGGCATTTTCCCAAAATGTTTGCCTTCTATCATGTAACTCGCGAAATAATAAAAACGAAATTGTGTGGTTCCCCTTTATTTTTCAAACACGAACATTTCAAGTTGTTATATTTAGTCATTAATTCATTTTTTTACTAAACAGAATCATATACTACAAGCACACAAATGCTAACAAGATATTTGAGTTAACATTTTAAAATTATGCAGTCAGTGATAATGAAACAACTGTTAAATGTTCGATTTTCAAAAATTTGGGAGGGGGGAGGGGTGGCAGATAAATTTGGTCACTGTCAATTGTCAAAGCTGCAATTGCAATGGGAAACTGTCTTAATTATACATAATAGAATATAAAAAGCACGGAGGAGGAAGGAGAGGCTTGCTTTGTAGACTTTCAATATTATTTTGCAAAACTTTGGAACAATGTAGGACAAACCTTAAGCAATTTTTTAAACCCCAAATTTCGAAAAAAAGGTTTTACATAGCTCGCAAGATGTTTCATCTTTCATGCCCTTATTTGATTCCGTTTTTAACTATATTATTCTATATTATTAACACTTGCCTGTTAAATGGTCTGTTTCCGCAGGCACGAAAGTGGTTGCTGGACCCCAAAGGGGCACCAGCTGCCGACCGACCGTTAGGTATGCGGCAATCAGGGAAAGTGCGCACACTCCTCAGGACAAAGAGGCACGAAACCAGTTGCCCGCACGAGACCGACACCTCGCGGAGAGGCCCGGCGAACCGGTGGGCTTCTCTCCCCCGTGCTACCCATGTTAGACAAGTTTTCTTGTCAACGTTGGACGGGTCACCGTTGGAGACGTTTTAGCGAACTCCTACCTCACATCTAACCCCACGGGGCCTAGGCCTCCTTGCGGATGGCTACTATCGGCCAAGCGTGGGAAACGGAATCTGGCCGTGAGGTACAACCAGCCCGCCCGTGAATTAAGCCTGAACTACGGGGACGGCCGGGCAAAAGCCCTACCTCAAAATGCCAACCGCGCCAACCCTTTCGCCCCTCTGGCGATCAAGTATCCGCGGCAGCTACAGTGAAACCGTAGGGTCCCACAATCACCGAGTTGTTTCAGGATGAAACCCAACCAGACAACCAGCGGGCGGACTACTCCTCGGCGAACCGACTTTTATCCTCCCCTACTATCTTCGCCAAATTCTCTCGCCACGCCCGTTTCCCTGAGTGTAGCCACCAAGGATGGGGTAGTGCAGCTGCAGAGTTCTCTAGGTAAGCGCCGTAGGGTGCCTCACTTACCCACCGTATATTCCGACGGTTTCCGCAGGCAGGGAGAAAATTGGTAACGGTTATTCCATTGCTCAACATTGGTTCGCCGAAAAACTTTAAGGACCTTAGATCTATTAGTATCCTGCCCATACTCTCAAAGGTCTTGGAGAAAGTAGTGGACTTTCAATTAAGAACTTATCTAAATGAGTGTAATTTTCTATCTACTACACAATCTAGCCCTTTGCGTATGCAAATACCTTTCTAATCACTCGTTAAGCATGTGCAAATCTCGATTGAAGTCGTTGGCATGTCTAGCATGACACACATTTAAAGCAGCATGACAAAAACGATGTTATATTTGAATTCTTCGGAAAATTTCGTTCGATGTTCGATTTATCTGTTTACTATCAACGGTTTTTTTGTCTTTATATAGGTTTGAATGTGGCAATACTCATTTTTATTGTAACCCTATTCCATAACACGTGTACATATATTTTATTTAAATTTTTGAAAGTTAGAAGTTTATAAATGACGAAGAAATATGAAAAAAGTGGTTGGGTGATGTGGAGCTAGAAGAGTTGTTATATGGAGATAATGATTCGGATTTAGATACAAATATATTGGCAAAATCTGACTTAGACATACTGAAAGATGAGGAGCAAGGCCATATTTTCTAAAATGAATCAGATAAAGAAATGGATACCATAATAGTAAATGATATTAATATATGGACAACATGGGCTGATAACGAGTTGAGATTTCAGGAATTTCCATTTACCGAAAATAGTGGATAGCGTCCTCCAAGGATACAAAAACCTGTTTCAGAATTAGAGTTTTTCCAGCTATTTTTTTACTGATGAGCTTTTACAGTCGCTTGTTTTTTTATAGATATGCTACGGAAAAAATTATCAAAAATATGCCGTTCACTAAAAAGTCAAGTTGGGCATCTTGGACGCCAGTTCTCATTAATATGGCTTTAAATCCTAAAGCAGAAACAGCAGCCTACTTTTCTACTTCTTGGATTAACCGCCAGCCATTTTTCAAAAGTGTGTTCTCAAGGCAACGATTTTTACAAATATATTGGAATCTTCATATTTCAAAGCCTGAAGAGAATATCATAGGAAGAAGGAGCCATATTGGAAAAGTCAGAAACGTCCTTTCTTATTTGGAATCTAAATTTGAAAAATAAATTTTTGAAAGTTAGAAGTTTATAAATGACGAAGAAATATGAAAAAAGTGGTTGGGTGATGTGGAGCTAGAAGAGTTGTTATATGGAGATAATGATTCGGATTTAGATACAAATATATTGGCAAAATCTGACTTAGACATACTGAAAGATGAGGAGCAAGGCCATATTTTCTAAAATGAATCAGATAAAGAAATGGATACCATAATAGTAAATGATATTAATATATGGACAACATGGGCTGATAACGAGTTGAGATTTCAGGAATTTCCATTTACCGAAAATAGTGGATAGCGTCCTCCAAGGATACAAAAACCTGTTTCAGAATTAGAGTTTTTCCAGCTATTTTTTTACTGATGAGCTTTTACAGTCGCTTGTTTTTTTATAGATATGCTACGGAAAAAATTATCAAAAATATGCCGTTCACTAAAAAGTCAAGTTGGGCATCTTGGACGCCAGTTCTCATTAATATGGCTTTAAATCCTAAAGCAGAAACAGCAGCCTACTTTTCTACTTCTTGGATTAACCGCCAGCCATTTTTCAAAAGTGTGTTCTCAAGGCAACGATTTTTACAAATATATTGGAATCTTCATATTTCAAAGCCTGAAGAGAATATCATAGGAAGAAGGAGCCATATTGGAAAAGTCAGAAACGTCCTTTCTTATTTGGAATCTAAATTTGAAAAATAAATTTTTGAAAGTTAGAAGTTTATAAATGACGAAGAAATATGAAAAAAGTGGTTGGGTGATGTGGAGCTAGAAGAGTTGTTATATGGAGATAATGATTCGGATTTAGATACAAATATATTGGCAAAATCTGACTTAGACATACTGAAAGATGAGGAGCAAGGCCATATTTTCTAAAATGAATCAGATAAAGAAATGGATACCATAATAGTAAATGATATTAATATATGGACAACATGGGCTGATAACGAGTTGAGATTTCAGGAATTTCCATTTACCGAAAATAGTGGATAGCGTCCTCCAAGGATACAAAAACCTGTTTCAGAATTAGAGTTTTTCCAGCTATTTTATGAGCTTTTACAGTCGCTTGTTTTTTTATAGATATGCTACGGAAAAAATTATCAAAAATATGCCGTTCACTAAAAAGTCAAGTTGGGCATCTTGGACGCCAGTTCTCATTAATATGGCTTTAAATCCTAAAGCAGAAACAGCAGCCTACTTTTCTACTTCTTGGATTAACCGCCAGCCATTTTTCAAAAGTGTGTTCTCAAGGCAACGATTTTTACAAATATATTGGAATCTTCATATTTCAAAGCCTGAAGAGAATATCATAGGAAGAAGGAGCCATATTGGAAAAGTCAGAAACGTCCTTTCTTATTTGGAATCTAAATTTGAAAAATAAATTTTTGAAAGTTAGAAGTTTATAAATGACGAAGAAATATGAAAAAAGTGGTTGGGTGATGTGGAGCTAGAAGAGTTGTTATATGGAGATAATGATTCGGATTTAGATACAAATGTTGGCAAAATCTGACTTAGACATACTGAAAGATGAGGAGCAAGGCCATATTTTCTAAAATGAATCAGATAAAGAAATGGATACCATAATAGTAAATGATATTAATATATGGACAACATGGGCTGATAACGAGTTGAGATTTCAGGAATTTCCATTTACCGAAAATAGTGGATAGCGTCCTCCAAGGATACAAAAACCTGTTTCAGAATTAGAGTTTTTCCAGCTATTTTTTTACTGATGAGCTTTTACAGTCGCTTGTTTTTTTATAGATATGCTACGGAAAAAATTATCAAAAATATGCCGTTCACTAAAAAGTCAAGTTGGGCATCTTGGACGCCAGTTCTCATTAATATGGCTTTAAATCCTAAAGCAGAAACAGCAGCCTACTTTTCTACTTCTTGGATTAACCGCCAGCCATTTTTCAAAAGTGTGTTCTCAAGGCAACGATTTTTACAAATATATTGGAATCTTCATATTTCAAAGCCTGAAGAGAATATCATAGGAAGAAGGAGCCATATTGGAAAAGTCAGAAACGTCCTTTCTTATTTGGAATCTAAATTTGAAAAATATTATAGTCCGAGCAAGGGAGTATGTGTTAATGAAGGTACTATTGGGTTTAAAGGCAGAGCAAGCTTTCGGGTTTATAACAAAGATAATTCATCTGGATCAACAACTTATTGATTCTGGAAATGATACAGGGACCGTTATGGCAAATCGTAAAGGACTTCCAATTCAATTGAAAACCAATTTTACAAGAAAAATGAAAAAAGCTGATGTATGTTACTTGCATAACAGATCAATCTCGGTATTAGCCTGGAAGGATGAAATAGTGGTCCTCATGCTATCTACACTTTATGACAACAGAGTTCAAGTTGTAACAAGACGAACAAAAACTGCTGACGGTGACTGGATCGAAGAAGTTATTAAAAAACCTACAATCATTTGTGAGTATAACAGATTCATGAGAGGGGTCGACATTGCCGATCATTATGCTACAAATTATGCATTTCTACGTAAAACATATAAATGGTGGAGAAAAATCTTCTTCTGGTTATTGGACGTCGTAATGAACAATGCTTTTCTGTTTAAATCAGACTTTTTTATTTTATCACCTTTTGTCATTGATTCATACAGTTTAGTATCTACTCCACCATAACTTGTTGCTAAGATTAGGTTTAAATTAGACGTAAAGATATTAGAGATATTTGAAAATCAAAATACCGATTTCTCGAAGGCTATATCCATAAAAAACAGGAAATTTTCATTGTTTGTTTAAATAGTTTTTTATTATAAAAAAGATGTTGATTTTTAAAACCGTAATATTCAAACATTTGCTTTAGCTGTTTGTAATAAAGTAAGTCCAAATCGTACACAGAACATCAATCATCATAAACTGTGTATGAAGCAGATTTTTTTGAAGTTAGATTGAAAGAAGGATTAATCACTCATTATAAAGTTTAGCCCCAATTATTAATTTTTTGTTTATGCTCATAATTTTTCGTTCGCTTTATTAATCTTTATAAAAAATATATATAACAATCAAAACGTGTTCACAAAATACGTGCTCTCATTTATAGGCATAGACGTGCATATGTGTACGTTCGCATGTGCCGGTGAGTTACGACTTGGGGCGCGGGTTCGTAGGCGTTCGTAGGAAGAAGATGGGGCCCACGCGGACGAAATGCCGCCGTGGTTCCCACGACTGAACGCCACACAACTCTTCAGGCTCCGACCGTTGCATATTATATGGACGGCATTACATCGGGATAATTCCCTTTTCTATATAGCACGCTCTGTTTTGTATATTTGCATGAGATTAGAGCGCTGGACAGCAGCAACTCGCCAAGAGGTTATTGTCACTTTCAGATGAGTTCAATGACGACGTATCAATCAGCGTGAAATATGACGGATCCGAAACATGTCTGTATTAGATGATGAAGATGACAAGTTATTCTAGAGCTGCATCAGTGCTGGCCCAGTACGTAGTGAGTACATAAGTTGATGATGACAACGCGTGTGGAGGTGGGTCTTCGTAATGTATTACGAATGATGTTGAAGTGATTTCACTGGAATTAGATTGTGTCATGTTGCAGTTTCTTTCGTAACTTGTAATTGAATTGCGGCGCAAATAATGATTTGTTCCGTGTTTTTGCCAGGGCTTTGCTAATCTGTTCATTACAGCAAAGAAATATAATTGAAGAAAGACTCGTTACATACTGTTTTATAGTTGATTTGTAAGTTGTAAATTTTACTGCTACTTTGACGCTACATTTGTCATAAACGTTTCCGTTCTATAGACGACAGTACAAAATTAGCACAAATTTTCCCAGAATAGTACCTAATATTAGCGTGGTTATCCCTTGTAATTCTCACAAGCTATGTTAAGCCGGCTAAAATCTACAGATGTTTAAAATCATAAAATTAAATCCGCGGACATTCCGGATGCAGGATACAGATTTAAAATTTTATACGATCTCTTTGTTATTTCCTTTTTTTAACTTCTAAGAAATCCTGTACACTCAGCTAGTTAATCTGTATGTAATATTTCCATCCCAATCATTCTCTTATTATAACTTGTGCGTTCCTAGACATATGTTCTCAATCAGAAAATACATCGCATTTCATAGATGAACCTGTCAATAACCTTCAACATAAATAACGTTAAAATTTGCAAACATCTGGAATTTCCAATATTATTTATGCGTGTGCTACTTTTTAATTTTTAAATAAACATTTGCATGCCTGATCCAAATCAATAAGTTCTTGAATCACATCATATTTTTACCTAATTTTATCGTGAAAGAGTGTCACAATTTCTTTGACAATCTGGACATGTTCACAAAATATATTTTTTAAAAATAATTTCGCCAATTTAGCATCCTTCTTGTTCCTTCTACATTATAATATGTAACAAAGCTGCATTGAGAGTATGGACCAATTTAGGTGACGTGTTCTAAATTTGGTCAAGCCATTGTCTAAGCGCTTTTATATAGACATCCGCCGAAATAGTGCGTCTTTCGCTGCGGAGTCGTTCTTGTTCCTCCTTGTTTCTGTGCGTTCTCTTTAGGTAGGGTCCCGGTGAGCTCGTGTGCACCGTAGGTAGACGGTACAGGGTCAACGCTTGAAGCGAACCTAATACGGCTCGATGGTCGTCCTCCGCTTCTTGCCTCACCATCCGGGCGGACCCTATATCGCGGGGAAATGCGCCGCGTCTTTAAGCCGTTCTTGAGAAACACCTCTCTTTGCGAATATATCACCGGTTTCCGTTTTGCGTGGTCCCCGATTTAGTTTATGGCGTATCGTTCGGTGTGTACGAGTAACGCTACTAACAATAAGTTGGACATTGGCTTAGGCGGGAGGTACTACCTTCCTAATTAAGAATATTTTTGCTTACAAACCTAGCTTGTTTTGTTTTTTTTTTTGCCTGCATTGAATATTAATTTTGAGCGGTGTGTACACTTGCCACAATAAGAAGAACACCTGAAACAGTGGTAGAATAGTAGACGCACAGCTTGCATTTGCAAAATGAGTGTATGGTACAAACATTCATTACAAAAATATGGTAAACAAAGCATCCAAACAATATAAAAAAAAATGAAAGTTTTGATTGAAGCTCTTTCTAAATTTATAATAGATTGCCGTCTTTCTCGTTGTGCGGCCTGCACATGTTTTACATGGCAGCTTCTAAAGCAGTTGTCAATGTGTAAACCTATTTCGGGAATTCTTAATCTGCCAGTTTCTAATTAAAATTGACATTGCGAGCGTTTAGTCAGAAGGGCGTGGCTCGAAAAAGTGCAAGGTGTTTAGCAAGTAATAAAGATAAATAAACACTGAGCCTTTTAAATCGAAATCTACATTTAATTTTATTCCGACATGACAGCTTAGTCGCAAACTTTGTAAATCATTTTACCATCCATTTACGCACCATTTACCATCATCATCTACTTTGGTAATTATGACATTAACGAGAAACATATTTGGAAATTTGGCTTTCGCGAACGACTTTCTACAGATTAGCAGCTATTTAGAGTTACGGAGGCGATCCGCATTGCCATGGAGACACGAGAAACGATAAGCGCGGTGTTTCTCGATGGTATTGGCCGATCTGAACCCAGAAGTCCTCAAGATCCTATGGTCGTATCTTCAGGGCAGGCATTTTGCTGTCAGGATCGAGGACGCCATATCGGCACTAAGGGTTGCTTCCGCAGGTGCTCCCCAGAGCTGGCTTCTTGGACGCTTTTTCTTATTTTTATCTACAACCTTCCCAAGATCCAAGGGGTTCATTTCGCAGTATATGCTGACGACACAGCCATTTTTACGTCGTCCAGCAGTGAGGCTCTGGTATGTAGTCGTCTCCAGGGACACAATGTTGCGATGATCCACTAAATGGCGCTTGAAGATCAACCACGCGAAGTGCCAGGCTATCCGCTTTACCAGATGCCTTCGCCTTATCTATGGTGTAAATCTGTTTCCTACCTCGGAATGACCCTTGACAGCAGGCTGATTCTCCGTCAACATGTCAGCAAGGTTATTGATAGCTTCGGTGCCGCCAGATCAATTGTCTATCCATTTCTCTGCGCTAAAAGCCTGCTTTCCTTGAGACTTATGGTACGCTGACTCGGTCGTGTGTGGCCAAGACAGATCGAAAAAGACTAGAGGCCCAACAAAATAAGGTGTTGAGGATGATCGTGAATGCCCCATGGTTCATGAGAAACAGACCTGCGTAGGAACTTGCAGATACCATTGCTGCATCAATATGCAATAAAGCTGGTGACCAACACGCTGAGCAGAAGAGCAGAAGAGCCAGGATGTTCTCATCCATCTGAACCGCTCCCACAAAGAATACAAGCTATATCTGCATCTAAATAACTCACAGGGCTATTTCAATGGTAGACTAGAGGGCTTAGGAGCCTTGCTCAGCCCTAGGGAGAGTATGTAGGACCACAACAAACATATTTTCGTCTTTAGTCATTAATGACTTGCTCAACCGACTGTACGAAGAAGGAATTAATGTCCAAGGCTATGCTTGGTTGTTACGGCAAGGATCAAGCATGACAAGGTTACCACAAAATGCCTCGCTATTACGTGAGGCCCTTGGTTGGTCAACCAGCTTCGGAGCGAATTCTTTAGCCTAAGAGGGTCACCAAGGTAATTGTGTCATGAAACAAACCACTCGAATTTAAAAGAAAACAAAAAAAGCGCGTAAGTTTTCACTTTTCAGTATTTATCATTTGATCAGTATGGTGACCTTGAAATCATCTCTCTTATTTCTGCAAGTCGGTTATCTTCTTTATTTTCATACAAAATGCAGGTTTAAGGAAAATGAGGTATGAAACTACCCTTGCTCTTACAAAATTATAGTTATCGAGCTAGGTAATATTTATATGATGAAAAAGTTGTCCAGAAAATTTATGAAAGTGTGAACGGTCACAGCGCTCAAACGCGTTAATGTGCCTTCCTGGGGGTTTGTCCTCTCGTTTAGATTAACAAGATGAACCATCTGGCCGAGAGCGAAGTAGATTCATCAAACAGTTCTCGAGAAAATATCGATGAAATTTTAGCCCTATAAGGCGTTAATGTGCCCTGCTGGGAGTTTGGCGTCTTGTTTAGATTAACAAGGTGAACCTACTTGCCGAGGGGGAAGCAGATTCATCAAACGGTTATCGAGCTAGGTAATATTAGGTAATTTATATGATGAAAAAATTGTCCAGAAAATTTATGAAAGTTTGAAGGGGTCACAGCGCTCAAACGCGTTAATGTGCCTTCCTGGGGTTTGTCCTCTCGTTTAGATTAACAAGATGGACCATCTTGCCGAGAGGAAACAGATTCATCAAACGGTTCTCGAGAAAATTTATCTCTATAACGCGTTAATGTGCCTTGCTGGGGGTTTGGCCTCTCGTTTAGATTAACAAGGTGAACCTATTTACCGAGGAGGAAGTAGATCCATCAAACGGTTATCGAGCTAGGTATTATTTATATGATGAAAAAATTGTCCAGAAAATTTATCAATATTGAACGGTTAGAGCGCTCAAACGCGTTAATGTGCCTTTCTGGTAGTTTGTCCTCTCGTTTAGATTAACAAGATGAACCAACTTGCCCAGAGCGAAGCAGATTCATCAAACGGTTCTCGAGAAAATTTATCTCTATAACGCGTTAATGTGCCTTGCTGGGAGTTTGGCCTCTCGTTTAGATTAACAAGGTGAACCTACTTGCCGAGGAGGAAGCAGATCCATCAAACGGTTATCGAGCTAGGTAATATTTATATGATGAAAAAGTTGTTCAGAAAATTTATGAAAGTTGCATGCACGCAACTTATTGCGTTGGGTCAGATACTACTTGAGGTAGAGCTTGGACAATAATTTTTAAAGATATTAAACGATTTCTCACCTATACTTTTTATAGGAGTTGTTAGATTAAATGTAATTAATGTTTCCACTAGTAGCAATACTTCATCAAGTCATACGTCTACAATATTTGTTATCTATATCTTGTCTAAAACGATTCAGACACATTTGCGATTGCAGACAGAAAGAAATAAGCTTCAAAGATGCAAGTCGTATTTATAGATCGAAATGCATGCTCCCAGAGCGTCAGAATGGCGCTACAATACACAGGAGGAAAGTTAAGTCGTTAGTAACCTACGAATGCGTTTCTTTGTACACTTAACGAGAAATATATTCGTACTTTAATATATACTTTAATTAAAATTTTATTATATAAATATAAGCGACATTATTTATGAAATACAACGATATAAATTAGTACTAAAACAAATTTTATATAATAGAATATATGACGGTAATATGTAAAGGTACACGTTTGTAATATTCGGATATTGCGTTTCATCACTGTACGCACGTGAACCGGCACTGGACCGCCCGCGTGAACTTGTCTAATTTGGTGTAGGTGTGTTGGTTTCACTCGTCTAGAAGACGGGATTGCGCTAGGTGCATCGTCAAGCTGATTTCTTGGTCCATTCAAGCACGTTTGGATACTCTCTCCGTATCGTGCGGTGTTGACGGCTCTTTTGTTGGATGAATGGTAGTTGATATACAAGTCGGATTAGACAGTTACGTGTAGAATCATCTTGAAGCATTAGTGTTGTCGACAACGAAGAAGTTGTTAAACAAATTACAATAAGTATATGATGAAGTTTTTATGTATATACGCCATTAGAATAGTTTAAAAAATGGTGGAATGAAGGATTATGGATGGCGTTTTAGACATGAAGGTATGTTATCGTCGTTGTTTAATAATAATAAAAAAATAATTTAAGATTTAGCAGAAAAGTAATCATTTTAACGTATATTAAGTTTGAGGAATTAAAAACTGTGACGAATGATAAACTAAATGGATTATAATAAGCCCAAAAAGTCGGAATTAAAACTATTAACCATGAAAAAAAAGAATAGAAAAAGACCCAAGGAGGGTCTCATTGGTTTTGTTTTATCTAAAATAAAGAAGCTAACGTGAGACTAACAATAAAGAGGATAGGTCTACCATTTATCAGCTCATTGCGTATTTCAAAGTCTGTTTGTTCTTGTTCGTAAATCTCAAAGGTGTGTTTAAATCCGATAATTTTGATCTTTTCGACTCGTATCAGTCAGGAAAATGAAGAATTTTAAGCAAGAGCAGAATACTATTAACCAATCTTAATAAACTTTTTAAGAACATTTGCAGTAGATTGGCAGAGAAAAGAGAATAGGTGCTTGGGTCCTCTATAATTCGTCCAGAGAAACCAAAGCTCACCGGTCCACTATATGCAACTTATTGCTTCAACGACACAGTGCACAAGCCTTTTTTGGTTGCTTGATCACTAGAGATGAAAAGTGGGATCTGTATGATAGACCAAAGTGCAAAATGCAATGACTCTCTTCAAGCGAATCATCACACAGTATTGGTAAGCCAGGTTTACATGCCAAAAGGAGATTTCGTTCTCTCATTGTTTAATATTTTGATGTTACTGAAGTAATCCCATTAACTAATTATTGAAGTAGATTTTTGGATAAGTTTTCATAGTTTTGGTAGTTTGTTGGCTTCTCATTTTTGAGCGACACTCAGAAAGTTGATCAGTATGACTTTAACTAACATGTTTAGTTCGTGCACACCTGGTAATGTAGAATTTTTTTAAAGCAGCAATTTTAAAGCGTTATCTAACGCTCGTGACACGTTTCAGCGTTTGATAAACTTAGGAATTGGCCAAGATCTTCAACCTGGTGTCTTCGTTTGATTGGATAACATGCTCAGTTCCAGTGATATCTTTGAGGACCATCTGAAGATACGTTTATGGTTCAATCGACTTCAAATGGTATTTTTATATTTATAGACTACAATTGCGATATCTAGTTCTTGATCCGGATAAAGTTGAAACATGAAAAGTCTGAAATATCACAAGCTACTCGTCGAATCGCTTTCCTGAATCATTTTTTCAAGTTTTGGGTTAAACGTTGAATCAGATTTGGATGATGGTAATGGTTGCTACAGTAGGTAAGTGAAGAAAACTTTTTTGAGCAATATGGTCGTTTTTTGTGTAGTCTCGAATAAAATTATATTGGCCAGTTATTGTGCTTCTATAGTGTACAGAAACAACGGGTTATGTCTGAAATCTATTTTATTAGACTTATTTTTTGGGCCAATTTGGGGAGTGTGAATAAGTTCCCCAGACGATAACTGTAAATTGTTTATCGGTTTTGTGGATTGTGGTATAGATTCTTCTACATATCGAAATAATATTATACTTGGCGAAAATATAAATATTAATTTGCTTAATAATAATATGAAATCTAGACATTTTTTTGGTTAAAATATAGCAGCATACCACAAATCTTACGGTCAAGCTACTAATTCATTTCATAACAAACATTTATTGAAATTAATTTCAATACGATCCACAGATGTTACACCCACAACACCATTTCAGTCACCAAACTTGATCTAACAGTAAAATTTTGCTATGCTGGTATACGATATGAGTACAGTCGTAGGTTTGAAGAAATGTAAAATAATCGAAAAGGTGTCGTTTGAATAGTAAGTGCATTTTTTTATAATACTCCCTAAGTCATTGAACCTTATTCTTACGCGATGACGTCAGATTTTGGTTATTACAAACAGAATTTGCATTCTTTTGACGACACGCCAACGTAAGAAGAACTATAAAGGTATCCATATGTTAATCTCAATAAACATCTTTATGTATATATCTTCTTTTACATATGTTGTAGTGTAGGTGACATTTACACTAGTTTAAAAATGCCAATAAAACGATATTATTCCATTATTTCTAAACTAATTAAAATGCAGAAAACATTTCTTTTATTTCCTTATAACTGGAACAATTACATGCGATATGGAAAGGTGTTTAATAAAATTTTTCATTGCATTATAAGAAAGTAATTACCTCTAATCGACAATCGCATATTTACGAAGGTCGTTTCGCTAGCTCAAGGTAGCGAAAGCTATTGAACAGGATAATACGTCAAAATCCTTTGGAAAAATGTTTATTGTTCAATAATTAACTGTCTTACGATCACAACGTGTTTAAAAATAGCCTTTATCCGTGTTCTTATGCGTATTTACTATGCGCTATACACACAAGATTGTAATTGACCTATAATTATGAGGTGATATAAATAGTCTATTAGTCGTTATGTAACTATACATATATACTCGTATACCTAACGACATGAGTACTATTATAAAAGTAATAGTATATCTGGTTATTATTGCTTCTCACGAAGCGAAACGGATACATATGGACACGTACAAAGCTACCGAATGAAATATTGTCATGTCGAAATTGAAATGGATTAGAATATGTTCATTGTAAATGTAGATTTGGAAATTATTATAAAGTTGTTGTCATATCTGTAAGATTATATTAAAAAGTTTACTTTCTAGTTTTGTAATTAAACTGTATACAGCATAAATAGCGAAACATGAATAAGTAATTGTTAAAAGAATCCATTGCTACTCAAGCAATAGTGAATAAGAGAGAGATCTAGTGTTAGTAGCAAATGTAAGTGAAGAAATAATAATATGTGGTGGTTGCTAATGTTAAAATGTTTGAAAGTTGACTTTAAATCTTCTCGACTTAATATAATAGCTAAGAATTTACTGTTTTAGAAACGATCATAGTGCCAAAAACATAGAAATCAAGCATGAAATAAATCAAATAATTAGAAAACCTCAGGACAATAACCAATATGGTTTCTCTTTATCTGCAAAATACGCCGAAACTACATCCTTGACTTCATCATCGACAGTGAATTTTTTTAGCCCGCAGCTCTTTTTTCATTTTCGGAAACAGGTAATAATCACTCGGGGCCAGGTCTGGGCTGTAGGGTGGGTGATTCACAATTTCGAAGCCCACCTTATGCAAGGCAGCTAACGCAACGCGGCGCGTTGTCGTGCAAAAGCAGCACACCTTTCGTAAATTTTCCGCGTCTTTTCTCTTTAATGGCTTCTTTTAGTCGCTCTAATATTGAAGCGTAATATTCTCCGGTTATAGAAACACCTTTATCTTTATAATCAATCAACAATATTCCTTCCGAGTCCCAAAATACCGTTGCCATGAGTTTCCCAGCTGATTGTGACACTTTAAATTTCTTGGGAGGTGCTGTGCCCTTTTTATGCCATTGCATGGAGTCTGGTTTGGACTCAAGTTCATAATGATGAACCCAAGTTTCGTCTCCAGTAACAATTCGACTCAATACACCATTCTTGTCTTCATTACAGAGGTCCAAAAATGCACGCGAACACTCTACGCGCTGTTGTTTTTGCGGCGGCGTGAGCATTCTCGGCACCCATCTTACGCTGACCTTAGACATGCCGAGATGATCGTGTAGGATTTTAAAAATTGTTGTATCGGATACTCCAACCATTTCTGCGAGTTGTTTCTTCTTTAGTCGAGCATCTTCGAGTACAATTTTTTCAACTTTTTGGATAAGTTCTGGCGTGGTCACCTCAATACTCCTGCCCGGCCTCGGGTCGTCTTCAAGGGATTCCCTTCCTTGTTTTAATAAACTATGCCACTTGTACACCATGGTTTTTCCTGGACAAGAGTCGCCGTAAACCAATGACATCTCATTCATTATGGTCGCGACTGATATTCGATTTTTTCCATATTTCACTTTTCACTCCTGATTATGTTACTTGGTTGACGATAGCTCAAAGACTAACTGTCTAATAACAATGAAACTTCGTATTTATACTAATTATGAGTCGCTGCACAGGCCACGCCCCCAATGCGCCTAATCACCCCCCTACAACCCGCTCATTCCGCGAATATAAAAACGCTCCCTCGTAAATAACCCAGGTTTAGATTTCTTTGGTTCAAGAACGCAGAAAGAAGTAACGAATTTCCTGAGCACTATATAGAATATACAAGAATTGTGGCGAAATGAAGCTGAGACAAGCATAAAATACTTACACGGTGAGTGAGTCTGTTCTACATCATGTCGTTACCAGATATAAAGCAGTTAACGAAGGTGATCGAATTGACTTTTTTTAACGAAAGCATGGTTTTAAGGAGATATGTAATGACGCCGTGAAGAAAGTGTTGGCCAAGTATCTACCTTGTCAAAAACCACATTTGCTTACAAGTTTGTAGGAAGGTTATACTACTACGACGTCATTATTCTATGAGAAATAATATTGATGTCAAATTATTGTGTTCACATCTGGCCTGGTGATGTGGTGAAGATAGCTTAGCTAATTGAGAGTTGGTTTTGATTTGATTTGAGAGCAGTTTATTTGACTGAGAGCTAATTTTAAGCTGGTTTGAAAGCCGCTTAACTGGTTTTGATCTGCTTCCAAAATTAGCTTCCATCCAGTTAAGTTGGTTTCAAAATCAGTGATTGCACCAACGTTATTCTTATGGGAAAATGGTTCCGTATTGGTATAGCGCTAGTTCTCAGGTTTGCCACAAAATAATGAAGTTTATATGAATAACGTATATAATAGCGATGACCGTCCCTCCCCCTCCTCCTCCACTGTCCACACACACACAAATTATTGCTAGCATGGGACAAAAACATGTATTAGGAAAAGTTAATGAGTCTGAAACTATGTTTCTATTTCCGGGCAAAAATATCATACCACACTTGCTAAATTCTGCATCACCTGCACCACAATTGGTGGAATGATAACGGAAAATTTGAATTCGTAAATGATTTTGTGAAAATTGTGAGATGGAGTGTTGGCAATAAAATCCTACTTATTCTGGACAGTTATGAGAATCACTGTGAGATCAAAGTATTATTGACTGTACCTCTTCACTGCAAAAACGAGCTTCAGTCATTGGACGTAGTCTGTTTTGGGCCATTTAAAGCGCATTATAACAGAGTAATGCATGATTGACTCTTATAGCACCCAAGACTACCACCCACCATTTATATAATTACTGAATTGTCAAGGAAAGCATTTCCTCAAGCTTTTGTACCATCGAATACAATCTAGTTCCTCTGTTATTATTGATACACTCAATACTGGCATACAAGTTGATAAAAAATGTAAATGATTCAAGGTCAACATCAAATACTAATGCAATAAATGAAAAAAATATGGTGTGTACAAGCTGATAAAACATCCAAAATCCTTATAAAATTATTCCTTTCACCAGAAGAGATAAAACTACATTTGAGGGCTCAAAAATGAACTGAAACACAAAAGACGAGAACAAAGAGATAATTCACTATTTTGACCGATACACCAAACATGATCGACAGAAAGACAAGAAATTGGAAAACGAAAAAGAAGACACAGATGATTATGATTCGCTAAATCGCAACACAGATTCAGGACAGAGCATTTTCATTTTTCTTGCAACGTTTCGTTATTTTGTTTTTGGATTTTACGCATTTGTAAAATATTTCAAAAACGGCTTGTCTTAGGTATAGGAAACATAACACAAACATTTTACTATTTACTAAAGGTTATAGAAACTTCGTTTTGAAACAAACTGTATATTTTTGATGTTTAATGTTTGCGAACGATTACTTTTTTGGCACATTGTTACTTTTAAATAGTACAGTATACAAAAAAAATCCCCTTTTTTATGCACCGTAAAATTCGCATTAAAAATATCTAGATATTTACATAAAATTTGCATAAACAGAATTATCGAAATAATTGAGCGTAATTTGGTATGAAAGGAAGGCTGCAACATTCTTTCTTTACATAACTGGCTGTAAAATGCTTGAAAAGATATATAAATTAAATCATAGCATTTAGATAAAGATAAAGCTCACACCTACATACACGCAAACTGGAGTGAATTTTATAAATACATACATCGAAAATAAACAAAAAAATCAGATGGTTATTCACACTGTACGCTTTTATTTATTTTGACAAAAGTTCAAACAAAAGCGATAATACTAAAAAGAAACCTATAGTACTATAGGAAGTAACTAATGAAGTACGGTTTCTAAAACTCAATGACTAATACGCTAATAGAAGATTGGGTTAATACAGAAACATACATTGTATTGCCAAACATCTCGCAAGAAAACGAAATATAGCCAGTTTACATTATAAAGTTGTCTTATTTTTTATTTCTTATTATAAACAGGTTAATATTTGGAACGTTAAACGACGATTGTGTCCCTCATTAAATCCTAGTATAATAGTCCAAAATTTGCTATTATTTTTCTCTCAAAGAAAAAAATAATAAACAATCCGTTTGCTCAAACGAGCCTCATTGAAAGATATCTCCGTCTTTATATAAAAAGAAATTATTACATATTAAGAAGTAAACATTCTGGGATGATATACTTAATTGAATATTAATTTAATCTATTTAAAATAATCAAAACAAATGACTTACTTACATAATCAATCCTGCATTAGTTCCATTATTTTTTTTTGAGATCGCTTACTTTTCACTTTTGTCTATTTGGCAATACCACAAGTTAAACACGAACGCGTAAAATTGATACCTGTCACATTGACAGCCGGTCGATTCACCAGATTCGATCACACTATCGCTAATCACCGAGTAATGTGTTCGCTGCCGGTTAGAAGTGACTTAATATCTACAATAAACTGTGGCGGCAGGTTCGTGCAAGTATGCCGATAATTCCTGGAAAAACGTACGGGAGATATCCGTCTAGCAGTTCAGCGAGTCACGTGAATCAACACATATGTATGTTGTGTTATGTATAAACGTTTATATAAAATAAGCTAGCGGAAAGTAGTATGTAGTAGTAAGTATTTATTTTACGATTAGAATGTTTCGAAATAAACTTTATTAGTGTTATGTGGTCTTGATAGACTGTTATTGAATTTGAAAAAAAAAACCGGAACTATAGTAGGTATGCAAACTAATGTGGTAAAACCAAACGAGTTCTTCTAAAAACTTTCGAATGGGAAATTGTTTGGAAAAATATTTTTAAAAAGATCCTTGTCTTAACTATGTTCGGAGGTGTTGACGCTGATGTTCTGGAATTAACACAATATTAATATGTACAGGTTGCACAACAAAAAAGGCAACAACTTAGTATTTCAATCGTATTGTGATGTAAAAGTACTAAGCTAGGAGGCATATTATTTTAAACTATTTTCAAATGTAATGTGCGTAAAACTTTCCAAAAAACCAGAAGATGGATAACGATCAAATAGGATTTAGATCTGAACAAGGACAACATTTTTGTCGCAGTATGGGATTGACCATCATTTGACCACCACATTGAATTTCTGAAACCTAACACGAAATGAAAAATATCAACTTCTCAAGTTTTCGGCAAAATTCATGTTGGACTTTGTATGAGGAAATTAGGTTTCCGATTGGATGTGTGTT
This sequence comes from Holotrichia oblita, assembly GCA_023690525.1. Lineage (NCBI taxonomy): Eukaryota > Metazoa > Arthropoda > Insecta > Coleoptera > Scarabaeidae > Holotrichia > Holotrichia oblita. The sequence continues at coordinate 75,752,478 of CM043022.1, read as the reverse complement.
GTATAACTAAGAGGAAACATTCTATAATTTTTGATTTCTCAGAAAATTTCACTCTTGATGATTTTCTCTGCTTGTTTTCAAACCCCCAAAACACAAATTACTTTTTATCTCATTTTTTGATCAAAACTTCAACCGTAATTCATATTTGGATATGTTGCAAAAGTTTTTAACTAAGAAACTGGACGAATTACCGTCAAACTGCCAAATGGAAATGTTTTACCAGCACGATAGATGCCCTGCTCATTATACCGGCATTGTTCACCAGTGCCAGTGGCTCAATACAGAGTTCCATAATAACTGGATAGGAAGAGATGGTCCCATTTTATGGCCACCGAGAAGTCCTGATCTTACAATAATGGACTTTTATCTGGGGGATCGTCTAAAACAAATTGTGTACAGTGAGCCATTAGACAATGATGAAGACAATTAAAAAATAGGATACAAAATGCAGTCCAGTCCTTATCAATCTTAGAAATAAGACGCAGTTTCAATGAATTTGATTTTTTGATAATTTTATTTTATTTTACCGTTAAATTTATTAAATAAATTGAATCCAATTTGTATATTTTTTAGCAAGAAAATGATATGATCTCGAGAACCGTTCGAGTTAAATAAAAAGTAATTTGTGTTTTGGGGGTTTGAAAACAAGCAGAGCATATCATCAAGAGCGAAATTTTCCGAGAAATCAAAATTATTTTTTTTTGCAAGAGATTGCACTGTATTCAGATAACAGCATGGGGTGATGTACAATTTTCGAAGCAGATATTTTCAAAGCATTAATGTTAGAGCACAGACTGTTGACGTTAATGTTTACATTCAAAATTCTTTCCCAAATTAGGTGCATTTATGAATTTATATCTTATTAATGATAAAATTATGTTTTGGCCTGACCTACCTTGCACAATAAATGGTGCAATGGTCGGAAGCAAAGAGAATACCATTTGTGCCTCGCCAATGACAGTTTTTTTAATTTCATTTGCAAGAAATGTACGCGATAATATGTAGATGGAAAGCTCAAAATGAACACCAGTTGAGATAACAACAAATAACAAAGGATTTCAGAGGTTTTAAGAAGCACTCCAACGCTGAAAATGTTACAAATTATTGCTTCATCTCTCAAAACTATAAAAAAATTGAAATTTATTGTTTGACCACCCACCAACTAATTTTTATTCGATCTTAAAATTAAATATAACAAAATTTTCAAAGATCATCATGCGCAAAAAATCGAAAATTATAGTTTGACCACCCACCGGTGAATTTTTAGCTGATTTTGAAGTAACATATAACAGAGTTTCTAACCTTTAAGAGGAATTAAAACGTTGAAAATATTACAACTTGTTTCATATCTCTAGATCATAAGAAATCAAAAATCATTGTTTGACTCCCCCACCAGTTAATTTTTTTTCCGACCTTAAGAGTTTTCAAAGACTGTTAATCGCTAAAAATAATATAACTTGTTGTCCATATCTCTTGACCACAACAAATTGAAACTTATCCTTGCACCGCTTACCAACTAATGTTTATTCGACCTTGAAGTTAGATCTAACAGAATTTTCAAAGTTCATCAAATTTGTCACGGCTTTTGAGAGGTGGTCAAGCCCAAAAAATATTACTTACTTCTTTTATAACTCTAAACAAGATCTAAAGACCAAAATTTTCAGCCACCACCTCCCTTGACTAGTTTTTAATTTTGACAAAGATCTCTTATCAATCCTCTACTGCAACAAAAATATTGTCCTTGAAGAAAACAAAATTTTCCCAGTATTTTTTTTTGTCGAAATTTTGAAGAGAGAAAGTTTTATCAAGCGATCTAAGAGAAATTTTTTGCGGTTCTATGCACAGAGCCGCGCTGCTGAAAAGTAGGAATAGAGAATACATCGGTAAAATCCGTGAGCGATTGTCGCGCTGTTAACTCGCGCTGCTATAAATCGCCAGTGTGAAAGACTAAGAGACCTCTAAATATGTCTTAAAGTGGCTACAGCCCAGATAAAACCTAGTCAATCAAATTCGCTAACGCTCAATAGTACATGGTCAATATTTGACCTATTATTTCCGTCATTTTTGTGAATTTTTTACAACTTAACTTTTTTAAATTTCCACATTTTGTCTCTAAAGAATCTATTACATATACAGGTCCTTATTTATTTGTATGTATGTATAACTGGCATTCATCTAGACATAATTAAAAGACAGTAAAAGCTTGAACAAGATCTTTCAAGAGATAATTTTCACACTTTCATACTTAAGAAAACCGGCATTCAAATATAATTAGCACCACTATTTAGATATGCGCATTAAGTGATTCCATTCTTTTGGAATTCTATTCATAGTTTTACCTACTAAGAATAAGCTGTTAATAGTTGACAACCCTGAAATGAGATTAGCGACACCTATCCTAGCTTATTGCGAAGTTTAACATCTTATTTTTGCGTTGCAGATTTACCATCAATTCAAAAACGTATTGACCGAATTTATAAGGTTGTAACCACCGAATTAGATCCGTAGATTAAATTATTTAAATTCAATGTGCTTGTTATAAAGTATGTGGGTTTCCTTGAATGTATTTCGTCAATGTTGGCTGTATTAATCGTGTACAATATTGAATTTCTCCATTCAATGCATATCTAAGATTGTGATTCAATAGGATATTTGGGTAACACTTTCTTTATCTACATATGCCGACACCTTAAAATATTACGTGTTGGTTTTTTTTTTGCGTATTAGTCAGCAGGTGTTCATGATAATAGTAAGAGAATTTCGAGTTGTATATTAGCATATGTGTATGTATGTATGTGTGAATAATGTTTTATATGAGAACGCAGTAGGTGTCGTAATTCATTATCCTAATCTTTAATTTTTTTCATATTGCGGTTGCACATTTTTACGCAATTGATAATGTAAGATTTTGCAAGAGATATGCGTATATTTAGCGGTAAATTTTATGCATGTATGACAAATTTCAGGGAATATTTTGTTGAAACGATTACCGAATAAAATTGCATACATTTCTATGCAAGTTTCCCCCTATAAATTATTTAAAAAGTTTCTGGAAATTATTGCAATGTTTTTAAAGATAAACGTAATATGATTAACAACGACTTTAACAGGGGGAGACATTACTTTTGTAATAGCCTGCACGGTAGATCGATGACATGACTAATAAAGTTGGTATATAAAAAAAAATCGCATCAAACTGTATAACTGTATACATTTGTTTACAATGTATGTAATTATGTCGCCTGCGGTAGGTACACTTTTCGTGTCACCTGTCTATGCATCACATTCGCGAAGCGGTTTGCCTGTTCATAACTGTAGACGCATTCTTAACTACCTCAACTTCATTTATGAAATACATAACGCCTAATCCAAAAAACCAGAACTATAGTTATAAGCGAGAAAACCTAAAGAAAAAATTCAATTTTAATCGAATTGGAAATTAGTGTACCTGTTAGCCTTGTGCACACACGCACACACACACACAACAGATGTTTTTCGTGTTAACGGCAGCAGTCATCCAATAGGTATATAATATACCAGCAGATGCAAAACAAAACGAATAAAAAATGGAACACGCAACGACAAGTTATTCGAACTCGTGTAAATAACTTCGAAATCGCTCTGTTTTATAGTTATTGTTACGGCTCTTGTGAAGTGTCCGTCTGTACTGGAATACTACATCCATCCTTTTTCTTTTTGTCAAAACGACCTTTACCAGTCCTTCCTTTTTAAGTTTCGCGATTCAACAGGAAAAAAAATACGGACATACGTATGCATCTGCATATTAGCTCGGGGTATGGAGAAAACAAGAAGGCGCGCCAAGAAAAAAAGGCATTTTAAGAGCAATTTAAAACTATTAATATCGTCAAAAACACTGTCTGCGGTCTATTTAAGTGAATCTGCGGTGAAAATTTTTAATATTGGCTAAATTGGTGGTCGTTTCGTACGTAAAATTTAACCTCGTATTATTTTCTGTGATAAAATGTACATTCTAAACGTAATGAGAGGTAAAATTGTCAAATTTTTAAGCACAGTTGGTATCAAAGTTTGCAACTGTAGTAAGGATAATAAAGAGTAATTGTACTACATAGACGTAAAAAATAAAAGACGGAATTATAGGGGAATGTTCAGTACGAAATAAGCAATACTTTTTACGTTGATGGAGAGAATTGCGAAATAATGAATCAGCATTTTAGAAAAGTAGAAAAACGAAGGCTTTCATTTCGAACTAGGAAACGGAAGTAAGCATATTTAGCTAATGCTTCTATACTGAATTTTTCTACAAATTAGATATACTTGCAGCATATCACATTTTTCGAAATGAGTACTTCAGTGACATTTACAAAGCAAACATTTATCAATAATGCTTTTTCTAGAAAATTTTGTCTTCTTTAAGAGTATCTAAAAATTTATACAGGGCGTTCCATTGAAAAAATGTTTTTTGTAAATACTCAAAAATGGAATAATCAATTGTTTTCACTGTTTTTAGTACCTTAATCAGAATAAAACAATGAGCATCAGAATTTAAACTGATTGATTTAATTGATGTGACTTTATGAACCTTAAAACGTAAATTCAAATATAATCAAAACTATAGTTGCTGGAAATGGATGCGGGAATTTGGAACACTCTGTATATTTGCAAATAATTTTTACAATATACTATAGGTATACAGTTTTCACTTTGTCGTCAGACTAATGCCGTACATCGCCCAGTGCAAGTCGCTGAGGATAGAAATTTGAAATTTGGAGAGGGTATCGATTTTATGTTGTAGGTGTCATCTCAGAAGGGATTCTTCGAAATTCTATCACTAAGGAGGCGGCAAAGTTTGCATGGAATATTTTTATGATCAAATTTAATTGAAACTTGGCATTGATTTTTTTTTAATTCAATCTAGATAGGGAATAAAAGAGGCTGGCGAAGGTCCTATAAGAATAAATTCAAAAATTATATTTTCATGATGAAATTGACTTGACACGTGGTATTAACATCTTCTCTGTCCATACACTATTTCGCTGTATAACTTGATGCGTCCACCATAAGAATATTCCATGTACCATAATGTGGTACATTGGACGCTGCGCTGGAAATGATTAAGCATGGATTAAGCGTCCTGTGACTCATAAGTGTTTCATACAGGTTAGGACTTGCATCAGCTCAAACATAATTATAGATTTTAGATTAAGTATTTGTATCTCCGTGTTTGGCCTTTCAAATAAATCGTCAGCACAAAATGATTTTTATTTCAAATAGCTCACATTTGTTGTAGTGCAGAGTCCCAAGCAATTTAGCCATACAAATGCGACAATTTTTAATATTAATAGGAAAATAGTTGCCAGTGTGAACCAAATACGCGTCACAGGACTTATCAACATCGTAAGGTGTGAGACATTGTGGTGTGGCTCATAGGACAGGGAACGCGTTAATCTGTTTGACACAATTAATGAAATGCTTTTTTTGGCACTTTTTGACATTAGATCCCACTAGGTAAAAGGAAGTGGCAAAGTTTAAATGCAACATAATACACTTTGCGATCATTTTGAAGTGTCCTGAGTTGGCAACAAAAAAGTCCCTCGATTCATAAAAATTGAGAAATATTTATTTTCGTGAATTGTCCATACTGGATTTATATGTGAAATGTCAAAACTTGTGTGTATTGTTTTGTTGTAGTGTCTTTATTTTCATATTTTCTTCATGTTTTATTACCATTTTTCTGCATTTTTCAAGACAATATACGATTTATAATAAAAATAAGGTACAAATTACTATATTCTTAACATTTTTTACAAGTAAAATTTAAATAATAAACCTAACCACAAAGTATAGATAAACAGGTTCGCCAATTACACAGTGTTACCATATTAAAATCAGTATGACCAACTCAGGACAGTTCAAAATGATCGCAGTGTATTTTTATGGTAAAATTGACCCAAAACTTGGTATTAATGCATTTTGATACAAACAATGCTGGTTTTTTCGGCGTTTTTTTTTAATTCAAGCCATTATTTAAAGAATGTTGTATTAAGCTTCGATGAAAAAGAAGCAGTTGATTCGTCCTTTAATTTAAAATAAACAAAAACAGACATTTGAAAGACAAAAAAATTCTGAATAATTGGAAGATTGCGCTAAGCTAAAATAGAAAAGATGACACAGTAGATATTAATGGCTGTGTCATATTAAATATTAAAATTCCAACTCTTAATCACAATAGATCGAAGGTTGTCCGAATTTAATTTAGATACAAGCTAATTAGAAAAAGTGAACCTTTTCAAATCAAAGTTCTTTATAGCATCTCTTGGTGAAGGACTAACCAATGGGGTAGTTAAAAATTGGTTCAGCAAATTTCGTTCGGAAGGTGCAAACTTGAAAGATGAACCGAAAGTAGGACGTTTTTCCGACTTTAACAACAACCTTTTAAAGACAATATTGGAGCAAAATCCGCGTCAAGTGACAAGAAAGGTTGAATACATTACAATCAACTGATTGCCAGCCCCATGGAGAAATTAGGGAGCAAGTCAGCAAGGGAGGAGTAACGGTACGTCATTTTTTTACACGAAAATTTGCTATCAAATACAATAAAGTTGATGCAAGAAAAATGCCTAGAACTTTGATGGACTACCTTTGCTGTTCCTTATATAAAAGTTTTCGATTGAAAAACCAACTTCAATTCTAAAGAGAAAATTAATCAGACTATCGAAAATTTCTTCCACTTAAAAAATACATATAATAAATTTGATTTCAAGGAGTGTGCGCGTTCGTGAGATATAGGTAGATAAAACATCGGTAATACCAACACCACAATATTTAATTAATTACTTGGGACACGTGTTTCGAGGGCTAAAATGGAAAACGATATATCCATTCGTAAGAAAAAACAAATTTTGGAAAATCAGAAGAGTCAAAATGAAGACGAGACAGTACTTGTTTGAGGAAGGAAAATTATATGAAGGTGAAGAAGTAGATATCTATAAGTTACATTCATAAATATTTCTATTTTACAAAGAGGAATCCGACCACTAAGTATTTGTACTGCTCACAGTATTGATTAGGAAGTTCTTACTGGATCGTTTAGTGCAGAAGTAGAACACTAAACACTTCAACCCACAAAACACTAAAAAACGCGTCGGTTTAGCGTTGAAATGTTTATTTTCAAGTCAATTAATTCTAGCCTTCAATAAAGGGTATTTTAATAAAAAAGCTTCTGGACCATCAGAAAATTTAGATTAACGATAGATTACTGCCTGCTCTATCAAGCAAGAAATTTAAAGATTACATGGAGCAACTACACGTCTATGCACAATAAATACTGGAAAAAATTACACTATTATACAATACAAAATGTTGTTTTGGCATCTTCTTGGCGGAATTTAAATTCGAAAAATATGTGAGGTGTGTTGAAGTCTTTCGGGTGTTATTGCGTAGATAAGTTTGCACTTGACGTTTTGCTGATCATGCTGTCAGCTTCTTTGGAAGGTTTCTAAAGATTGAGAAGACTGACAGTAAACAACGGTCATGAAAATCTACGCTCAATATATGACATTAATGCAGTAATTCACAACATTTAATTGAAGAAAAAGGCAGTCTTAAGTCTTCTGCTTGTTGTGGCAAGTGTACATCCTAAATCTCTGTGTCTAAATCAAATATAAATATTTTTAACGATCTGATCGAATGATTACATCAAAACAAAATCAAACCCAACTTTCTCTTAAAGATACATCAATTCGGATAGTGTTTTTTTAGGAATGATATACGAAATTCTATTATTTTGAGTAAGACACAGGAAATGTATAGTTTTCCAAATAGGGTATGGTCCAATCGGTTCAGACTACTTCTAGGATTTGCAAATTTTGATTACAATTTGTAATCGAATTACATAATTTAATTGAGGGAAATTAATAATTTTAACCAAATTAGATTAATCTACATAGGTATAACCATTAAATGGACGTATAAATCATCGTTATTTCTAATTAATTTTGCACAATTTTAGGTTTATTGACATGAAATTGGAAAAGTATATTAGATTGATTATGTTATATAATTTGTAATTCCTATTTCTAATATAAATAAATTTCCAGCTAATATTACTCAATTACAGGCAATTTTTCAATTAACTAATCTTACGAATTAAGTTTGTCCCAATTACATATATCGAGATACCTCTATATTAACTCGAAAATGTTCACTTTCACTATCAATGTTCTCCTCTACGATAATGTATGAACCAATCGCTATTTACATTTTTTTTTTCTACAGGTTTGAAGCGAATGAACCAAGAATGCAAGGTTAGAAATGTCAATTGTAACTTTGTCTCACACTCAGCCATCAATAAACGTAAATATACACCGCCAATCTTGTATGTATACTGACTAGTCACTAATATTATAGACAATGTGCAAGTAATTATATACTGATTAGTATTGAGAGCGTGTACCTAATATTATTCAATACTCAAACGATTTTCGCCTTTAATTTGCAATGTTAATGAAAACTTGAACAGGTGCATCAACATTTTATATTTTTATCGTCTTCTTTTCACGTGTTAATGTTTAATTCTTGCTAAAAAATTATAATCAAGTACTACTTTTAAAAACGAAAAATATGTTGGTGCCTTTTGTTTCATAATAAACGTTGTCAATTTTAAATACACCTTGAAATAAATTTTCATAAAATTTCTCATTACACCTTATGGAGCTTATTTCGCGCCAATTTTCTTTGCGGTAGACCCTTAAACTAATTTTATATCGATTAAACGTAAAAATTACCTTATTCAAAAATTCTTTGCAAGGGGAACTAGAGCCCTTTAAAGATGACGCATCAACATATCTTATAAAAATAACTTTAAAAGGGATTCATGTTAGATTACGTCATTTTGAACATGTATTTGTACGAATGTCCAGAATCAAATGATGCGAATCGGATTTTTTTATTGTAATCATGAGCGGCTCGATTGGGGGAAGCAAGATTTGATATTTTTATTTATTTTTTATTATTAAATAAAGAATATCATTTTTTTAAATATCATGATGTAAAAATAGCGAAATTTCTAAGTACAAACGATGTATGAATAAAAATATCCAACCCCAGTCTATATTACTTCTATTGGCCATAAGAAATAACTAAAACAATTCTTAAAGTTTTTGTTTATCCTATGTAAAATTTCGTGACTAAAAATAATTTTTCTTCAAAATTCATTATAAATGTTGCGCAAGTAACAATTATGTATACTACACAAGGTGTGTACAAAAATATCTATTTCTATTATTGGTATTGTGTAGTTTTGGTGGAAATAAGCACTCTGTTATTGTAAACAAACAAAAACTTTGTTGTAGCGAAAGAGATTGTCGGAGATTTCGCATAGACACTTCTTTAGAATTAAAAAAAGAAAGCCAAGGCAATAGCACAAGAACAAGTAAAAAATATGACACAAGAAGTTAAACAAATAACACAAGAAAAGGCACATAACGATTTACAAACATACGATACTTTAATGCATAATATTGAAAATAGTTCACCATGTTTATCTATAAATGATATAATAACTGACAACCAAGAACGTAGCATTGTTCATACTTCACGCCATTCTTCTAATTTTTCTACTGAGTCCCTGTTACGAGATGAATTAACACGATGGATTATTAAAAATAAAATATCTCATAATGCATGTAATAGCCTTTTACGAATACTGCGTGTTGCGGGACATGGCCTTCCTGGTGATGTTAGGACTTTGTTAAGTACACCAAAATCTAATTGTAATGTCGTAACGATGAGTCCTGGTGAATATAAACATTTTGGAATTATAGCAGGCATATCTCATTTATTAAAAAATACAACTGAAGTTAATTTATTAAAAGTTGGAATTAATATTGATGGCCTCCTTTGTTTAAAAGTTCTCGCGGTCAATTTTGGCCAATATTAATGTCAATTATAAATATTTCTCGCCTAAAAAATAAACCGTTCATAGTTGGCCTTTATTATGGTGCACAAAAACCGCATTCAGTTGAAGAATTTATGGCTCCTTTCGTAACAGAAATGACGTACATTTCATTAAATGGTATTGTAATCGGCAACAAGGTGATAAATGTCATTTTAGATCAAGTCGTGTGCGATGCTCCCGCGAAAGCATATTTACTCAATGTAAAAGGGCATAACTCCTACAGTGGGTGTAATTATTGTACGGAAGAAGGAAATTATATTGAAGGACGTATGACGTTTTTAAATACGAAAAGTTCTTTAAGATCGAACGAATCGTTTCGTCAAAGAACTGACGAAGATTACCATAAAGGAACAACACCGCTTTTGAAACTAGATATAGATATGATTGAAAATATACCAATTGATTACATGCATCTTGTGTGCTTAGGAGTTATGAAGAGATTACTTACATTCTGGGTTAAAGGAAGAAAAGACGTTCGTCTAACGGATACTAATATTGAAATAATAAATAAGTCAACAGATCTATTAGCTACTTACATTCCAAAAGAATTTGCTAGATTACCTCGGCATATTACAGATATTCAGTATTGGAAAGCTACAGAACTGCGTATGTTTCTCTTATATATAGGACCCATTTTATTGAAAAGAAGACTTAACATTCATCTGTATCACCATTTCATGTTATTGCATTATGCCATTAAAATATTGTTGATTAAAAATATTTGCGTTAAATATAATAATACAGCGAAATCCATGCTCGAAAGGTTTATTGAGGACTTTAGTACAATTTACGGAGAAGAATATGTGACTTACAATGTCCACACATTAATACATTTGCCAAAGAATGTGATGTACCATGGGCCACTGGATAACTTTAGCTCTTTCCAATATGAAAACTATCTCCAAGAAATAAAACATACTGTCAAGGATTCACGTTTGCCATTACAACAAATGTGTAATAGAATTTTTGAGAGTCAATTATTACAAAATAACCCATACGAAGAAGAGCAACTATGTGTTTACGACAAATATTTTAGAAATGATGTACCCCTATTTACAGAATGTTTCAAAAGATTGAAAATATTTAATTGTATTATTACTGTAAATGGTAAGGACAATTATGTCCAATTGGCTAATGGAGATTTTCTGGAAATATGTTTAATTATGAAGTTTCGCAATAATATATATGTTATGGTAAAAAAGTTCCAGAAAAAAATTGAGTATTTAAAGATACCAATAAATGAAGCAAATATGTGGATTGTTTCAAATTTGTCAGAAGAATTTATTGTAAATTGCGAAAAATTAAGGGCTAAGTGCATTTGTATAAAAATGTCAGGAGATAAATTTGTAATATGTCCATTAATTCATCAGTTGCAATAATATATTCCCTTTTGGTAAGGAATTACTTAATATTTATATTTTTTTATGTTCGATATTAGTTTTATGTGGCGCTATTTTCAAACGAAGACGTCTATGCTGTCGTACCCAAGAATTGGTTATTCCAAGATAATAAAAAGCTATTTTCTTACTGGCCGAACAAGAATCCAACAAGAAAGGCAATTAAAAGTGAAAAAATAACTCAGGAATGGAAACATTATGAAGTAGAAATTTTAGGAAAATTTAATACCTATGAGGAAGCTAAAATATTGGAAAAAAAACTGGAGAAATGTTCTTCGTCAGAAAATGAATGTGGACGTGGCCGTCGTAAAATTAAAAAACGTAAATGTATGTATGGATTAATAAAACAGTTAAAGCTTTCAGCATTTTCAGAATTACTTGCTATTTTCACCTCGTGTTTGTTTTTATACCTGTTTCTAGAAGGTATTGCAGGTGTAGTATTAAGAAGGCAATGAATTCTCCTTTTACTTACTAAATCATTTGTTTGACAAATCATGATGGCCCCCTGAATTGTTTTCTACTACTATAATAATTGATACAGTTTTTAATTTTCAGTAACAGATAGCGAAAATTTTTCAACTGACACAAACAGTGACAGTGATGAAGGAATTCAGCCGCGAAAAAATATTATAAATACTTCCCAAAAATCTAAATATTACAAAGTCAATGTGCAAGATACTAAAACTCAAGCCAAATGGGATACTATTATAAATAGTAATATGCTCATTTTGCAAAAGTACCTAGTGATTTCAATGTTTTGATTTTTAGCACTTATGTCAGAGAGCGCACCAAAATATTTAGATTTAACAGATGAAAATGAGTTGAATAAATTGGTCGATAATCAGTCTCAGGGTAAATAACTGCATTTCAATTTTTTCTGAGAGTAACTTTTATTTTGTAGAGATTGAAAAAGTAAACGATGTTACAGACTCGGATAAAATAAACGCACAATTAGAAAATATTGAAATACTGATAGAAAATCCAGGGGAAGTTGTAAATGCCTCAAATAATATTAATGAACAAACTGATATATCAAGTGAATATTACTCTATAGAGATATTAGCGTTTATTTAATATAAATTTTTAGTTATAGGAACGAATAATTCTGCAAATGTCGAAACCGATGTAACATATGAGCGATCAAGTAAGTATACAAAACAAAGCATAAATTCTGTTTTCTTTGATTTAATAAACATTTTAATTTTGTTTCCAGTGTTGCAGACAATTTTAAATGAAATTGTAAATATAAAGTGTGACATGAAACGAATTTACGATATTTTACAAAACACACAAATTGGAAGTGTTGGTGGACAAACGCTCTTACAAAATTCGAAATTCTTAGATTATATTCCATTTAAATCTATGGAGGATATTAACGAAGTAGAAAGTTTGCTTGTTGACAATAATAATAAAAGTGACATGGTATGTTTGTTGAAAGAAGTTTTGTATTATTACTTTTGTTACCTATTACAGAAGAATTTCCTGATTCGAATAGGAGGAACAAGTGCGCGCGATTTTGTATACAGAAGTTTACACCGACTATTTACCAATACTGTTGGAACAAAATGTGCATGGACCAAGCAACGAAATAATTTTGAAATAAGATATCTAAAAATAATCACTATACTAAGAGGTTTGTTTGTTTATAGCCGTTTATATAATATCTTGATATATGTACTTTTCCTTTTAGAAGCGTTAGAGCACTCATTTCCACAATACACTGATTGCTCGTTTCAAAAGACTGTACAAGATTGGTTCAGGCACTGTAGTCAGCGTGTAAAAAGAAATAATCCTTAATAAAAATGATATGTATATAGTTAAGTCTTTTTGCCTTTATGTTTAAATAAATGTTTAAGTAGATGAATTCGCTTATTTATGTGAATCTAATCAGAGAATTGTTATCAGCATAGTTACATTAAGAACTAATCCAAAATTAGTTTTGAAATCGGTCTGAATAGTGTTAAGTACTTTAAGGTCTTGTTTGGTGTTAAAAAGGATGCTACACGATTCAGTTTGGATTAGCTTTAACTTGCTCATATTAATTGTATATCTTCAACAATAAATTGTCTAATAAATACTCTTCTAGAATAATAAAGGTTCTAGAATATGATTGATTCTATAGGTACATGCATCAGTTTTTGGTCAAAATTAAATACTCGTCTTTGCTACGTTGATACGTTATTGTTGATTCTATAAACTAGTTTAAATTAACAGACACGTGTTTAACGCTGGATTAATATGCGCATGTAACGAAAAAGATATCTCAACAAAGTATATCCAGTTTAATAAAAAAATGGATATCTTATTGTTATAGAGACATTTTTGTAGATATTGAAAAACAATTGATTTTGAGATATAAAAGTGCACTATACCAAAATATCCTGATTTGCAATTAATAAAAAGAGTGATATGGCTTAATTTTATGTGCGTATAATTACGTAGGGAGGTACAATTAATTATTGGTACTCACTTTTGAATAAATACTCTGATTACTAATTCACTAACTATGAAAGACATAAGGATTATTCAACTTAATTGCATACCATTGTTAGCTCTGTATTCTAGTTATCCTATACAGACTAGACTAAAATAGCAATTGTAGTACTTTTAGTGTTGATTAATATGTAACAAGATAATGAGTATAATAGAATTTGTGATATAAACTTCAAATGTACCTAAATATTCTAGAGTGAGAAATACAAAAGTTTTCAAAAATTTTTTCAAATTCTATAATCCTCATTATCTTGTTACATACTGATCAACACAAAAAATATTACAATGCTAATTTAACTTACCTTATAGGATGACTAATAACAGAGCTAACAATGATGTACCATTAATTAGAATAATCTTGTATAATGATTTTTCATAGTTATTGTTTTAGTAATGGGCGTATGTATTTAAAAATGAGTACTAAGAATAAATTGTATTATATCTCTCTATAAAATCACACTGTTTCGTCTAATAGCTTTCACAATAAGAATTCTATGCGAGCTTCCAATTTGTCATCTCAGAGATATCTTCATAAGAAATCTATGTGAGATTCTAAATCTGCGACATGTTCGGTGACATAAGAACCAAATAGCTAAGCCTATGGTATTCCCAAAGCAGTAACAAAAGAGTTCACACACTCACACGTGAGCACTATGCTACGGTTCAGACTACTTCTAGGATTTGCAAATTTTGATTACAATTTGTAATCGAATTACATAATTTAATTGAGGGAAATTAATAATTTTAACCAAATATAGATTAATCTACATAGGTATAACCATTAAATGGACGTATAAATCATCGTTATTTCTAATTAATTTTGCACAATTTTAGGTTTATTGACATGAAATTGGAAAAGTATATTAGATTGATTATGTTATATAATTTGTAATTCCTATTTCTAATATAAATAAATTTCCAGCTAATATTACTCAATTACAGGCAATTTTTCAATTAACTAATCTTACGAATTAAGTTTGTCCCAATTACATATATCGAGTACCTCTATATTAACTCGAAAATGTTCACTTTCACTATCAATGTTCTCCTCTACGATAATGTATGAACCAATCGCTATTTACATTTTTTTCTACAGGTTCTGAAGCGAATGAACCAAGAATGCAAGGTTAGAAATGTCAATTGTAACTTTGACTCACACTCAGCCATCAATAAACGTAAATATACACCGCCAATCTTGTATGTATACTGACTAGTCACTAATATTATAGACAATGTGCAAGTAATTATATACTGATTAGTATTGAGAGCGTGTACCTAATATTATTCAATACTCAAACGATTTTCGCCTTCATAATTTAGCAACGATGTATATTTATAAGGATTATTTTAATCGAGTATATCCATCGGGGCAAGATAGAACAAGTTTATTCGCGGACAAGGTCAAGAATTTTTGTATATCTACCATAATTTATATTGTGTTTTGTGTTTGTATAAGAAAATAATAAAAAAGTGCTTCATAAAGGTGTACGAACTGTTATTAACTTATTTTTAGTTGCGGTTTTTTTTGTTTTTATATAATGTTATTACTGCGAATTGTCAAGGTGATTTAATAAATTTAATTTATGTTATTATTAAAGTTAATGAACTCGTCATAGCAAAATTTAAACAATTCAAATTTGACAGCCGTCAATTTCAAATTTAATCAATTGTTTATTTCATTATACGAAACAAAAACTATCATAAATATAAAATAAAATCAACATACCCATTTTTTAAGGAATAATATACGTATATATTTCACTAGGAATAACACGAGCACAAATTTGACACGGAAAAAAATTCAAAAACACACACAAACTATATCGGAAAAACTCGAAAAACACAGATGAAAAGCTCAGAAAAAAATTCGATTCTATCGTAAACACTGAATTAAACACATTCGAAAATCGACGATTATAATCTTTACTGCATCGAGTTTTGTCGGCAACTGAAGAGTTGACTTGATCGCCGCCTTCTTTTAGTTCTCCCTACTAATGCGGTTCTGGTAGCTGTCAATAGAGTAGGTAAGCGGATGAGCGGGATTAAGCCGCCGACAAATGTTGCGGTACCTTTGATAGGATCAAGTTTGCCGCACGTGCAATGGTGAGTCCAACTACCGCTGGCCAATAGGAGATCGAATCGTGAGAGTGGGGTTGTTGAATGGGCGGAGTTTAGATAACATTCAAGGGGTTTTATTCTATCATTGATTTTGTTTGGGTTTATTTCTTTAAGGTGGTGCTATATGTCTACTTGAAAATAGGTTAGTAATGATACGATGTTTTTTGTTTGTTTAAAATTTTAAATGAAAAATTAATTGAATTAGTTTTTTTTTTGGTAATTGTGTAAATGATATGTTGCATATACATATGTACATATCTAATGCAATTAAACAAAAATATGATTAGTTTAATTAGATATACTTAGGTACGTTGTAATTTGAATTTCAACGAGCATTAATAAATGTAAACTACCTATACATATGTAGGTTTATATGGTTAGTGTATTATAAAGTTGAATATCTTCTCACACAGTTAATGTTTTAAACATTATGGGAAAGTTAGCATGATGTATACTAATTAATGATGTGGATTGTGTGAATTCTCTTAGACCGCTTGTGGTTATGTATCTCTTCCTTTCAAAATGATTTCTTTATTGTAGTTACATTTCGTTTTATTCCTTATATTAAATAACTGTTAAGCTAGGTATAATTTGATATACTTAGACGGAAAGATTGACCAGCAGAATAAATAAGGATTAAATTTAATTTGACCGTTCCTGATGAGGCAAAATTTTGATTTGGAACTATTATTCCTAATAATTAACGCCTCCATGTTTTGTTTCTACACGAATTTCCTTCCCAAAATCTATTGGAACTTTTGGGAATGAAATTCCTTAGCAAGACTTTATATTTCAGCACACCAATGCTGCTCACCATACTTCCACACAAACAAGAGATTGGTTTGGTCAAAGGGCTATCATACATAAGATTACAAAGGCTAGCTGGCTAAACTCACTAAAACCTCATCATAAACCTATGTGTACATATATAGTGGAGGAAATAAATACTTATAAAGGCAGTGAATATTTTAGGGATATTTATTGTTCTATCGAAAAAAAAATCATACCAAAGTGAATAATCGTAATTAATTCTTGTAATATAAACAAAAATATAAAATAAAGTTAGGAATTTTGCTATACCTAATAAAAGGGAATTACATCGTGCCTATAATTACCTCAAATAACCTTTGTGGCATAGAATTTATTAATTTTTGAAGATAGTCCATATCTAAGTTACCCCAAACTTCTTCTATTATTCCTTTTAATTCTTTAGGTAATTGTAAAAAATTGACCATTGTTTTGATAAACTTGACGGACCATTACTCCCCATTCCTTCAATAAAGCGGACTTGTGGATAGGTGCGTTATCTTGTTGAAATTTCCAATTAGGGCATGCTTATCATTCCCGCAGAAGGATGTAATGCTTTTTCTAAAACTTTCTGATAGTTACCGTACTATTCATTTTATTAGAAATAAACACATCATTGAAACAGAACGTCCTCCATATTATCACATTTCCACCGCCAAAGTTGCGACGCAACTTTAAGTTTTTTTGCCATTCTTGATCCCAAAAGACATGTGCTTAGAAGCAAACTCCAGTCTCTTCTTCTTCAGGTCTGCAGTTAACAGTGGGTTTTTCATACAGGGTCCAATTCAATTAGACGTAGTGGCACGACTGGAACTAGTTGTGACGCGATAGTGTTTTTGTCCGAGAACGTTGATCTGGGAATTTGTTTGTCAACGTCATCAGTTATCAAAATTCTTTGGGTGAGAGAGCAACGCGCGTTTGCAGTAGAAACCTACTTTTCACGAGGCCAGTCGATCGTCGAGGTGCAGCGGGCGTTTCGTTTCCTCCTCGAGGTACTGTTCCTGCCCGGGGATCCATCTTATCGTGGGTGGGAGCTTTTAGGGCAGTTGGAAATGTGTTCCGCAAGAGACCAGGAGCAGCACGGACCGTTAGAACACTTGCAAACATCGAGGCAGTACGAGATTCGGTTTTGCGATCTCCGGCGCTCTGCTTCAAAACATGCGACTACGCTGGGGTTGTCAGATCGCTCCAGTCGCCGAATTCTTCATGATAACCTTCACTTCCATCCATATAAAATGGTAGTCGCACAACAACTTTCCGAACGTGATTTGGTTTCACGATAAACAGCATACGAGACGCTCCTTCAAAATTTGCCTCCTGAAGTAATTGTGTGGTTCAGTGATGAGGCACATTTTCACATCTTAGCGTGTGTTAACAAACAAAATATACGTTATTGGAGCGGTATCAATCCTAGGAAAATTCATGAGAAGCCTGTTCATTCGAATCGGCTCACAGTTTCTGCTGCGATATCAAGTGTATGGATTATTGGGCTACATTTTTTGAGGAGGACAATCGCACGGTAACGGTAAATTCAGAGCGTTATGTGGCCATGATTGGCAATTTCTTTCTGCCAGCTCTTCAAAATATTGTTGTTGGCAAAGTATGGTTTCGGCAGGATAGGGGGACTGCCCACACATCACGAAATTCAATGCGTGCTTTGAGTGGGATTTTTCCAGGGCGACTTATCTCCATCAAAGGTGACATTTTGTGGCCCGCACGCTCGCCAGATTTTTTTATGGGGCTACTTCAAATCGAAAGTCTATAAGCCGTCCTACAATTGTGGGAGCATTAAAAAACAATATTCGCGATGAAGTAGCCAACATACAAGTTGATATGCTGGAGAGAGTCCACTTGCACTTCAGAAAACGGCTATCAAACATGTTATGCATCAACTAGCAAAGGAGAACTTAAAATCTTAAAAAAAAATCTTTTATTTTTTTTGAAAAAAAAACTATTTAATATCAAACTTTGTATGTTAGTGCTACAATGCTACAATTATAAGGAGAATCTTTATTTGTGACTATGTTAAACACTTTTTTATGCTTCCCGAATCATGTTTTTGTTAAAAACGCTCTGTCAGCTTAGGTTTCGATCCGTTTCTTGTAATTGTATTGTATCTATCACCTAATTTAATCAAATTATCTATAACTGTAGAGGATCTGTAAAGTTCTCGAGCAATTTTGCGATTTGAGAAACCATTTTTCTTGAAAATGAAAATTGTGCTCTTTTCCGCTTCAGTCAAGCTTTTTCCGCGTGACATTTCTACAAGCAACAATGTTCTCGATTAAATAATTTGAAATTATAGTAAAATGACTTACTAAAGTTATCTTCGTATCAAGTTAGTCAAAAATTTTTCAAAACAAAGCGATAATTACTTCTCGTTATCATTGCCTTTATATTTATTTCACCTGCGCCTTCACTATATGATAGAGAAATGAAATTAAACTATAGTTACATCTTGCATATATCAAGTTTCAAGGTCATGTAAGTATATATGCGATCTCAGTGGAGTTGATCTATGTATATGTATATGTTGCAGTATGCAGTAAAATTCGATATGAATGTATATGCGTTAAGCTATTTTTCTTTTAAAGCGATGAATTTATAATTTTGAAAATATGAGGCAATAAATGGGATTGTATTGTGCACTTTTTAGAGGAAAGATGAACTTGATACGACGTCAGTGTAAGTATATGGCATCGCCGCCATTTTCATTTCTTTTTAAAATAGAAACAGATCGAGTGATAGATATCATAAAAACTTGTCTTCTTCTTTTCAAAAAGCCAAAACCATCGATAATTTTTTTTTAACGGGTTGATGGCCGCAGTGGTTAGGTGGCTGACTATCGTTGTGGGAAGATGATAGGTGCCGGGGTTCAATTCTCTGGAGAGACGGTGACATTTTTTCAGAGAGTTTAATCCCGGATCGACTTGCCATTCGCTGTTGAGAGCAAAATGATATGATGCTGTCACAAAGCCATTTGAACAGAACTTATACACACAAAACTACACCGCACGAGGGTTGCGGTGATAGCCAGACAAGCGATACAGCTTACGAAGTCCCCACCACACATTAAAACAAAAATTAGAACCAATGATAATTTTCATCAAAGATTAGATTTTTGTGAAAACATACTTGAGAACATTGATTGACAAAACAACTTTTTAAACTCTTTTTTATTTACCAATGAGGCTGATATATATATATTCTGCTTGAACTGTACCTACTGCTAATGGGCTTAACTGTTGATATTGGCCACTTAATCACACCCCTTGAACCATTCAATCAAAGGAGCCCACATATTAACTTCTTGTGGATTTTGTATACAAGTCTCCCACATACAGTGCTCTTGTATACAAAGTCCACAAGAAGTTAATGTGTGGGCTCCTTTGATTGATTGGTTCAAGGGGTGTGATTAAGTTGCCAGAAATATTACCCGATTTCCATTGTAATAGTACAAGTACAGTAATGCTTTTAGGTATCCTCCACTATAGTATATTATTTTTGTTCAGATCCCGTCATTTAATTGTCATAGAACTCCGTTATCTTTTGTTTAAAAGGTTTGCATCAAGTGCTTAAATATATTTGGTACATCCTCCAAGAATAACCGCAATATCTGTATTACATTTTGGGTCAACTTGTTAGTGGTTTCCGCACTAATGTGACAATTATAGCTATCCTATGCGAAGAGACGTCTTTGAAATGGATATTTTTCAACAACGGATTTGAGCCGGTCGACGAGAGTGTTCCTAGAGGATTCCTGGGAGGGACAGTGTTGTTAATTCTTATATGAATACTTCCAGCACCAATACCTCTGTTATGAAAAACAATTACCGCCGACTTCAGAGGGTTTAGGTTAAGAGAGTGTTTTGAGACGCAAGTGTGGAAAATCGATCTAAGTCTTGGTTTACAAGTGAGCACGCGTATCTAAGCTGATAAATGGTGTTTGACCACAAATTTCTGTAACCAGGCCTTAAAGTTTGCTCGGGAATTATTTTCTAGCGTTACAGAATCGAATCAAAAATTGCTCTCTCTGAAATATTTGAGATACGACTTCGATCAGCTCCAAGTATTCTTTCCCTAGTCTTTCTTTTTCATTTCTGTCTTACTTCTTTCATATATGCAAATAAAAATGATTAATTGAGTATTTTTGCAGAGATTAACTAAGTATATAGAGAAATGAACATGTTCAAACCTAAAGTTGCTATTTGCTTTCTCCAGTGATGCATCCTCTTTTCATCTTCGTTAAATTTTCTCACTGCAGCACAATTGCCAGCTTCTTTTGCCCAATTAATAACAGTCAATTTAAATCCGAAATCAGAGCTTTTGTGGTTTCTTTTACTCTCCATCTTAAAATAATTGTAACACAAATTTTTGTTAGACAAAATGGTGTGTACAAAACAGAATTACACACAAAGATTTCAATCTAAACGCAATTGACGGGGACTTCCCTAGCTAGCCAACGTTAACTGTACGCACATTGAATAAATATGCTGCGTCTATTTGATTCGACATTATTTTTGTTCATGTTTAGATATTTTTGTTGATAAACATAGCTATAGTTTATTGATCTGCAATTGGAAATATATCTAGGATGGATTAAAAGAGTAGGTACTATAAGATCAACAAAATCTAGTTCTCAGAATTCCTTTTTCTACATAATTCGTGCTTTTTGTTTAGTTCCACAGAGCGGTTGACAATTCCTTGCTATCGCGCTATATTTATCGATTTACTTGATGCACCATTTGTCAAGGTGCATTTATAGATACGAACGTTGGTATTTCTAATATTTAAAATATGCGGACGTTGTAGGTATATCCGTGAAGATACCTGCAGAATCTCCTATATTATTTAAATTGTTCGAATTATCTTCAGTTAATATAATTGTGATGTAAAGCGCGATTTAAATCAAACTTAAACTTCAACGTATGTATACATACATGATATCGGATCCAATTTGCTAATAGTTTCCGTTTCAATTAGAGTCACGATAAGCAGATACCACACAAAATCGATCTTTTGATGTTCCTGACACGTATCGCATAAATATTTAATTTACATGCGAGACGTCCTAGAAACGTCTTGTTATATCAACATCAAAAATGATGTGACACATCATAAGTGATCATATTCCAACAAATATAAACATTTCTCGACCGCTTCCGAAGAGTATCGTCTTTTATTGAGTCGCTCCAACTGTATTGGATTGCATTACGACGCGTCAATGCAAAAATAAAAACGAATCACGTTGCTCTGTAGTTTCTTCACGCTATGTGTTACCGCAACATTGACGTTGGCAAGAATATCTACATGACGTCATGCGTGTGCAACTGAATCAACTAACGCTAGACAGTATTAGTTTCTTCGATTTGTGTGTTCGTATAATTCTGTTTTGTCTAACTGTAAAGGCATATACAGTCGTGGACAAACGTTTTTAGTTAGTCTTGTCGATCTAACATACAATACTCAAGTAACTTGGATGGTGTTGAGGTTAGCGCAATTGGTCTATAGTTGGCAGGACATTTCTGATCACCTTTTTTATACACTGGAACGACAGCTGATAATTTCAAAGCATTTGGGAATACGCTTGCGCAAAAGGAAAGATTTATGAGGTATGTTAACACATCAGCAAGATATTCTTTATACTCTTTAAATATGAAACCTGGTAGTTCATCAGGCCAGGTAGAATTTTTGTTCTTCAGGTTGCCCATAATACGGCATACTTCTTTTCTCGAAAGGGGAAACAGGAACATGGACTGTACTCTCATAGGTATTCTACTGTCTACCGTAACATCAGGAATTGTTTGAAAGTGCTTGTTAAAGATATCGGCAACATACTTAGGATCACAAACCAGTTCTCCATTATCCTTAACAGTTATGTTCGTGGGTTGTGTTGTTCTACCAGTGCACCATTTCACGACCTTCCATGTGGCCGACATTTTATTATGAGATGCATTGATGAAACTGTTGTAAAAGTTAAATTTGGTTTTCTTCACAAGGTCAGAGTGTTAGAATAAACATAAGTATGTCCATTACTGATATTATAGAATAGTTTAGTAACATGTTTTTCAAGAAAAGCTTATGTAAAATAGATTAAGTACGTTAATTTTTGCGGTGTCGACTTCTGGTATAAGTGGTACTTCAAGCTTTAGGGCCAATTTTTACTAAAATTGTTAAGAAAATCATCAGCTATATTTCTATAATAACTATTTTTATATGTGATTTGTCATTTTACCCATAGCCGACTACTTTCCAAGATTTTAGATTGCTTCGTGTCGACTACAGGTTTTTAAATTTCCAAAAGCCAACCACCTCTATTCTATTCTATTCTATTCAGTTAGGGTTGGACACCTATAGTCCAGGCACTTGAGCTGGGTGCTCTTTGTACCATTTCTATTGAAGCCTTCATTTCTGTCCTCTATAAAGTCCAGTAACCTACCCACTGGAAACTTTAGCACCCTCGAAGGCTCCAATAGATCCCTTCCAAAATGTTTCTGCCTGAGTACCTTCAGTTCCTCACATGTGCAGATAACACGTAAACTTGTTTCCTCCTGTAACTCGCATCTCTTGCACCAGGATTCGCTCACTCGACCCGTGTTGTATAGATGCTTCTTTAAGGGACAGTGTCCAGTTATCACCCCAATAATGGTCTTAACTTGTTTTTCATTGCGTCTAATCAGGCTTTCAGAGAACTTAGCGTCCCCGTCTCCTATTAGCGCTTTAGTATGGAGTTGACCCTCAATCGACCTCCATTTCCTTACTCTTTATTTATCTAACCAAGACCAAATCGCTCTTATCCTTGTGATTCCACATACGGGTTCTGGTCCTATGAAGTGTTTCCTAGAACCCTCCTTGGCTAGTTTATCGGCTATAATATTGCCTCTAATGTCCGCATGTCTGGGCACCCAGATCAAAGACATCTTGTTGTCTTGTTCCAGTTTATTGAGGTGCTGTTTACAATCTTTAACCAGTTTTGACCTGGTAAGAGGATTCATAACTGCCTTGATAGCGGCCTGACTATCAGTGATTATGTTTATTTTTCTCTTCGTGCAGCCTCCCTTTGCAATCAGTTCTGCGCAGGCTGCAATAGCGAATACTTCTGCCTGGAAGACTGTTGCATATTCTCCCAGGCTTAAGGATATCTTATGTCTTGGGTCAGACCATAAATACCGGCTCCTGTGCCCTTACTGGATTTGGATCCGTCCGTGAACCAGTCATCAGAGGCAACGAAGTCACCCCGTGGCTGGTCTCTGTTCGGTATTGAGATTTTCACCTTTTCAGTGAAAATTTTTCGGGTGCCGTACTGTCCGTTAGCATTTGCAAGGCCCGTCCAGTATTATTATTAGTATTAGGGTACCACACTTTATTGGCTTTCAGTCTAAGGATCGCAGCCATAGCCCCCGCCATTACGTAAAGCTCCAGCGGAGGGAGGCTAACAATGGTCTCCACCTCTTTTCTTATATTAATTTTAAAGCAATAATGGTGATTATTATTTGGAATTTTCTTTAATTGGTAGGAAATGGGAAAAATAAAAAAAAAGTTCAATAGGACCGAACGAAAACATGAAAAGATGCATTAAACGTCCTATACATCAATATTAAGTCTTTACAAGAGGCACTGTTTCAAATAAGAGAAAATCAACTAAGTGTGCGAAAAGCTAGTCATATATATGGTGTGCCAAAAACCACTATACTTGATAGACTTAGTGGAAGAGTCGCCGAAAAACCTAGAAAAAATGGGCCCTCCGGCAGTTTTAAGCATAGTAGAAGAAAAGTTGATAGTTGAATGGTGTCTAAATTTATCTAAGTGCGGGTTTCCACGAAAAATGGATGATATACTAAACACAGTTCTGAAATTTATCATGTTGAAGATAAACGATGCAAAAAAGATTCCGTTCATAAACGGATGTCCTGGCAAAAAATGGTACAAAGCTTTCTTCAAGCGTAATCCTGGATTGACGCTTAGGAATGCTGAAACTACATGTATTGCAGGGGCGTGCAGTACTAAAATCGGAAAATGCCGAAGATATTTTGTTATATTCTACCAGGATATTTAACGGTGACGAAACTAGTTTCACTTTGCGCCAAAAGACTGGAAAGATTGTGGCTCCTAGAGGCTACAAGAATGTCTACCAGATAGTCAGTTTTACTTCTTGTGTCTGCGAGTGGGAGCATTGCATATCCTTCTGTGGTGTTTCCCTACATACGTCCACCAAAAGATGTTCGTGACAGTATGGACCCTTCTTGGTGTCCAGGTTTGAGTGAGACAGGCTGGATGCGAGCAAATGTATTCTACGAATAGATCGCAAATTCCTTGAATTGAACCTGTGCAACAATGACAATCCAGTTGTAATACCCACAGGTTCGGTCCAGCCGTCGGGTAATCTACCAACTTTTGCCTTATTAAGTGATTGCCATTTATGATATTGATGAAGCTGGTAATATTGTTCAGGAGTTGGAGCACTCTTCGCCAACAAATAATGACCTTCCTGAAACTGCAAATGATTTAAACAATAATGATGTTCCAATGCCATTTTTCCAAGAAAGTAAAATATACCTCGACAAGAACAGAGGGATCATAGATGATATTCCAAAAGTTACCCGTTTTGAGAATGCCTCAAATGATAGCTCGTCTAGTAGTTTTAAAATACTTTCAAACATAATAATTCCTCCATTGCAACCTTCCATCAGTACAATACTTTGCTATCCTAAACCTATTCAGAAAGGCAAAAAAAGAAAATCAGTGACAAAGCTACCAAGTGCTATTTCGTCTGACATGTGGAGACAACTAGAAAAAGAAAAAGAAAACGTCAAACAAATGAAAATTGAAGCCATCCGGAAAAGGGACTACTTGAAATGTTCTGTTTTCAGTAATAATTTATATGAAGATATTTCTGACAAAGAGTTTAAGTGTCCTCAATGTAGTTTATAACTTTAATTTTTTTGTTTGTACAGCGACTTTATTAGATTTAAAGATTAAGTTGTTTATAAATTTCTTCCTTAACTAATAAAATAATAAAATACCTACAAAACCAGATTAATATTATTTCAAGAATTAGATAGGTCGACTATTGGAGAATCAGTGCTCGACTACTAGATTTTACCGATCGACTACAAGCGAAATTGCAATTGTTTTAAATCGTAGTTATCATTTCCGTTGTAGCACCTTCTATCATCCAGTGCTATATTCAATGTCAAAATATAGTATAAAGAAAACACGATGAAATCTATCACAGATGACTCTGATAATCATTGGTGACAAAAAACAAATAAAATTCAAATCCGCTAAAGTGGTCGTCGCTGAACATAGCACTCCCTATACGTCTAAACGAATTCGAATTTGATACTTGCGTGTAGGTACATCTCCCGTTCAATTAAATTGGGCTTGTTTGAAACTGTGTACGGTATAGTTCGAGTTTCGCGGTCCCTTACGGCTGAACAGGATGTATTTTTAGTGTATTTAATTGTTTTCACTGGATAAAATAACAGTCATCCTCATTAAAGTAGACGCTTACTGGACGCTAGAATTAATTGGCTTAAAAATGTTCTGTTTTCTAATTAGGTTATATCCATTAAATTCGAGCATATTAAACCTATTAATTTAATTTCACATATAGTTCCGCTTTAAGAGCGTGTATACTAGATTAATGGTTGACTTTTTTAAGTTGTCAGTTCCTCATTATTTCTGATAAAACATTATGGACAGTAGACAGCGTTACGGCAAAAACGAGGCGCTTAATTTTGATCCATGCACGAGATTTCGACACAATTATATACAGGTAGACGATAAAACGACCTTGTCCAAGTGGAACTCTAGGCTTCGAAATGATCTGGCGGTAATCCTAGCGTATATAGTACTGATTATAACTTTCAGATGTACATTTCGATAACCAAATATCAACCGGCGCGCCAATTCGTGTTGTATAATAATAACAACAATAACGCATGTATTACGAGACCCTTTTGCGCTGGTTCGGGGCTCAAGTAACCGGAACAAATTCCACGGACATCCGTTCAATGTCGGGCCAGAGTTCGTCCGCTTTCCCACACTTCGACAACAGTAGCGGCTGGTACAGGAGGACTTGTGTAAACACTACCTTTATAATTATTATTCTAATTCTGCAATAATACTTATGTACGGCGCCCAACATGAGGTTTAAATTAACTGAGGTGAAAATAGCGATTAAAGCTATCCATACATTTTAAAGCGTATTTGTCCTTTCGTAATATATTATTCACGAGCCGCCACTGATGGGTAGGCAGCGGTAGCGACCTGATATGAACACAGTTCGAATATTCCGGGATTATATTAAAATTAATGAGCGCACGGTTGCGCCGTAGAGTACGCATGGGGTGGCCACCGAGCCGTGACCGTACGTTTACTATCGGCAACATAAAATTCACGAGTCTTCAGTGGTTTTTTCTTTTTAATATATTTTGTTTCTCCTCTCCATCATTCATTATAATGCTGGTGTTGTTCGTTTTACATATTATGATGTTGATGTAATGAATGGTTGGCCTCGTAGTATGAAAGAAATGTCTGTGAGAGATAATCACCGTAAGGGGCAAATTTTCGTTTTTGGCTTGATTTTCTATGTAATGTTTCGTAAAAACAAAGCAATATTTTAAAATAATAAACGTAACGACTTTTTGTTGGATATTTAAATGAATAATAAGTAATAACTAGGGATAAGAGTTTAATAATTATAGAGGAGATTAATCGCATGGTACATAATGGAATGCTGGATGTTTTAGAATCATAAAAAAGACAATTGAAAAACAATTATTAATTCTTCTTTAAGTTACGTAATTAGGATAAAATATTTTTCAATTTGTTATCCATTATAACGACTAATGACGCTATAACGAGGAAGAATAGAAAAGGAAGAAAAGGCAGAGTCTACAGAAAAGGATAAGGATAAAATAAGAATGTCAAGAAGAAAAAATGGAACGAATGGAAAAAAGGAAAGAAATACAAACAAAGAAAAATGAAAATGAAAAAAAAACAAGAAGAAACCGAAATGAAATAGGGCAAAAGAAAAAGAGAGAGAAAGAAAAAAGTAGCCATAAAAGTATATGAAGTAGAAATACGGAAGTAGGTAGAGTGACGACTACAAGCGAAGAAGTAAGAAGCATGAAATTCAAGCTAAGCAAATAGAAAACGAAAGGTAAAGAAAGGCTAAGGGAAGAAGAAGATGAAGAAAAATAAGGAACAAAAATGATGAAGAAGAAGAACGGAAAGAATGTACTATCAACGTTGATTTTATACCGTCACAGTTAGGCACCAAAAATATAAGAATGTGACATTCGAACTTTTTGCAGCATTATTTATGCATCAAAAATAATTTTAGCGCGATAACGGTGCTAACAAGCAAGACTGAAAGGTAAAGATTCTAAATTTGGGTAACCATAGAAATGTATTTTGACAGAATGCATGTTACCTGAGATGAGACACTCTGTATAGCAGTAAATATTTATAAAATAAATCAATAGTAAAGCCAGTAAGTGACTCTAGTTTTGTCAGTTTAAGTTTAGGTAAATGTTTGGAATTCTCAAAATAATTTCTGTTGAACTTATCGAAACATGCTCAGCTAAAGCTGTACAACAATAGTCACATGTTTGCTTTCACTTTTGTGAAATATGAAATTTTGAAAATTGTTTCAGGTTGTTCTGGCTTATCTGTGCATTGAAAATAATATTAACAAGACTGACAAAAGGACACCAAAAAGAAACTAATTTCTCACTCAGCCTCCAGCTTTTTCGAAATTTTGAAAGTTATTAGAGATTTTTTAGGTGTTTTAGCTGCTTAGAATATTTTTCAATATTTCTGACTAGAAATTTCAAAAATAATTTTGAAAAATTTTGAAGGATGCTTCAGATTGTTCTAAACATTATTATTATTATTATTATTCTGAAGATTGTCCCAAACCTTTAGCCTTCTATCATACATAGTTAATGGAAAAATTGACCAAGCTTTTGACAGATTTTTCTATTTGCTATAAATATTCTTCCAAGATTACGAAGCGAAAACTTAATAATAAAATCAAGAATAATATCAAGAATAATTTTGAAAAATTCAAGTTTGAGAAGTTGTTCTATCTCTTCTCTGTATTGTTGCAAGATTTTAGTTTGCTTGTTTCGTAGTTTGATTCGTAGTTTAGATAAATCAGATATTTTGCCAACCCATGTCGTTTAAACGAAATCTTTGAGAGTTGTTTTCCTTTGTTCTAGTTAATTTTCTTTCAAGATTTCGAAATCAAAATATGAATAATTCCAAAACTTCCAAATTTGAAGGTTTATTGCAGGTTGTTTCTGTTGTTTACAACATTTTTCTAAAATTTTACACTTTTACCGTCCAATCCTGAATCAAATAAGATAAATGATGACAAAGATATTTCGTCAACCTTAATTTTTTGAAAATTCAATATTGTTGTTGATGTTCTGAACAGTGCTTCAAACTCTTAGTCTTCCTTCTATCACCTACAGTTCATCCAATAAGTGGGAAATATATTTCCCAACCCCTTGTTTTTTAAAATCAAATTTTTAGGGCAGTAGTAAATTGTTCCATTTGCTATAAATTTGCTATAAATATTTTGAAAAATTTCCAAATCAGAACTTCAATAATATCGAAGATATTTTTGAAAAATTGTAGTTTAGAAAGTCGCTTCAGGTTGCTGGAGCTATTCTGATCATCGTTCCAAAGTTTTAACCTTATACTATCGATAGTTCAACAAAATTGGAAAAAAATGATGATTTTCTTGCCCCTCATTGTTTGAAAATCAAATTTTTGAAAATATTTCTTCAAGATTTCGAAATCAAAACTTGATTAACTCTAAAGATAGTTTTAAGAAAATCAAATTCGAAGGTTTGTTCCAGTTTGTTACAGTTTTTCCAAAATTTCGTCCAATTCTGAATCAAATAAGATAAGTGATATTTCACTAATTGCCCTTTATTGAAAATCCAATGTTGCTGTGGATGTTTTGAACAGTGCTTCAAACTGTTAGTCTTCTATCATCCGCAGTTCATTGAATAAGTTGGAAAAAATATTTCCCAATCTCTAGTTTTTAAAAATCAATTTTTTAAGGCAGTAGTAAATTGTTCCATTTGCTATAAATTTACTATAAATATTTTGAAAGGTTTTTCAAACCAAAACTTAAATAATGTCGAAGATATTTTTGAAAAATTCTAAAAATAGAAAGTCGTTTAGTCTGTTCTGATCATCGTTCCAAAGTACCATCCATAGTTCAGCAAAAAATAGGAAAAAAAGCGCTGTATTTAATCTTAGCTTTAATCATTCCAAAGATAGTTTTGAAAAATTTAAAATTTGAAATCCATGGTTTTTTAGCCATTCACAAGATTGTTTCAAAATTTTAGTTTTCCATCTAATTTTTTGAATATTAACAGTGTCAAATTGTTTAGAGTTAACTTGCTACAAATATTCTTTCAAGATCCAAAAAATCTTATAAAATTTTAAGTTGTTAAAAACAAAGTAATGAAAAATTAATTCATTGTTCAATAGAAACTGATACCTACGAGGGAGCGTTTTTATATTCGCGGAATGAGCGGGTTGTAGGGGGGTGATTAGGCGCATTGGGAGTGTGGCCTCTGCAGCGACTCATAATTTTAACGAAGTTTCATTGTTTTGAAAATCAACCAAGTAACATTAACCAACCAAGTAAGAACAGCGCGTAGAGTGATTTGCATTTTTGGACCTCTTAATGAAGACAAAGATTTTGAAAAGAAAACTCTAATATCATTATGAACCTGAGTAGCTGGCACAAAAAGGGCACAGCACCTTCCAAGAAATTTAAAGTTTTGGGAAACTCAAACGGTATTTTGGGACTTGAAAGGAATATTTTGATTGATTATAAAGATTGTTTATAGTTAACCGGAGAATATTGCTTCCTACGCCATTAAAGAGAAATGACGAAAGGTGTGCTACTTTTGCATGACAACGCGCCCGTCCACAAGAGCCGCGTTGCGTTTTAAGGTGGGCTTCGAAATTTGAATCACCCACCCTACAGCCCATTCTTTCAGTGATTATTACCTGTTTCGAAAATGAAAAAAGAGCTTTTGAAATCCCATCGAATTTTAAGTTCTTAAAAGCAATCTAATGAAGAACTAATTCATTGTTTAAAAGAAATTGATACCTATGTATCTATGTATCAAACAAAAACACTAATATAGAATTGAAATGTATTTTAGAAAATTAAACAATATTTATCATCACAATGAAAAGAAAACTTGAGTCAAAAAGGGCGTAAATGAGTAATAACTAAACAAGTGATAGAAGAAAACAAATGAAAAAACAATATAATTATAATCGAACGAGGCAGAGAAACACATGCACTTTCAGCGCGGAGAAACATTAGGACTAATCCGACGAAACCGGTCAAACAGATGACGTGATCTCGGACTTTGGCAAGTAAAGATTTAATAAAGTACAGAATACTTACATGGATAGTATCAGGCTTAACATACAGATGGGCAATCGGAGAAAAAATATATAATCAAAATTAAACTAGATTAAAGGAACTTAAGAACCAAAACATAAAAAAGGTTAGATTAACCTAACGAAAAATTACATATACACGGTGACTATCTTAATTATTAAACAGGTGCGAAATTAAATTATAGAAGTAGCAAAACTGTGATTTTTAAAAAGAGGCGACCTGCCAGTAGCCATGGAAAGAAGCTAAAACTTTGAAACAGTCTGTGGAAGAGCTAGAACAATTTGAAACATATTCTAAAAGTTTCACTTAATATTATTGATTTATTTCTTCCATATTCGTCTACCTAATTTATAACTGAAGTAACTTAATTCAACCCAATTTGATGACGTTCATATAAAAGTTAATCCGCAATATTCCCCACGGGAGTATTCATATTACATTGAAGAATTCCTAGCACGTAACGTCCTTCTTTTATTACTTTACCCTTCGCTGATATACACAAACTGTGATGCTAACCGAAACAACCCGAGCCTAGTTATTACTCAGGTCTTCGCACGTGTTCCCGCTGTCAGCGAGAGATGGAACACGGCTCGTTTTCGATGCTACGACCATCGGAAAGAGAGAGAACCGCCGTCGCGCGCTGAATACACCCTGAATCTTAAAGAAATGCCGACCGCCGGCTGCGGCATGTCGACTTCAGTTCGCGTTTCAGGATCTCGCTCTCGAGATATTATGATTTCATATTTCTCTCGATCCACACGGATGCGTATTGTATGTATAGCGTGCGTATACAGTATTATACAGGTTACGTGAACTGCGTTTAGGGGCGTGGGTCTCTGTTCGAGGTCGACGTGTCCGAAAGGACAGAGACGAATAGTATTTTGTATTCATATAACAGGGGATCGTTGGGTGCAGCGCGTTTGTCACTTGTTATCGCCAGATCGGCGCCCGTGTCCAGACGACACCACCGAGAGAGACCCTACCCTTCTTCTTTGCGCGTCTTCTACGACTCGCATCACCGTTTTCTTCTTCCATCTTTAACTATCATCGTTGATTTCATCGCTTCCAACTGATGGTGTTGTTTATCGCACCTGTTATAGATAGATTGAGATAATGGAATAATAATGAGAGTTTTTAGATTCTGTTTATTCAGTAAAGAAGTAACTATAACATGTTTTTAAGAAATTTTATATATTGGTAACTTTCTACGGCAGTAATTCAAAGTCATCGTCAATTCTGACACAGTTCCTTGTTTAATTCAATTTTGCTCTGTAATTCCTCTTCGTAGACAACGGCGTACCGTCTGCCATTCGCATTAATATTAAACAGCCGTCCTCCAACGGGTCAAGCGACGATCGCGTTCCATAAATAACGCCATGAAGAGAAGAGGTCTACAAGATCACGAATTCTTAGCACATCTGTAACGTGATTGTGTATGTATGTATTACATATATGTATGGGGTTGTCATTTCTTAGAGGAAGACGTCAATGGTGCAATGTGTATTGATATAATTTCGAAAAAAAATACATTTTGTTAGGGATATTGTATCCAAGTCAACGGTACCAATATAAATTGAGTCAGAGTTATTGGAGAGGTGGGGAGGTCTTGAAGTTGTGAGTGTATTCTTTCCGAAGCTCCATCTTTCTTGTTTATTATATTTAATTTAAGTAGAATCTAATGTTCATATTTATCCTCAATGAGTCTTTTGACAATTGTTTTGTGTAGTGCATGTCACGTTAAACTATTGTTCTTAACCTCTAAAATTGAAAGTAAAAAGGTACACATTCCTCATGTGATGCTTTGGAAATTTAAATCCCATAAGGACGTTAAACTTGACATCGCGAATCCTGTGGCTAGACGGGACTACTCGGAGAGCTTGTGGCTTACGGATCCATAAGTCCAGCGTCGGGGAAAATGAAGACCTCAGGAATAAAGCGACAGTGCTAAACCAATTGCAGAAACAATAAGCAGTGTATACGGTAAATGACTAATAACCAATAGGGTAGTTAAAAATTGGTTTGACAAATTTCGTTCCGAAGGTGCAACCTTAAACGATGAACCGAAAGTAGAACGTCCTTCCGGCTTTAACAACAACCTGTTAAAGACAATATTGGAGAAAAATCCGCGTCAATTGACACGAGAGGTTGAATACATTACAATCAACTGATTGCCACCTCTGGAGAAATCTGGGAGCAAATCAGCATGTTAGACGTAACGCTACGTCATTTTTGACACCACAATATGCTACCAAATACAATAAAGGTGACGCTAGAAAAAATTTCTTGAGCTTTAATGGTTTGTTTTACCATACCCATATTTCCCCCAGATCTTTCCCCGAGAGACTACCTGTTCCTTATAAAAGTTTTTCGGGGCTATCGAAAATTTCTTACATTGTACAAGAAAAAAAGGGATGGGGGAGGGTTTGGTAGGATACAGATAAAACATCGGCAACATCAACACCACAACATTTAATTCATTTTTTGGAACACGTGTTTCGAGGGCTAAAATTGAAAGCGAAATTGGTGGTATAGTATTTCTCCTATGCATTCGTTGTTTACATTATTAATCATTATCGCTTATGATATATCTACTCGCAAGATCAAAAACAAAGCTTGGAAAATGAGAAGAATCAAAAGGAAGACGAGACATTATTGGGAATAATTTTGAAAAATTCAAGTTGTTTCAAGTTGCTTGCTTCGTAGCTTGATTCGTACTTTACAAGGTAAGTCAGATATTTTGCCAACCCCTGTTTTTCAAACTAAATCTTTGAGAGTTGTTTCCCCTTGTTCTAGTTCATTTTCTTACAAGATTTCGAAATCAAAACATGAATAATTCCAAAAACTCCAAATTGGAACGTTTGTTGCAGGTTGTTTCAGTTGTTTACAAGATTTTTCCAAAATTTAAGTCTTTAGCCGTCCAATCCTCAATCAAATAAATTTAAATAATGTCGAAGATATTTTTGAAAACTTATAGTTTAGAAAGTCGTTTCAGGTTGCTGGAGCTGTTCTGATCATCGTTCCAAAGGTTTAACCTTATACCATCCATAGTTCAGCAAAAATTGGAAAAAATGATAATTTTCTAGCCCCACATTGTTTGAAAATCAAATTTTTGAAAATATTTCTTGAAGATTTCGAAACTGAAACTTGACTAACTCCAAAGATGGTTTTGAAAAAACAAATTCGAAGGTTTGTTCCAGATTGTTTCAGTTGTTTACAAGATTTTTCCAAAATTTAAGTCTTGTGCTGTCCAAATCTGAATCAAATAAGACAAGTAATATTTCGCCACTTGAATTTTTAGAAAATTTAATATTGTTGTAGATGTTCTAAACAGTGCTTAGTCTTGTATCATCCAAAGTTCGTCCAATAAGCGGAAAAACAATATTTCCCAACTCCTCGTTTTTTAAAATCAAACTTTTCGGAGATGTCGAAGATATGTTTGAAAAACTCTACTTTAGAAAGTGTTTTACGTTGATGGAGCTGTTCTGATCATCGTTCCAAAGTTTTAACCTCCATAGTTCAGCAGAAATTGGAAAAAATGATAATTTTCTAACCCCTCACTTTGTTCGAAAATCAAATTTTTGAAAATATTTTTTCAAGATTTTGAAATGAAAACTTTAATAATTCCATGGCTAGTTTCGAAAAATTTAAAATTTGAACGATTCTTCCAAGATTTTTTAGCTTTTCACAAGATTGTTTCAAAATTTTAGTCTTCCACCTAGTTTTTAGTTCATGAGTTAACAGAAAAGAATATTATTTTGCTAGTCAGCTGTTTCTGATACTAAACCTTTTCAGAGATTTTTCTGGTTGTTCTACTTGCTACAAATATTCTTTCAAGATTTTGAAATCCCATCAAATTTTAAGTTCGTAAAAATAAACTGTCGAAAACTGAATTCATTGTTTAACATTCAGAGTCAGGTTGATGTTATATATACAGATATGGCTAATGCCTTTGACCGTATTGATCATGGTATGTTACTGTCAAAACTTCATTTGTTCGGATTTAGTGATTTGCTGATACAACTGTTGGAGTCATACTTATGCAGTCGCGAATTTTTTGTCTCTTATAATGGTTTCTCTTCTAGCACGCGTGCAATTACTTCTGGTGTTAGGATCCAATCTCGGACCGCTTTTATTTTTGCTTTTTGTTAACGATTTGCCCGTTTGTATTAAAGTCAAATTTTGATGTTGACTGATGATGTAAAGATTTTCTTAACGAGTTGATCGAGGAGTGAGCGGTGAAAGTTACTCCTGGGAGACTATTTTTCCACTGTTTCGAGAATAACCCCCTGGTGTCCCACAAGGATCCAATCTCGGACCACTTTTATTTTTGACTTTTGTTAACGATTTGATTGTTTGAATATTAAAGTCAAATTTGATGAGCTGATACAAGAAAAAGGTGTTCTGTTCAATTTGATTTGATTGACAGTTCTGTTCAGAAATTCGTTCACATGAGGGACTTAGGAGTAACTTTTGATAGAGAACTATCATTTACTAGCCACATCGATCGTGTCGTTTCGTCAGCCACTAAGATGCTGGGCTTTATTTTGCGCAAAACCAAGCATTTTACTAATATATCGGCTTTAAGAACTCTTTACTATTCCCTCGTTCGATCAAAGCTCGAATATGCATCAATTATCTGGAACCCAATTTATGAAGTACATGTAAAAACTGTTGAGACGATACAACGACGATTTTTGAAGCACCTGTGATACATCAGTTTTAATATTTATCCCTATAGATGATATTTTATGATATTTTACTTCGTGCCTTTTCCATTCATTCATTGGAAACTAGACGAATAGTTTCTGGTCTATATTTATTCCACAAGCTGATACATTACCAGGTTGATTCTCCTAATCTCCTTGGTAAATTAAATTTTAGTGTACCTCGCATTACCGCGCGAAACACTCGAACATTTTATTTACCACAGGCTCGTACAAATATACTGCTAAGGTCTCTATTATGTTCACGTGTCTCTCAAAACTTGAGTCAAAAAGGGCGTAGAAGTGTAATAACTAAACAAGTGATAGGAGAAAACAAATGAAAAAAACAATATAATTAATTATGTATAATCGAACGAGGCAGAGAAGAATATTATTTTGATAGTTTGCTGTTTTTGAAACTAAACCCAAGATCATATCATCAAGATAATAAAACTTGAGTTTAATTATCGCCTTGATAATGACAGCTTTGCTGGTGATACGGGTGGTTTTTTTAGTGAAAACGTTTTTGTTCTGTGGGTTGAAGTGTTTAGTGTCCTACAGTATTGTTTGGTTAGAAAAAGTTTTTCAGAATAGAAATATACTGGGAAAAGATATTAGACATTGGGATATCTTTGAAAAATGTGTTACAGAATAAGTTCTGTAAGCTTACGCTCTGGTTCTAGGTAGTCGATAATTTAGGTAAGAGCAATCATTGATGCTGTACAGAACAAATGTTTGGAATGGACCTTAAGAACGAAAAAATTATACCTTTTATTGGGTAATTAGTTTTAGAACAATGCATGAAACGAAGACCATGCTTCTGAGGGATAAAAGTGTTATGCAGAAAACACTTTGTGAAACAGTTTGAAGAAATTTGAGTAAGGAACAGCAGCGGTGTTTAAATTTTCAGAAAGAATTGTGCAAAAATGTTTTTAGATGAACTAGTTTTCATCGTATAGATTTCTTAGTATTTAGGAAGCAAAAAATTTAATTATTTGATCCATAAAATGGACTCCAAGTTAAAAATAGGGTATTCTAAAGAAATTGCAGCAGTTTATTTTATTTCTAGCTACAGTACCTACCTCACAAAATATCTCACATGTATTTATGCCTGGAGTAGCTCTAATACAATTGAATTTTTACTTTTATTTGAGTGATCTCTATCAAGAATTATATAACCAGTAGCATAACCAAAATTAATGGCATCTATTCCCCCTCAGCAAATCTCGAAAACAACAAAATTGATTTTCCAACTCTACTCATATTTATCAAGTTAATCACATATCACCCCACATATCAAAGGGTGGAATCCTGACAAAACAGATAAATTAAAAGCACTGGAAGGATAATAACATAAAGGGCTGCAATTGGGGCGATAAGACCAGGCGAAATTGAAAATTTAATTATAAGGGATGACCTCGTTTAACTGGCAATAAAATCATCAATTGAGTTGAATTGAACTGAAGCATCGAAGAATCTAATAAGAATAGGAATTTTTTAACTAACATTGACTTCATAATAATAATAATTGTAATTTGAAAACTTTACCAATCTAAACCAGTTGTTGGAATATGTTCCAGACAACATTGATTTATTTGGCAAAAACTAAACAAACATTAGCTCTACATCAAATCCACTTGAGCGGAATATTCATCCATTGATTTACCTACCGACGTTTCCAATTATATTATTTGTGTAGCATCAGTGTTTTTTTTATCATCTTATTATTCCCGAGCGTAGACATAACGACGGCTGTAGCCTCTGGGTATGGTTCAACTACCGCGCAATACGTCTTAGAGTGGAAATTTCGCCTGTCGGAGTTAGTGTTTGAGGTCGAACTCGTGCTCAATGCACGAATGAACTGGTTGATTACGGCCCATTTACCGAGATATAAGTGCCGCGCATCCTTAGAAATACACTCATGAGCAAGAGTTATAGAACAACGATGAGATTTATAAAAATTACAAAATCAAATTTTATTTCTTATTCTAGAATTGCTTACAATTTTTGCAATTTTAATATCTTGATATGGAGGAGTCAAAAAATAAATAGAACTTGAATAATTTAAA
Organism: Holotrichia oblita; assembly: GCA_023690525.1. NCBI lineage: Eukaryota > Metazoa > Arthropoda > Insecta > Coleoptera > Scarabaeidae > Holotrichia > Holotrichia oblita. Next base: position 75,714,502 of record CM043022.1, on the reverse strand, counting down.
TAAAACTATTTTTGTTTTGGAAAACAATTTAATGTTATTTAACTTTTAAAGGCAAGTGTAGCCGATGAAATAAGTATGCGCGTAAAATGAACGCCAGACTTGTACTCCATAAAAGAGTTAGGCTGGGTCCGCAAGCTCCCGTTAAGCTCTCTGTTTAGACGAAAAATAACCGACCCTTAATTATCTGGGAGGAAGATAATAACGTGGTCATTAAATTGTTACAAACGCCGGCGCATGTTTGTTGACAATTAGGCGAGCTAGCACGATATCTTAACGTAACTGCTTTTTTTACACGAAAAAAGGATGGAACGTGCTTCGGTTACGCCAGGTATTTCCAATTTGTGTCTATTGTTTTTTTGTTTATTTCTATAGGTTTTGAATTGATGTTTCGGATTATAATATAAACTATTACAAAATAAGTACTTTGTATTAGTTCTAATAAGGAATGTATTATTAATAACAAATAAATTATATTGATGATACATAATATGGTGTCTCATGACTAGAATCAAACAAAAAAAAGATAACACCATTTTTTAATGTTTCTGTTCTAATTTTTAAAGCAAAAACTTCTTGATAATCACGATATTGTTAATTTTGCATGGCGTGTAATTTGACGAAAGCCTTCGATTGGTTGATCGAAGTGTTCTGTTGGACAAACTTTACAAGGGGGAATAACCCACGAACTCTTTAGGTTATATTTGGACCGAAAGACGCAATTCATCGAAATAAAACATCTAGACAATGTTCAATATATAAGACCGTCGATCCAACATTGTCGAAACTAGTATAAGAGTGCCGCAGGGCTCGATTCTGGGACCATTGTTGTTTCTTTGATACATTAGGGATCTTTCATTATATGTTTATGTGAAAATATCCTGCTATCCTCTCTGTTTTGAATTTCATTTGGGACTCCATGGAAAACGAAGAGCATTCCGTGATATTGATGTGTGATTTATCTAAGGCATATTTGATTGTGTAGAAAGTGACATCCTTCTTCAGAAACTGGAATGCTGTGGTATCCGTGGCCAAACATCAGAATTACTGCGATCCTATCTTCAAGATCGGAAACAAACTGTTCATCTAAATAGTGAAACAAGTGAGTTGCAGAACATCAAACATGGTGTGGCTCAGAGATATCTCTCTTAGGTCTCCTCCTATCGTGCCTAAATGTAAATCACCTTCCAAAGCATATCTCCGGTGAGGTAATAGAGTATGCTAATGATACCACATTCTTATGTAGAGACAAAGATGACCAACAACTTGAACAAAAGGCACAAAACACATTAGCAGAAGCTATAGATTCGTTCTCATCAAATAAGCTTATCCTCAACGACGTAAAAACTGTCAAGCTCGCTTTTACATCCAAACGAAGCAGGACACCCGCAAATGTAGTATCCGCGAAAGCTATTTTGCACTTTCTTAGACACTAGAATAACTTGGAGAGCAGAAATTGGTGCTCTCTCCAAAAAGCTCTCATCTGCGAATGTTACAAGCCAATCCCCAAATATCTCGCTTCAGTTTTGCAGTTTTCAATTCTTCAGTTGCAGTTCAGTTTAGAAGCACTGGCGATAACTTCCGTATGCAGTTAAGTACTCTTTAAAAATAATCATCAACATGAGCTTCAGTCCTAAACTCAAACTTTTATTCATGACAAAATCTCTAACTTTAACCTAGATCAAGCACCAAATACATAAATACAGTAGCTAAATCATTTCATATCTTCATTATTTCGATATGCGTTCATAAACTTCAAGAAGTGCTTTTTCTGCAGAAATAAATTAAAGCCATGACTTAGCCAAAGATGATACAAGATGGCTGCAATTTTGGAGATAATTACCCTTACCTCTGTTTTCAGTTACAAAGCCTTGCATTCAATGGTTACTGGTTTCTATGTATTGTCGTGCTAATGGAAATGTCATAAAGATGCTACGTCTTCATGCTGACTTTCATTCCAATCACCAGACGTCTTTAATTGGAGTTTTTGTAATACTACACCCAATACTAAAAGACTGGGCATCAGTGTCCACTCCTGAAGGAACGATTTTAACACCGGTAGCAATTTTATCCCTACCATATATAACGAGCGAGAGAGCCTTAAATGAATCATCACATCATCTATGTAGGTATGATTTCTTGCTGTTGGTTTTGATAAAATGATGCTGTGGACCATAATTTTGCTGCCAATATTCTTCCTATTCACGAAATCATATTGACACAAAGTGGAGTTTTTAATTTTCAAACTGGCATATAGATCCATGTTATTATGGAATTGTGTGTATAATACTGTGTTTTTTTTTGTAAATTGTGTCGGAGACCACAATAAAGACAAGACTGTTTGGACCATCTGAAGCAGTCTCGGAATCACGACTTTAAAATGATGGAATGGTGTCTCGAGTCCATCTTTCCAAACCATTTTTTTTGTAAATAAATCTTGGTTAGAGTGTACATAACTGAGGCATCTCATAATGTACCTACACACCGGCTATCGTTGTGTACTTTGTGTTTCTTGAAATATTTCTTACAACTGTCAGTACTCGATTGGTTCCGACGAGTTTCCCCAGATTAATACCGCGTAGCAGGCTAAACTGTGTAAATTGGCATAATATGCATGTTTTGCAACTTCAGTGAATGCTTCTTCTAATGATGTATCTAGCGGAAGTCAATCTATCTATTTTTATTCCAAAAACATAATAGAGGATCTCCATATTCATCATTAGATTTCAATCGATAATCGTATTGTGTCAACAGGTCAACAGTACTACAGTACACACATAGAAGTAGTTTCTTGGATTTAACACTCTCATTTATATATGATAACGCAATAAAAGGGTTTATATTAAAATTTCGTTTCACTAGCTTAAGCTTTCAAAAAATATCAATAAATTATGTATCTGTTTATACAATTTTAGTCGTCGAAGTCTAAGGTCGAGACGCTGTTAAGCAATAAAGCTAATAAATCCTTACATATGACAAATATTTTATAATAATTCTTACGATTATCGAACTTCTTTTTCAGTCGTTGTTAATCGAAGTTGAATAATTTGAAAATCCATCTTATCCTGTAATTCGTGTTCGTATTTTAACCAGCACAATTCTCATTTAAACGCTTTAAATATCCGACAATAATTAATTACCTTTGATATCTTAATCCCATTAAAGAATCCAAAAGACTTAACCGGGTATGCGCACCGATATTGAAGTAATTTACCAAAGTACGGTTCCGATGGTATAAGACAAGACAATCAGTCTTGACCGAGTGATACGGAGTACCGACGCGAGGAAAGCAGATGAGTTACGCATGGTGGTCCTGGCAGGTGTACGCGCTTGCCAGACCCGCTCGAGGCGTTTTCTATCCATCTCTTCGCAGTTCTTATCCGTCTGATTGACGTTTAATCATATGCGAGAGGGTCCGATTCGAACGAACATCGCATCATCAAAGTAAACTCGTTCGACGAATCTGGATCGCAACTCATTCTACAGTGTGTGTAATATACAGTGTTTCCTTAAACTGTTAGCTATTATTATGTTTACAAAATATTAGCCAGTTTTAAGATAAAATAAATATTGTATACAATTTGCAATAGAAGTACGAGGATATTACGAATAAGTGTGAATGAAACATTTTGTTGCAATTTAATCAAAATAAAAAACAAATAAGAAAGCAAAAGAACTCTTCTTGTGATAACCATGGCCAATCACCACCAGATTAGACAAAATCTGACCAAGACCCAAATAAGTCCTCAAAGTCCCATCGCTTATTTGAGGGGTATATGAATACTGAATTCGTCTAACGAACTGGAGTCTTCTATCACGTTCTCCGACGAGTTTAGACTTGGTATCCACCTTCATGTAATTTAAACCAAATTAGTGCTTGAGAGACAATTTAGACTTTTATAACCTTTACAAATAGTTCAAAAGCCCATTTATTTGAGTCGATGCAACCACGTTATGAGCTGGCATAATTTTTTTAGAGATTACAGTTGGATTGAACATTAATGCCAGTGTAAGTCTTGCGCTTCTCTAAGGGTTCTCTGCAAAATGCAAAATAACTAAGTTCAATTCCTATTCAGCTGCTTAGGGAACAGAAATCCTGAGAAATTTAGTGGAATTAGACTTAGTTATTTTGGATTTTGTTGGGGGCTCTTAGAGAGCGCGCCCAAGATTCCCATTCAGTTGCTTAGCGAACAGAAGTATTGTGTTGGGATTCAAGTAAATAAACTTAATTATATTAGTCTAGTAACAGCAACAACAAAAAATCTGAATATGTTTGCATTATAAATCATTTGATAAAATTTTCTTTCCCCTCAAACCCGAAATGGATTAACTACTGTTTCCACCCTGACATTTTTAATAAGTCATTTGACGTTTATACAAATAACAAAATACTGTCAACATACCCAGCTGCTAATCATTACCTTGCGATCTGTCAGAGACTAATTATTTTCATTATTTCTTGTATAAAATAGGGCAGTCGAATATAAAATTATGTATATAAATAGTGACCAGTATAAATAATAACCTGTATGAATAATGACCAGTATGAATAATGGCCAGTATAAATAATAACAAAAACGACAAATGTCTACATTTTGACACTTGATGACTTGATGATTATTTCGAATATATCTCATCCAAAATTCTTACTAGCGCCACGAAGAGGAAACAAAATGAGCCTCTCAAACATCTTCGGTAGGATAAATTCAAGTCCAATATAAGTCTGTAGCTATTCTAGTTCACGATACTTTTAAACTTTTAAAACTTGATCAATTCCGACAGTGACAGTTGTAGACTTTGAAACGAGAAATTACTGCAACTAATGCAGAATATGGGTTTCTTCTTTTAAATTAAATGAAAAACTGTAGTTTCCTACGTGGCGTTTCGGATGTATTTTAATCCTTCTTCAAACAGAAGGTTAATCGTTTTTCTAAATACAAAGCTCTACAAATATTGTGAAACAATTTTGTCAATTTTGAAATTATGTTTTCAAATTTCAAGAAATCAAAATTTTTTCGTTTAACTTAAAAGAAGAAACCCATATTCTCATAGGAGCGACAAACTATGGTTACACTTAGCAGGTAGTAAGCTGATTCTGCTGCTCTTTGGAATAAAGTATTCAGCGCAAGGTATTTCTGTCTCTAGTCGTGTCCGGATACCTTTGAAGGTCACTGTAGTTTAAAGTGGCTTAAGCTAAAAAATGTCTTGTTTTTGACAATGTTGATTACAATGTTTTCTTCAATATTTTAAATATGTGCCTCCTCAAAATTTTGAAAAAAAAACATGTTTCACCACAACCCCGAGGATATTGATAACAAAAACATGAACCTGGTACCAACATTTTAATTTTTTTATCCAAGTTTCAATCAAATCTGAGACCTAGCTTAGTACGAAAGAAAAACACAGTAATATGATTTTTTAAAATTTTTTTTTTGATGTTCATGATTTCAAAATTTTAAAGCTGCCAATCATTACTATCCTAGTGCATTATTTCAGAAAAAAGTATTAAGTATTCTTTTCAGGCCAGATTGCCTTTCCTCCCACCCCCTTCTTTTTAGAAATTCGAAATTTCGAAAGTTCTTCCAGGTTGTTCTACATAGATTTGTTTCATATTGTTGCAGAATTTTGTAAAATGATATTAAAAAATTGACACTCTTTCGGCCAGCATATCTTTTCCAAAATTCAAAATTCTCTGAAAATTGTACTAAAATTTTAGCCATGTCATGTCATAGTACGAAATCAATGAGATAAATAAAATTAGCTGCTCCCCTCCCCTCCCCCTTTTTATTCGCAATTTTGAAAGTTGTCCCAAGTTTTTCTGAATACTGTTCGAAAATTTTAACCTTCTACCATGTGCAGTTTATGAAGTAATTGAGAAAAATTAAAATTTATCTAGCCCTTTTATAAAAATTGTAATTTTCAAAAGTTGTTCTCAATATTATTCCAAATATATTAGAAAATAATTGAAAAAGGCTCAATTCTGCATATATGAAGTTGTTTCCTGAAACTTGAAATTTTGGAAATTATTCGAGGTCTGTTCTATTGCTTCCCCCTCTCTCTTCTCCACACTCTTTTTTGAAAATCGAACTATTTGATAGTTGTCCCAAGTTCTAGTTTTGTTTTATATCTTTCCAAAATTTTAGCTTTCCATCACATATGTAGGGGGTGGCTCATCGAAACCAAAACAGATGAATTATCACTGAAACGGCAATTCTTTGAAAAGAAATGCCCAAATCACGTCATTTGGAATTACAAAGAGAAATTAAATGTTGAATAAACGTTTTTTGTGACGTTCTTGTCCACGGTTTGAATGAAATCTGTAGTAGTATGGTGTCGTCGTAAAGGGAATTTAATTGGCTTTTCAAATGAGGTATCACTCGACTCCAGTTCTCTATGATGATAAAGGAAGTTAGGAGGTTGAATTCGCCGCCAAATATATTGCGCATTTAATATTTCTAGGATGTAGTGTTTTCTCAATATTGTTCTGGTGTTAGCGACAATATTTCTTGCAATAAATATGTTGTAATAGTATCATTTATTCTAGCCCAGCAGTTATGCTAGATATGGTACAACATACATAAGACTAGCACATGTTTTCGTCATCCATCCACCCAATTCCAATCATTTCATCAACCTGTTCCTTAGCTTATAAATATATAATTCATGTAGGTCGTGATTACTCACCAAAACTGATGTATTATAATACGATATTATAAAAATTACCATACAACGGTCAAAAATGTAAATGATCTCAACATAACGTGCTAAGAAATCTAAAGAACACTACTCACAATCATATCTGTTCAGTGATATGTATCGATTTAATGTTCGGATTATATCTTATGCTATATAGAATGAGCTTTAAGTTCTATGTCATTGCTACACATAGAGCGTAGTAAAAAGAATATTTTAACGGTACCTTCTTAGATTTATCTCGGGAAAATAATCAAGGAAATTGGATCGTTTCGATCTAAATGATGAATAATTGCTTAGCATGTGCGGCAATTGATCGCCGTTAACGAGATATCAAAGACACCAGGCAAATTGCGTATAAATGCACCTTAATGACGAGTTTTAGTGAAATCGTGGTCGGATTAGTTACACACTTCCGTATATCCAATTAATTAACAGTTGTAAAAATGTCCTAAATTACCGATAAAGGATAAAAAAGATTCTGTAATTCGTTTATAATTGTATGGCGATTGATAGCTTGCATAAAACAGTATCTTTAGAAAATGCGGTGTGTTAACAAATGACATATTTCAATGACCCCGTTTGTAATAATCTAGTCACTAGAGATTATTAATTAAATTTTATATAAAGTGTCTATAAATTGAAGTCTGTATTACGCAAGTTTTGGAATGAATTTGATTTCTATTGATAGTTGAAGGAACAGTTTTAGAATGCGTTCTTATTGTTTTATATCATGCATCGCTGCCAGATTAAATAATGCAATAGAACAAGGAACTGGTTTACGGATTGTATGTATGTAAATATGTATTAGAATGTCTATGGAGTTCTTTTTGGGAAGTAACGCTTCACTTAACTGCTAAAAGGTCATTTCTTACTTAGTTCATTTTGCACTATTACGTATATTACAAACACGAAACCCGGAACAAACTTTCGGGAATAACTTCATTACATCTCATCTTCAAGTTATGTTGGAAATGTAGTTCTCACTAACGCTTCCACATCACGTCTCTCACACTTTGTAAATACAACAAGAGAGGAACCAACCGCGGCGAACGAAAGAAGTCACCCGAAACCGCAGCAGGATCGAAACATCAGGCGTCGTCGGCTTTCGGTTTTTCGTCGACCATAGAGAGTCAAAGTGGTGATGATGATGCACCTGCCGCTTTCCATTTAAAATTCGTGCTTATGTGTGCGTGCGTGTGTACGGCAGAGCTTGACCGCCTATTATTATCATTCCTGCCAATTAACCGCTGCCCGCCCGTTCACTTTATGGATTTATAGGTTGATTGTCCGATGGCCCTTGTCCACCATAAATAATGGCAATAATAGTATATAAAGAGAAGATGCTCCCGACAAAAGGAACGGATTATGTTTGTATTCGTTGGCGATCGTGGAGGTCACCAAATATGATTATTATGAGAGTGCGGTGGCGATGACTATCTTTGTTGCTGTGTATATTTGACGTTTGGGAATGCTATTCGGAAATTCCGCGAAATAAAGGCGATTCTCTGATTGATGTTCGTATAGTTAAAGCACGTACTTGTTAAGGTTTCGGTAATCCTACTTCGGTCTTTGATTTTGTTCCGATGAAATTATAAATAAAAGATTCTTTTTACGACGACGGTGGATCACAAGGTTATTTAATATTGCTAAATATTTAACGATAAAATAATTAGCGAAAAATGGATAGTCAATTTTGATAAACTCTGAAATATTAGAGCAGCAAAACTAAAATCAACATCAAAAGCTTCTGGACTAATAAAAAAATTAATCCTATTTATTCACTAGTAGGTCAAAACGAATTAACATGTGGTCATCTAAACTAAGTTGAAACAGGCAAACAATGTCAAAGTAGGCCGGTTTCAGAAAAGTTGTGATGTTTAACCAAATTGTCAAAATCCTTTGGTACTCTTCAACATTTCTGATTTGCCAATCGTTATTCGCCAGATACGTCAAACTTACAAATTCCATTTTGGGGTCTAAATTGATATCCCAATCCATTAAAAATGCACATTCAGTTTCTGATAAGCCCAAATCATCACGAAACTGTTTTGATAATGGTTGACCCAGTCGCAATTTTTTCTTCAGATCTTTTAGTACAAAACCACTTGTGTAAAATGTCATCTGTGATAGTTGTTTCAGGTTAAGCTTAGATTCTTTGAAAAGGTCAACTGAAAAATGTATTGTTTTATTGAATTGAAAATTCTTATTCCTTTTAAAACCGCGATGCAATCAAAATAATGTTGAATCATTGTTATGGTGAATTAAAACTAAAAACAAAAAAGTGTCATCCCCCGCTGAAAATTTTTTTCTTAAATTTTTGTTTGGGTCTGAAGAAAAGCATGCGATGGCTTCATAAAATCATTTTTTTTGGTTTGCCACTTATGAGTGAGTTATGGACCATTCTTACATAAAAAATAGCAGTAATTCGTAACCTATTGCTTAATTGTGAAGACTATCTACTATACGTAACACTATCTTGCGATGGGTGAAACACTTCAGATTAACTGGAAACATAATAGATAAGAAGCATACAGGCCCGAAACGCAGGAAAATGTTGCAAGGGTAAGGGAAGCGGTACTCAGAAGCCCACGACGGTCATGCTAGTGAGTTAAGAATCAGTCTTGAATCGGTTCGACGAATTTTGCATAAACAATTAAAATTTGGTCCGTACAAAATGCTTACTGTATGCGAAGACTTTGTTTACAGAATATAAGTGATTTTGAATGAAAATGTGCAGTTATTGATGAGCGCTGAAGCTCATTTTCATTTAAACACGATAGTGAATAAACAAAACCAGCGTTATTGGGCTCCAAAGAATCCACACGTTATTCACCAGCGTCCTCTACGCACTGAATAAGTATCAATCTGGTGTGCTTTTGGCTCCTTCGGTATTATTGGACCTTATTTTTTGGAAGAAAATGAGGCCACAGTCACTGTTAATTCGGTTGGATTCATACGTATGCTTAAAACGTTCTTACAACCAGAACTGAGAAGACGAAGAATACGTTTAGTAGATGTTTGGTTCCAGCAGGATGGAGCGAACAATTCAATGGTAGTTCTTGAGCGCATGTTTCGTAGACAGCTTATCTCATGTTTTGGCGATGTTCCTAGGCCACCCAGATCCCCCGGCTTACCGATATGAGACTTTTTCCTGTGGGGGTACCTCAGGAACCGTGTTTACAACCACAAACCACGAAATTTGAATGAGCTGAAAAATGGAATCATTCAAGAAATTACCGCTATCCTTGCAGAAATGTTAAGGATTTTGAGGAGAGATTTTATTCATGTATTCGAAAGGACAGTTATCACCTGAACGACATCATTGTATCACAATTAAGCTATTGCTGATATAATAATAATAATAGTAATGTTGGAAAGAAGTACTACGACCGTACAATCGATCTGTGGTGCTTAAAAGAAAAAGGAGTCTCCTTTTTTCATAAACTCAATATTTCGTTCTTTATTCAGAACTTCCTCCGGAGTATAAACTATAATGTTTAAAAAGGGGCTTTTTGCAATAATGTCCAAAAAATTCAAAATTAATTGAACTGTAAGTATTCAATTAATTTTGAATTTTTTGAGTGTGATTGGGGATTTCTCCCTTTACAAAAGCTGATATACGAGAAGTGTTGCATAAATATTTAGACAAAAAAGGTCGCAATGTAAAGGAATTCAAGAACAATGTTCCTGGTAAAGATTTTCTGGAACACTTTATTAGCATCGAATATCAAGCGAACACCTGCAGCAGTCGGTCCAAATGTGATTAGCGAATTTTTCGAGAACATTAAAGACGTTCTAATGAATGCCGATCCAAAACTAGTCTTTAACTATGATGAGATGAACGTGCAGGATGATGCGGGTCCGGGAGCAAGCAAAGTTGTGATTCCTAGAGCAACTAAACGTGTCGAGCGAGTACAATAACATTCGAAAGCCTCTTTTAGCATCATGGTATGCGGCAACGTAGCCGGTGACCTACTGCCGGCGATGGTGGTTTATAAAGCCGGGAATTTATTATTTAAGAGGTCTCGCTGGAACAATTTACGCCAACAGTCCTAGTGGCTGGTTTGACATGTTGCAATTTGAAAAGTGGTTTTTTGAGATTCTATTGCCCAAAATTAATGACAAACTGTCCTGAGAAGAAAATTGTAATCGACTATAACCTAGCATCTCATTTCTCTCCTTTACCTTCAAACAGCATACATTTACTGCAGCCATTGGACGTGGCTGTCTTCGGGCCCATTAAAAAAAAATGTAAACAGTAAACAATGTAAGTGAAAATGTGAACATGAACCTTAAATCAGGGTTTAAAGCTTCAGAGCTCTGTCCATATAACCCTTCACAAGTTTTGAAAAGGATCTCGGGAGGTCTTCCAGAAACTATAGAAGCAGACAAAGAAACAATGAACCAAAGCCTAATTGGTGTTCTTCAGGAGCTACGAGGTTCTAATAAAGAACGACCTGTTAGGAAATGCGGCAAGAAAGTTGAGCCTGGAAAGCCACTTCAATCTGATGAAGCCAAAGCCAAACCAACTAATGATAATGCCAGTTGTTCGGAAGAGCCTGTGATTGGTCGTTCCGAAGAACCTGTGGCTGGGATTTCGGGGATCCAAAAAACGATTGCAGATTCCAGTGATGAAGATAACGACGATCTTCCACTTATCGCATTAAAGAAAACTGTTGACTTGCCTCTAAGAAAACAAGAAAAGTGGAGAGTCAAAAAACAGAAGATTTTTGTGGAAGCTGCAACATACAATGGAAAAAATCCAAAGGTGCGGACTGGATTTGTTGTCATCAGTGTTGTAAATGGTTTTGTGGAATTTGCAACCAAGAAAGCGATGATCCATTTTACGTCTGCACAGAGTGCACACATCCTGATTTCGACAGCGATGATAGCCAGAAAGATAGAGACTTTTGTTGTTAAACCATTTATGTTTTTTTAGAAGTTAATTTTTTTTAATATAATTTTAGGATTTTACAACGAAATGTTAATTTAGTTTGATGTTCCCTTGTTTAATAATTTTTTTCTGAATAAAAATTGCGTTAACTAATTTTTATCCATTTTAACTACAAGAAAATTTTTTCTACAAAAGTCGGCTTAATATCGCGTCTACAATAGCATCAAGTTGAGTTTCATAACCTACCAAAGTTACCCCGAACAAGTGTCTACTTTGGCACTTTACAAACAAATTCTTTTTGGTACACCTGGTTTATGAATATTGGCCATGTTTGGGTGATCTAGTCTCAGTTGTACACAAAGTCAGATAAAATTTTAAAACATGTACATTTCAAATTAATTTGTGAGTTACATTTTGACAAATTAAAAAAAAGTCAAATTCTGCTAAAGTAACCCCGTTTTAAGGTATCTATTGATAGCTTTAAACGAAGGTGACGAAAGAGGTATGATTTTGTTGATACTGTGCTTGCTAGTCTTTCACAATGTTCCTTCCACAATAGGTTTTCTTGCAAAGTCATTCCCAGAAACTTTGTCGACTCACAATGGGTAAGGATTTGCCCATCAAGTTGACACAGTGAGCTTCTCTGTCTTGTATGAAACACCAGATATTTTGTTTTCTCAAGACTTAGCCATAGCTTATTATTACTAAACCATTGTTGTACTATGGTGAGGAAGTCGTTAGCCAATCTCTCCGTATCATCATCAGTGCCAACAAGAATTGATATGTAATCTGCGTACATGGTTACGTAAACCTCGGATAAGAATTGTACTATATCATTTAAATATAAGTTAAACAGTACAGGACCCAGCACCGATCCCTGTGGAACTCCATGCTGTAGAGGCAGACAGTGGGATACAGCCTTTCTAATGTCACCGCGTCCATTCTTGAATTTAATTTTTACAGAATGAAATTGTGACGTAACAACAACAATTTGCAAACTTGACAGTTACTAAAGAATAATACTTCAAATTTATAGTTAATATGTTATGGAAAAACTGGGTGCGGTCTTCCAGATACGATGCAAACCAATTATTTAAACAACCTCGAATTCCATAATATTCAAATCCAAGAAAGCTTTCTGAGCCCTTTCTTAAATTTTACATAAGTAGAAATAGAACTCCCACGAATTCCCAGTAGTTCTCTGTTGCATCAATTGCATTCCTAAATAAATTTTTCAGCATATTTGATTGTGTAAATGAAGACTGTCATGATTGCATAATTATCCATGATGCGAACTGTATAACCAATAGGAATAGAAGGAAGGGGATTGCTTCCATTTAAATTAAAAACTTGCATAAAAGCCATTAACGTCGTAGCAAACACAAGATTGTGCTTCTTTTCAAAAAAATTAATAAATAGATACCTATGATATTGTCTACACCATAGATAAGACCTTAAGATTACATTGGAAAAGATTGTACTACTGTAGTTTTGACCATAGAAGTTCTGCCTTCGTCTGAGAAAAGTGAACTATTAAATGATCCTGCCTAATCACAATATAAGTGATTGAACAACAATATCCCTTTTTTTGTTTAAGAAACTTTGACCCCCATATAGTTATTTATGACGTAAAGTGTGTTTATGTACCCTAGTCCAGCAACTAAACTATCGTAGAATTTTAATTCTATCCTAATGTCACGCGCCATCGTCTGCACATGTAAATAAAACGCGTGTGAGCGCTGAATATACAATTCGACATTCTTTTGTCTCCGTCAGTTGAAATTATTTGAGGTTTCTCTCCTTGACAACCACATTCTAACGGGCCATTTCGTATGCTAGTCCCGTTGATAATTTGCAAATTTATATGGGAAAATAAAATGCAGATGCCATCTAGACGTATATGTATGGTGTTTACGCTTCAGTGAAAATATTCAACTGGTCTTAACGATTCCGTATAATACGGCAATTACTTCTAAATAAATTACTGAAAATATATATCACAGCAGGGAGGTGCAGACATTGTTCGTGATTTTAATTAAATTTACTGCTTTTATTGGTAATTGCGAAAAAGTAAACACAATATAGTTTTTTGTACGGGTAACTGAAGAAGGTTGGCACAACGTACATCATCGTCTCTTAAATAAAAGGTTATCGCATTTAATATTCACGTAGTGTTCCTTATTTAATATTATGTTTGCGTTATTATTATTATGGATTGTCAGTACAATTAACTTTTTTTCTGTCCACATATCTTTAACGTGGAACAAGCCAGAGAAACACGATTATACATAATAGCCAGATGACCATCATCAAAAGGTAAGTTTACATCTGCGAAATGCGCTCAAGTTATATATACATTGTTGTTTCATTATATTTGCACACATCTTTTATCATGTTTTTGCAAAATTATTAAATTAGATTCTATGTATTGTTCTCTTCAAAAATAATTGGAGAACAAGATTTTTTTTTCCCTCATCAGTTTGGTCTTGAGAGAAATCCATCTCACACATGTCTTGGTATGATATTCTATGGCTATTGCTCGGCTACTGCTCATATGCAATAAACAGTTTCTCTATTACAGATACTAAAACTTGTTTGGACAAATATCATCCGGATTTGGGGAAGTAACGTTCTAATTGATGCAGCCTGGAGTTATTGAAAGAGTGACATCCCCAAATGATTGAGTGAATGGTCACCAATCTTGTCAAATTTATGAAGAGACTATTTCATCACGAAAGGATTAGGATTAAGATTAGAGATCAAGAGAGCCAAAGATCACTTTAGGTGCTGCTAATTCGTATCTCCAAGAATTAATCAGAGATTAACAATCCAATAAAAACACATTTTAAAGATAAATTTAAATTTGTTTCTTTACAATATCTCTCTACTTTTCTTCGTTTAATTCCCACCAACTGTTAGTGTATATAAAACCCTTTCCTTCAACATATATGCTAGCCAGATAATATACATTCAACCAACGATCGACAAGCTTCTTTCTTCACGTGCAAATTTGTGTAATTTTTGTAATAACAAGATAGACATCGATGCCCCGGGGCCATTCGGTCAGCCAATCGCTCTTAAAGAAAAGGCACCGCCGCATCTTAAAAGGACGATGTGGAAAAACAACCAGCGCGAAACGGGTCCAACGTTACACCGTCAAACAACCATCACAATTTATACATACAGGGCGTTCGATTTTATCTCATTAATCAATTTATAATCGCCTATCTTTACTGAAATCCTCATGAAAATCACGTCGTCCTTGAATTATAGAACTGCAGGTTTTGCTTTTAATCCCATTTATAAACTAAACGCGTTCATTCATTAATCCAACAGTTGGACTAACATAAAAAGTATTGAAATCTTTTTTACTCATTGTGATTTTAAGCCTCCTTTCTTTAGCATACAAATACCCACCGTATTACAATCAGAAATTATATATTCATCTTAATTTATATTCAACTATTGTTCACCACTTTATTCAACCCAGTCACTATTCTTAATGGCATTCGTACACTCATTGTTCTCCACTCTACGATTCTAAAGTCAATATTACTCCATTTCCGTCGGAAGTCCAGGTGATTTCGGTACCTTTCATTCACCCGAGAGCACATATACACAGAGAAAAAATAAAAAAGACTACTGTCTGATGATTACGTTTATTCGTTCTTCCTGTATGACTCTATATTGTACTGGTTATATGAAAACATCAAATAATTATTTTAGGCTCAATCTTACAGTTTGTAAAACAAAAAGAGAGCATAATTTGAATTAAAAACGGAAGTTTACATGTTCTCATATTAGAGCTGCCAATGAAGGGTCAAGATATATGTTCCGATGAGTGGCTACAAAAATGGATGTAACGATCTCTATCTAAGTCAGCGGATGTTAATTTAACTAATTCGTTCTCCTCTGTGCGTTCATCGGAAAATCTTGCTTGCATTATGCGTTTTCAAACAAGAAGCTTAATGGCAAGAAATGGCAAAGGAAAAAGTGAACGCTTTTTTAAGAAGGACAAATTTAAATAAAATTTTAATTTTTTAGTTTGACAATGGTAAGTTGCATCAAGGTATAATAAATTTAAAATTTGTATTTTTTTGAAACATATCATTTGGAAAATCGCATTATCATCTTTAAACGGGTCGATGGCCGCAGTGGTTAGGCGGCTGACTATTGTTGTGAGAGGACAAAATAGGTGCCGGGGTTCAATTCTCTGGAGGGACGGTGACATTTTTTCAGAGAGTTTAATCCCGGATCGACTTGCCATTCGCTGTTGGGAGCAAAGTGATTAACAGCGCGGCATCATAATAGGCGATATGATGCTGTCACAAAGCCATTTAAACACAACTTACACACACTAAACTACACCGCAAAAGTTGCAGTGATAGCCAGACAAGTAATACAGCTTACGGAGTCACTGCAACTAAGCACCCACCACACATTAAAAATGTTACAAAAAAACATATGGCTTGTCCCTGGTAAAGCTGGTAGAATTTTGTAGAAGCTTCAATAAAATTGACCAAACTCAGCTGTTAACCGAGAAACCATTTTTTCATTAAACATACGAATGCATGAAAATTATTAGAGGTTAATACATTGCAATGTTGGCGCCATTATTTTATTTTAGTGGGAACTCATTAAAAGGGCAAAAATTTTTTTAATAGCATAACACGCATAAGTAATGGCCTTTTTACACTGATTTTATTCGAAATTCGCACGCGAATTTGACATGTTTGTAATGGCATTTACGTCAAAATCGCGTCCTCAAGCATCGACATAACCTCAAGTACGATATAACAGACTTCATTAAAGCTCAATGAAGCTTTGTTTAGACATAGTAAAAAAACGACCAAACGCAGTAGCGTTCGATCTAAACACGCGCATATGAAGCAGATGTGAACGCTTAATTAGTAGCATTACTTCCGAATTTTGTCGTTTCTTTCTTTGTTCGAGAAGTATATTCTAAAAATACACAGAAAGGTCTTAATGCATTTCTATTGCTTTCCGATTATGTAGAAATAAACAAACAATGTAATTTGTGAACAGAGATTAAAGGCAAATGGGCACAATTGTGTTGGAATCCTTTAATGCAAAGGAATGTCATCTACAAAAACACACATTGTATTTTACATGAAATTTAGGTCAGCACCAATGAATCTAAAGTGCAGTTTTCTAATCAATCAAGCGACTTTAATAAAACAAGCTCAAAAAATGCAGAATTAGTGTCAGAGGTACTGGTTGTTTGAGAAGCGTTACTAGTGCGAAACGTTCAAGAAATTTTTCGAAAGAATTTCTTTTACTCATCGGCTATCATGTCCTCTAGTAAGCGGTTGAAGTCTTTTAGATGACCGAGATGGTGTCGAAACGATTTCCTTTCATCGCCAATTTCAGTTTGGGAAATAGGCAGAAGTCGCACGGAGCCAAATTGGGTAAATACAGTGGATGATCGATAACAATGATGCTTTTTTGGTAAAAAAAATCATGTACCATGATGAGCTTTCTGCATTAGTACTTTGTCATGCAACAAAACCCAATTTCCTGATTCTTAATATTGCGTTTGAACTCGTCGAATTTTAGTCCACAATCGTTGTAGAACTCCCTGCGTTTACAGATGATCTTCTGGGACGAATTTACCGTGAACAATTCCCTTTGAATCGAAGAAAGCTGTCAGCATTGTCTTGATTTTGTTCTTCTAAAAGCGTAATTTTTCCTCTTTTGACTCTTCTATAAATATGACCCTAAGCTTCCTGTAGTTATGGATATTCCATATGAAAATACTGAAATTTACTCACATTGTAGATTAAAATAGCCCAACCCCAGCCACACGTGGACAAAAAATTTAGAGCTAGAAAGTCAGTATTCATTTACAAGAGCTTTCACAGCTTCAAACTATCGATTTTAGAAAGATGTTGCCAAAACTAATCGAGGATAAAGTAGGCATTCTTGTTGATTAGCAGTTGCTCTTAGATCATTACGTGTATGCAGAGTTAGGTTTAAATAAAGAGGAATAAAGTACAAAAACAATTTCAAAATCACAACCTCTCTCCCTCCCCCCAAAGTCCTTTCCATAACTCAGCTGTTAATGTCTAGTTCTGTATATTTTAACTTTAATAGTTCTCCATAAATAAAAACCTAGGGGGACAGGGAATTTCTGAGAATAAAATTGAAGATTGACTTATCGGCGTCTAGTGTTTCTGTTTTTTTTTAGCCAAACTTAGTGTATTTGTTTGGAAAAAAAAATCCTAATCTGTTTTTGAAACTTTTTTTGTAAGTTTTTGATTACAGCAGGTTAGTGTCTTGCTAAAGTTAAGATATAGTTTACCAACTTAATAAAGCACTAGAAGCTTCATACAAAGAAAAAAGGGTTTCTTAAAATTAACCAAAAAATGTCAAAATAATTGAGGTGTTACCATTTGGTTTGAGATATATTTTACATCATTCTGAATCATCTGAAATCTCGTATATTGTCATCATCTCATGAAAAGCCCATCCTTAGACGGTGTCAAAATGTTTCAAAAAAGAGTTTGGACCGGATACTAGAGATGGTTTCACTTGGGCGGAGGGAGAGAGGGGAGAGGACTGGGGAATTAAGTGTTTAAATTTTGCAATCGTTTTCCAATAATTTTTATTAACGGAAATTTGCTCTGCTAATGAAAAGATTTTCAAAAAATCTATTAATAACGTTCGAAAGGCTAATACTTCAAACAACACCTTTATAATTGTGGTAGCAACCTAAAATTATGTGGAAACTTGCTGATAAAGCATGTTCAAGATTGAAAACATCTTTTATATATCGCTAACGCTTCTTATTTTCCTGAAATTGATTTTTTTTTTAAATAATGGGGTTTTAGATTTCCTTTCGGATAATTCTTTAAATAAAAAAGCATTGTCCTATACTCAAATTCCATCTCCAACTAATTTGCTATAAATTTATTTTTATCATGTCTATCTCGACTATATAAATATTTCATCCTTTCCAACTAAATGACATATTTCTATAGGTGTATAATAAAACATTTCCAGGATGCAATTTTTTTTAAGTTTATTACCTTCGCTGACGTCTTCCGGCAAATTGAATAAACACGCATGACAAGATACACGCTTTCGACAAAATTTACACTCCTACGAAATACCTACCTAAAAAAAAAAAATCCTAACTCATCATCTACCACGAAACATAAAAAAAAATACCGTCACTACGCCCTGCACTTTATTTCTACACGTTCTTTTATATAATACTGAAGGGCTGCTTTCGCCGGAAGCGAGACCTTTTTAACAGGAAACTGTTTATCAAATTTCAGCACGTGCCATTTGTTTCATCGCAATACACCTTTCCTCTACATCTTTTTTCCGTCGATCTCCTTTTGTGTGCGGAGAATTTTTTTTTCGTGCAGGGACACGATCCAGATACCCACCCCAGTAATAATATTAAAGCCTTTCGTGGCTTGCTGGATACCATGGATGGCATTATCGATTCAGTAAGTTAAACCCTTCGTACACTGGTTGTCTTACAAAGTCTCACTGATACACCGAAGCCGTAATATCTAATTATAAGTAATACCTGCTTTGTGTTTGTGTGGCAGGTGGTGTCATGTTCAAAACTGGTAATTTGATGATTATAATATATACCTGGTTGGAACATATGCGATCGTTTTATGTGAGGCTGAGGAATAATTTTCCCCTGCTTCGTTTTCTTATTGCTCGTGTTTGAATACCCTCTCCGGGTATAGTATTTATTTTTTTCAGGCGCGTGTATAGTTTCCATCTGAATAAATAAAAAAGGTCTACCGATAAGTACAGACTTAGAAATTGTTACGTTAGGGATTTTGATTACTTTAACAAGTATGTTACGGGAAGGTAGTAGTTGTGACTGAAATTGTAGAAGTTGGCCACACTTATATATATATTTTTTTTAATGTGTGGTGGGTGCTTAGTTGCAGTGACTCCGTAAGCTGTATCACTTGTCTGGCTATCACTGCAACTCTTGCGGTGTAGTTTAGTGTGTGTAAGTTGTGTTTAAATGTGTGTTGTGTGTTGTTTAAATGGCATATACAAAACATTTATTTTGTAAGTATTCGTATTTTCAGTTGCTCGTTCTTAGATTTTAATAATCTACAAGGAAATTTCTTGACTGCAAACGTTCATATAGTGACACCACTAACTTTAATATTGATGTGTATGTCGAGAGCAATGTCGTAGAAAAACTATTTTTTCATATCATTTTTATAATATTTTTCTCTTCCAAAGCGAATCTTGGAATATCTTGAAACCTCTATCGAAGCAATGGAATAAAAAAAAAGTAAAATTAAACGGATATTATTTCGATGCTATAGGATATTTGTGGATGATGGTGTTTTACATTCTTTTACAAAAATTACTAACTATTAGAAGTTTATATAGGTACATAAAGTTCCTATCGCTCCTGGTAGGAGCATAGTGCTTCCAAAAAGCTATTCCAAGCGTTTCTGTTGTTTGTTGTTTTGTTCTGTTGTTCAGAGTGTGTTAGCCACCTCCACTTTCTTCTTGTTATTTCTATTGCTACGTGACATTGATTGGTTCTTGCCCAGAGTTCATTATTAGAGACGACATTCGGCCAGAAAATTTTAAAGATTCTCCGCAGGCATTTGTTCAAAAAAGATTGTAGTTTCTTCACATTCTTTTCTGTTATAGACCAGATTTCGCAACCATATAGCGCAACAGTTTTAACGTTACTGTTGAATAGTCGAATTTTGATTTTATTGTTGACCTTTTAGATTGACAAGACGAACCAACTTGCCCAGACCGAAGCAGATTCATCAAACGGTTATCGAGCTAGGTAATATTTATATGATGAAAAAGTTGTCCAGAAAATTTATGAAAGTTTGAACGGTCACAGCGTTCAAACGCGTTAATGTGCCTTCCTGGGCGTTTGTCCTCTCGTTTAGATTAACAAGATGAACCATCTGGCCGAGAGCGAAGTAGATTCATCAAACGGTTCTCGAGAAAATATCGATGAAATTTTAGCCCTATAAGGCGTTAATGTGCCCTGCTGGGAGTTTGGCCTCTCGTTTAGATTAACAAGGTGAACCTACTTGTCGAGGGGGAAGCAGATTCATCAAACGGTTATCGAGCTAGGTAATATTTATATGATGAAAAAGTTGTCCAGAAAATTTATCAAGTTTGAACGGTCACAGCGCTCAAACGCGTTAATGTGCCTTCCTGGGGGTTTGTCCCCTCGTTTAGATTAACAAGATGAACCATCTGGCCGAGAGCGAAGTAGATTCATCAAACGGTTCTCGAGAAAATATCGATGAAATTTTTAGCCCTATAAGGCGTTAATGTGCCCTGCTGGGAGTTTGGCCTCTCGTTTAGATTAACAAGGTGAACCTACTTGCCGAGTGGGAAGCAGATTCATTAAACGGTTATCGAGCTAGGTAATATTAGGTAATGTATATGATGAAAAAATTGTCCAGAAAATTTATGAAAGTTTGAACGGTCACAGCGCTCAAACGCGTTAATGTGCCTTCCTGGTAGTTTGTCCTCTCGTTTAGATTAACAAGATGAACCAACTTGCCCAGAGCGAAGCAGATTCATCAAACGGTTCTCGAGAAAATTTATCTCCATAACGCGTTAATGTGCCCTGCTGGGAGTTTGGCCTCTCGTTTAGATTAACAAGGTGAACCTACTTGCCGAGGAGGAAGCAGATCCATCAAACGGTTATCGAGCTAGGTAATATTTATGTGATGAAAAAGTTGTCCAGAAAATTTATGAAAGTTTGAAAATTTATGAAAGTGTGAACGGTCACATCGTTCAAACGCGTTAATGTGCCTTCCTGGGGGTTTGTCCTCTCGTTTAGATTAACAAGATGAACCATCTGGCCGAGAGCGAAGTAGATTCATCAAACGGTTCTCGAGAAAATATCGATGAAATTTTAGTCCTATAAGGCGTTAATGCGCCCTGCTGGGAGTTTGGCCTCTCGTTTAGATTAACAAGGTGAACCTACTTGCCGAGGGGGAAGCAGATTCATCAAACGGTTATCGAGCTAGGTAATATTAGGTAATGTATATGATGAAAAAATTGTCCAGAAAATTTATCAATTTGGAGCGGTCACAGCGCTCAAACGCGGTGATGTGCCTTCCTGGTACCAAGCGTTTCTGTTGTTTGCCAGGATTGCTATTCCACTCCAGCTTTTTCCCACTCTATTCAATTCTTCGTTGGTCGATCTTCTCCAGGTATTTTGGGGCCGTCCTCTACTTCTTTTCCCGATTGGGTCCCCAGCTTAGAGCTTGTCTACTTATGTCTGAGCTCTCTTTCTGCAGAGTGTGTCCTAGCCACCTCCACTTTCTTCTTGTAATTTCTATTGCTACGTGACATTGATTGGTTCTTGCCCTGAGTTCATTATTAGAGATGACATTCGGCCAGAAAATTTTAGATTCTCCGCAGGCATTTGTTCAGAAAGGATTGTAGTTTCTTCACATTCTTTTCTGTTATAGAACAGATTTCGCAACCATATAGCGCAACAGTTTTAACGTTACTGTTGAATAGTCGAATTTTGATTTTATTGTTGATTTTTGATGACGACCATATATTTCGGAGTGCTCCAAAAGCTTGAATGGCTTTCTTTATCCTATTAAAGATATCAAGTTCTGTGCCGCCCTCCCTGTCAAGTATACTTTCCAGATAGCAGAACTATCAACCACTTCGATCTCCTTGTGTCCTAAACATAGCTTCAGTTTTGTGTCTGTGCCGCCTATTCGCATTTGTTTAGTTTTGTTCGCGTTTATTGACAGTCCCGCCTGTGCGGCTTCCCTCTCCAGGTTGGTAATCATTGATTTCATGTCGTGGTGCTGCTTGATATTAGACAAATATCATCCGCGTATTCTAAGTTGGCTAATCTTTTGTTGCATAAATAGTTCCACGTAATACCGTTTTTATTTTGTATGGCCTTATCCGGGATTTCATCAATGCACAAGTTAAATAGCAGAGGAGACAAGATGCATCCTTGTTTTACTCCGCTTCCTATGGTAATGTCTTGACGTATGAAGCCTTTGTGGCTTACCGTACAGGTGGCATCTGTATACATCAATTTCACCATCCTTATAATTTTATCTAGAATACCATATTGTTTCATTGTATCCCACAGCTTCCTTTGATTCATGCTGTCGAAAGCATTTTTTAAAATCCACAAACATTAATATCATCCCTGAGTTCTTGAATATTATTATTGATTTTAATCTTGTATTATATTGGACACCAGTGTTTTAAATTTTGAGAAGCAAACTAAATTAAACTGGGACTGATCAAAAAAAACACAGTCACACTGATGTGGGTACCAGGTCACTGGGCGTATGAGGGCAACGAAATTGCCAATGGTCTTGTAAAGAGAGGCGCGATATTCTGATTTATTGTACTAAAGCCATTTGTCTTGTCTACCAAAAGCCATATAAGATCCCCCTACCCTCCACCCCCTACAACAACGGAAAAGTAAACAAAAATGTCGTACTGAACTAACACCCCAAAACTAAGACAATCAAAAAAGTTTATTACTTTTTCACCGATCAGGGCAAAATCTTTGCTGGAGCTCAACAGAAGAGACATCAGCAGCATCACCTTTATTCACTGGCCACGGCCCTCTCAGGTCTCATCTGAAGATTATGAGCAAGATGCACTCTGATAAATGCCAATTCGAGATAGTGGCCCGTCAGATGCATCACTATCTCGAACAGGCGCACGTAGAACCGGCTAGTATTGAAACTATAGCCCTCAAAAAAATCCTAGACTTCTTCAGAAGTCTGGAGATCAATTGGGACTAAAAGATTAAGGGTACTCACAATACATCTTACAGGTCACAGTGAAAAGAGGCAGGATTGCCTGCACAACCCACATCTAATCTAATCTAATCTAATCTAATGGCAGTTTTGTCCAGAACATCCGTAGATCTTCGTAACCAATTTTCTTTGTTTTCCTGCGATAGTATGTCCTGGCTACCCTTCAATCTCTTTGGTGGCCTTTCCGGGGAGCGTTGTCCTCTCGGATTTTCTTCCAGCGCGATACGGACTATTTTGTTTGTATCCAATCTCTTTATGTGTTTTCTTCTTGTTTGTCTTCCCCATCTCACTACGTCCTGGACTTAAATGTATGTGTTATATTATTTTAGTTTTCTTACGTAGCATTTAACATTGATATTAAAAATACTAACAACTTGGTTAATATTTTCTGAATATATAGTAAGGAGCCTTAATTGCCCTACCAGATGCATGATTGTTTAGAAAAATTTGGTACTAACGCATTGTTGCCCATTGTCACCAGCTTGAAGCCGCTCAAATGAAGCTCAAAGAAAATTAATTTATTTAATTTGTTGTTCGATAGACAATGGTCATTGTTACATTGTTTAATACTTCTGAAGTCGTTTAAACAAATCCCTAATATGCTGAGCTCGTTTGTCGTAAAAATATTCGAACGTTATTTTCAAGGTCACGATTTTTATTAAAAAAACTTGTTTCGAGGAAAGACAACATTGCATTTTCTTGCAATATTGTGGGATCCTCAATATCGTGTACAATTTTTCCCATAACAAAACTGATGATAAGGTAAAGCTGATTTTTATATGCATTTTGACGAGAAATATGGATGCAGATTGTTTCTCGAGTAATACGATTTCATATTGCCCTTCAGACTTGTGAGCAGCCACCTTATTTTTTTTGGAATATAGAATTTTGAAATCATTTTATAGGCTTTGACGTTCTTTATCGTGACAACTATTTTTTCAACTTAGAAGCTATTGAGAATATTTTACAACTGCCAGACAAACAAGTGTTTGATTTTATAATGAAGCAGAGTTAATAAAAGTTAACCTAAGCGCACATTGGATCACAAGCAGCAAATGCAACCTAGTGCATGTCAAAACAGTTTTCTATGATTAATGGTTTGTAAATTGAGACCCAGGGCGACATCAGAAGAATTTTTCCTATATGTGGTATTGTAAATTTTTAAAAGTTCTGAAACAGATAATTAATTTATGGGAAGAATAAATTTAGTCAAAAACCTAACACATTTTAAGCGAGATTGAAAGCTACCAATTTATATTTTCTCTCACAAAGATTAAAATTTGGTTTGTTATACTTGGCTACATGTTGAAGACATTTATATACGAGCTAGGTGGAAGGTAATAATAATCTACTAGCCAGCCGTAAGTCATAAACAGGCTAGGAATAGGAGGAACTGCCGTGGTTTCAAATTAAATTCTGAAATTCCGTAAAGTGCATTGGGTGACAAGTGTATGAACTTCAATTAGATACTAAGCAGGAATCGACACTTCACGCGGAACTGTAGAACATAAGGTAGCTGGAGCGGACAATATTAGGTTCTAAATATAACCTCTATTTAAACTAATTGTAAAGAGTATTAATAGTAGTAGTAGTGTTAGCGTAAATAAAGTTTCTAAATAAAAGCAGCAGTGTTTAATGTTCATGTTTACTACTTTCACAACGATTCCAATATTGAACTAAGTTGCTGGCATCAATCGAATCAACATTTAAAGTACCACATAAGAAAGACATTAATTTTGATATAAACATTTATATTATTAACATCATAAAGTTAATAAAATATATAATGCAAACAGAACTAACTTTAGGAATTTGTCGAATTTGCCTTCGCACAAGGCAAGTACCGGAGCAGCACGTGTTTGCGGATGTTTGTTGTTGGTTTGCCGGTCTAGTAGGCTATGCCTGCCTTAAGACCAGGTGGTGGCGCGTGCCACGACAGGTGGCAAACGCTTCATCGGCTCAAGACGGTCGTTTTGCGCCTTGAATCCAGCAAGCCGTACGAATCCTAGGTAGCTTTTACACGTTCTGCTTATGCTCTCTGCTCTCGGAATCGGAAACTAATCTGCTGAACAACGGCTGGTTTCAACGATTGTAGTATTATTTCGGAGTTTTACAACGGTGCTAATGAATATAATAGCCCTAAACACTACTAACAATTTCTTTTCTTAATTAGGCTGTATAGGAAGCTTTCATAATTATTAAGATTAAAATGATTCGATAATCGTAGAATTTTATTCGCAGTCATATAAATGTATTATTTTATTTCTCGAACTCGTATAAATTATGTTCTATTCAATACACGTGCCGCATCATAATAATGACAACAATGAACTCCGGCAAACGGAAACAAAACACCCACGTATAAATATTCACCACTTCCATATTCACTTCCCGAGGACATAATAAATATAAAATTCGTATATGGTCACAGTCGGCGTTGATGCGATCATTAAACGTTATAAAATCCCAATATATAATTCATAAAGCTCGAACAGAGGTAGAGAGATCAATATTCCGTGAACACAATACTAAAATTACATACATATATCCATTACGCATATGCATGTCATACGACAGTGGCGTGCGATTTTAATTTATATGGATATTGACGTATAAGTTTGGTATAGTGGTGTTTTAAAAAAAGTGTCGGATACCCATCTACTCGCTTATAGTTCTCGTCAAGGCAAACAAAAAAGTCCGCAAATCAATTGTTTCACAGATAGAGGTGAATTTCTATTCTTATCAAAAAATTACATTTTTATAAACAAACAGTATATTACTACATTAAATATTTTCACAAAAAAAGCTGCCTAAAGAAGATATTCTACATGTCCACCTGCCATTTGCATGCTTTGCATGCTTCACGTCTTTTGGATGGATTGGATTTTGTCTGATTGTGTGGCATTTGTTTTCTATTCGCTGCTGTAGTTCACCCACATTATTAATTGCCCTTGAATATACCAGCTGTTTTATATATTCCCAAATGCATAAATCAAGTGAGTTTAGATCAGGGGATCTAGATGGCTATGGCACAGGATCTCGCCGTCCTATCCATTTGTTGTTGTAAGTTCCATTTAAAAATTGCCTTACTGCGACAACAAAGTGTGGTAGTGCACCATCGTGCACAAAACCATTGGTTAACACTGACAATTAGAGGAACATCTTCTAGTAATGGGGGGTAATATTAATTAAAAAGTTCAGATAATTTTCGCCATTTAAACGATTTGGTAAAAACGCTGGGCCTATCAAACAATTTCCAAAAATACCCAGCCAAACGTTTACAGAATATCGGTGTTGATGTCTTGGCTCCATAACAGCATGAGGATTTTCATCGGCCCAAATGTGGTTGTTATGGAAATTCATTGTTTCAAAAATAAACTCGTCAGTAAATAAAATTATTAGCAACAAAGTTTTGAATTTGGATAAGTTTTTCTGATATGATTGTACAGAAAGCAAATCTGGAAACATAATCCGGATGTAATAAAGCCTGCACCCGTTGCAAATGATAATGATATAGCAGCTGTTCTCGAAAAATCCTCCATACTAAAGAAGTATTGATGTTTAGCTCCCTAACTATTGTTCTGATACTGATATTCGGATTTTCTTCTACTCTTGCTAGAACATTTTCCTCAGTTTCTGGAGTTGTCATTGATTTTGGTCGTCCGGCATTATGTTTCTTAACAATAAATGAACCATTTTCATCGTTGACGTAGTCGTACATGAAATGCATATCGGCCACCTCTGAATTTGTATAGAAAGCCATTTCGTTTTAAAATAAAGAACAAACGTGACACTGATAGCGCTTAACCGAAAATTAATGACAGTTTCTACAAATAAACAATTATTTTACAGCCTAAACTAGAATCACCTCTATCTATAAAAGAATTAATTTGCGGACCTATATTTATTAAAACTTTTTTGTTTGCCTTGACGAGAACTGTAAGCGGGTAAAGTATCCGACACTTTTTTTAAAACACCCTGTATAAAATAGTGCAGAAATAAAAAGGACTCTAATGTTTAATCTGCCCTAAAATTACCTCTAACTGAGGTAATTGATTAAATCATAAAAAGTAGCAGGTTAGAGTTTAGACTTTTTTAGGTGATTTGAACTACCTTCAACTATTTTAAGTAAAGTAAACGACCAAATATTGGTTATCGAGGTTAGTCAACAGAGAAGTGCTGCTATCAGCAGTAAACGCCCAAACTAGATTTCCCCACACCCCTTTCACACTCACATGAGTCTTGGCTGCTAGCAAGTTGATGTAACGAGAGGAATTTGTGACTTTGGATGTTCGATATTAGGCAGTGTTTATATGGGTTTGATATACCATGTCAAAAATAAAAAATAGGGTTTCTTAAAGCATCGAAGGTTTCTTTTGGCTCACGTTTAAATTATGTCAACCTTCCGACGTACGAAAGCTCGTTCTGGGGGAAGAGTTATTAACTTGCAACAAAAAGGGAGCTGCCTAACAATTTTATCCATTGTAAGCGAGTGGCTGAAGACAGATAGTTAAAAGATTTTCTGAACTGCCACCGCAGCTTTGCCGTTTCCAAGTTTAATCTTCAGAAAATTTTTAATATATGTAGATGAAACCGCTAATAGTGCAGTCCAAGGCACGAGATCAAAGCTTTCCAGTGTTAAAGCAATAAAAGGAAGTTGAGAAACTGAGTCACATGTAAAAAAATGCTGCTATAGCTGCAATAATACCGACCATACATTCATCAGGACAGATTCAACTATCAAATTTTGTTAGTTTAAGACGACAAAGGAGGACCTTGCAATGCTTATTTTCGATTGTCACAATTGGCACACACATAACCTATTGTTATGTCGAAAATTAAATCAAGTAAAAAAAAATACATATATAAAACACTTTACAATTTTTTAGCCTAAACCTACCCCCCCTTACCTTAAACTATTGTGTAAATAAGAAAAAACTGACCCTCTGTTCTTCCTGTCTTCGCTACACTTGAATTTTAAGTTTGCTTGAGTTTGAATCCGTAAGTAGTATTTCTTTTCTTTTCGTCTCCTTTTGTCCTTCTATCTTTTTAATGTCTTTTCTTCTTTCAAAACTTTTGATTTTCTATATTATTAATGTCTTTTCTACTTTTTAAAAAGAACTTTTCTCCTTCACCTGACTTTTCTATTTTTTTTCCAATCAACTTTCAAAAACGTTCCCCTTTTCTTTTTTTTTTCTTGACCTCCTTTTTTCTTAAAAGTTTTTCTAAATAGCAGTAGCATGTGTGTACGTGGAATTTTGACAATTCAATCAATTCTAAATTTCCAGTGCTTAATATATTACTCTAACTAAATAATTTTGATTAACATCACCGAAATAACATAACACTATCTATTAGTGACGTGAGAAGAGAAATTGGTGTGATTATTGTTTACCACTCCCTTCATAACACACTCAAACTGCAATCCCTAGAAGTTGCGTTCACTGCTCATTTCAGAAAAAAACCTGCTCAAACAAAATAGCAAATTGATTTGACGCTCGCCCATGACTTTGTTTATCAGCAGTGTGGTACATTGTTTAAGCATAGCTTCCACTTGTACAGATTTTTCACCATGTGACATTTACCCTCCCCCAGTTTTCAACTCTACATCATCAAAAGTGACTTCTAACCTAACAAAAATATTCAGGCAAAAAAGGCGATTAAAAATTTAGAAAGTAAGCTCCTCCTATTAGGCCCAAGTTTTAAAGAGAAACCTCTTCGGGTGGTCAAAAAACTTTTCTCATCAAAAAATAAACAAAGAGCAACAAAGCTGTAAACAAAAGAAAGAAAGCTCAGACTGTGAAGAGTGAGAGAGCAATGTTCGTCTGGTTTTAACAGATGATGAACTAGTACACAATGGAAGTGCTCAATTGTTAACGTGTGTGGACTATCCTGTGATAAAATGGCAGTACCAAACTGTGATTTTATTGTCATGAAGACGTTGAATGATCTAATTACCAAATCTCTCTCTATTATAGAAGACAAATTATTCTTTATTTAAACTTCCCATAAAAATAGAATCAAAGTAACACACCTCACCACCACATTGTTACTTATTTCTTTCGAAATCCAAGAAAAAGAAGAGATTTTAGAAACAATTTCGAAGAAGTTGGGAACTACATTCTTGTTTATAGCGAACTCTTCAAGGTCATTTCATCACATTACAAACATTTGGAGGTGGATGAACTTTTTCAATTTGACATCTTAGTTCCTTAGTTAAGATGTCAAAATAGATCTTATTTAAGTATAGATATGTGCGTTGCATCGTAGGTAATTATAAGATTTAAAATTATATTATGTACGCCACTGTGTACACTGTTGCAAGTGGGACTTAATAAGATCCGTAGCGCATAATAGCCGTTATTCATGAATGGATGTGGTGAAATTTATAAGGTGGAGATAGCGCGTCGGTTGGTCGCTATCGTAGCGTTGGTGTGCCGTGGACGAAGTGTCAGAATGACAATCAAGCGGGCGGTGTACGCGCGAGGACGACGAAAACAATGGAATAACTCTCTCACTGGCCGCAGACCGGATACTCTCGCCGATGGTCTCAATGAATTGCTTCCGGCGCGCGCGCTAGCACTTGTCAATGAATGTCACGGCTTACTATGTTGATGATGATGCCGGCAATCTTCGTTATGGTCATCGTTATTATGACGTTAATAAGCAGTAGCGCTTTGTCTCGCCATTACGCACTTTCTCATATTCCTAATTAATTTGAAGTAATTACGTTACGCGTACGTAATTACGTACCTACATATGTACATTGCATCTCAAAAGTTTTGAAATGAATTTGTTTTTATGTTTTTAAAAGCTAGTATACATTTACATATAGACTTGGTTTTAAAAATAGTCATAGGATCTTAATATAAGTGACAAAAATAACATTTTAACACCTAAAAGTCACGAACGTCATTTCACTACTGATAAACAACCTTTTCCTTTTCCAATTTTATTTCAAAATCACCAATTTTCCGTCTAGACTTTCTATAATATTTTATTATTTTCAGATGTATCCTTCAAGAAATAATTTACCGATTTTGAACAGACGCACAGTGTTGCGATTCTATAAATAAAAATAATATAGCAACGGATGCATATTTTTGCCGGAAACCGTAGACAACAAGGGACAGTGCGCCTTGAAACTTAATAACAGACGACCTATTTCGCTGAACGACTGAAACATTTAACAATCCGTAACGCGCGAGATCAAAGACACAAATATAAAGATGTGAATAGTAAGATTATTTCTCTCGTACGAAATGAACTTTAAAATAACTAAAAAGAAAAATTGACCCACCAAAGATGTAGTGCAAAGGTTTCACATTCATATTTTTCCATTGATCTGGACAAATTTTGTTTACCTTGTTAAAATCAATGGAATTTTTTTTGAAGAGTCGGTTTTTAATCGATAAACTGAAGTATTTGGGTCGGTCAAAAGATGTTCTAACTCGCTTTTGATGTTTTAAGAAAGTCTATGTGTTCAAAAGAATCGATTTTTATTGGATATGATTGGTAAGATTTATATTTAAAAATACGTTGTTTTGTATGTATAGGATTTTCAAAATCAATAAAAGAAAAATAAGGGAAGCAGTAAATAAAACGTTACTATGATACGGGCCTATAAATTGTTTTATTCAATATATGAGGTTGATCTCATTCAATTCTCCAATGTAATTTTTTCATTCTTCTCACCGAAGCCTTCCAAGTCTGAGCATGCTCAGTGAAACATCATTTAGCCTTTAGCGGTGAGGGGTTGTCTAAATGTTAGATTATCCGCAGAAGGAGTGACTCAATCTTATAGCACACATTGTCCAGTGGACGTACAGTTTAGTTCCGAAATAAGTCCAATGGTCCATGGACCATAGACGGATTTTGTATGGACGTCCTAACAGCAAGGTCCATAGTACTTTTCCGCATGGATGTCCATTTAAGGTTCGTTAAAGGTCCATTGCCATCTAATCTAAATGTATTTACTATTATAGTATATTATATTTGTATTATACGAATTATTATTAGAAATATTGCTGTTGGTGTTTCTTTGCTAAGGAAAAATACGAATTTTATGTGGCTCGGGAGTTTTGTTATGGGCAATCATATTGATTGACAATCATATGTCAGGGGAACACGTTTTTCTTTTAAATAATATCAAGTATGAAAAAATCAAAAAGGTGTCAATATTACGTCCATTGGCCGTACACTGACTCTTAATTGGACCATATATAGACGTCTGACAGGTCTTTAGAGGACCCACATTGGACGTTCATTGGACATTTTTGTGTTATCTGGGACAGGTCCTTTCAAAAGTACTTCTGATCAGTGCCGTCGTGTGGTCACTCAAGGCTGCGCGACCAGTGGGGAGTGGTACGAAATTTTCTCCAGCAACCGTTACCTTTTCGTTGAGTTATTGACATATTTCTGGGAGGAAAGGGAGGGGGGTGAGGTGCTAAAATGAGTCGCAGCAACTGGTCCTGTAAAACATTGAGTCTTTTGATTTAAGACCTGGCGGCGCTGGATTAGGTAAGTGAGCTATAGACGAGGATTGGTTGGAAAAAAAATGGGACTGGAAGCAGAGCAGGCTATGCTTGCAAAAAGCTGGCAGCCACAATAAAAAAATGTAGCTTGAAAATTGCACGTGTCTCAAGAGTTACTTCACATTAGGCTAACAAGAGAGCCTCTCACCACTAATAGAAACAGTGATTGGAAGAGGACTTCACTTGCTAGAAAACCTAATAGCTTAACACAAGATCAACCGTCCAAAAGCTCCTCTTATATCTGAGGGTGTCTGGAAATCACTGCCTCACCCATGTATACAAATTTATTTCATAAATCTGTTACTAAATTCTGGGCACAATAATTTGGTTCTAATTTTTAATATCCTGTATACAAAATAAACATCAGGGCAATGCTCCCTCAATGTAGCACTAGGCACAAAATCTCTTAAATAATAGAACAACGAGCACATACATCTTATGGTCATAACTAGACAATTATGGGGCTTCAACCATAAAAAGTATTCATCAATATTTAGATCCAGATAAACATAATTAGACACCATGCTTATATTTTCACGATCAAAATCTGTGACCTCTGAACTTGATATTGATTTAGTTATTTATCATGAGACATGGCTAGCTTATTTAGATTAATTTGGTTTAATTCGAATTTATGATCAACTTCTTATCATGCCTGGAAGTACACCTCTCATTACATCAACAATGTTATTATCAATATCATCAAATTTCATTCTAGAGCAGCTTCTATTTAAATAATAATAAACTAGGCTAATATGACACCTCTCATGGCTATCTTTTTTATATTATCAAGTAATTTATTGTGATTCATGGCGTCATAGGTTACTGAAAACTCAATACATCAGCTTCTAATTATTGAAGTCACTTTTCCTAGGAATTGTTTTCATTCCATTCAGAATTAATTTGTCTTCTTCCTAATTATAATTTATGTGTCACCATAGTTCTTTTTATGTGTGGTGGGTGCTTAGTTGCAGTGACTCTGTAAGTTGTATTACTTGTCTCGCTATCACAGCATCTCTCGCGATGTAGTTTTGTGTGTGTAAATTGTGTTCAAATGGCTTTATGACAGCACTTAATCACTTTGCTCCCAACAGTGAATAGTGTGTCGATCCGGATTTCAACCCACTGAAAAAATGTCACCGATTCTCCAGAGAATTGAAACCCGGCTGCTATCGTCCTGCCACAACTAAAGTCAGCCGTCTAACCACTGCGGCTATCGACCCGTTTCTTCATATTATTTCGTAGCTCTATAAATAGTCTTTCATAGTACAGTTTTTTAGCGTTTCTATTCCACATTCTGAAAATCCTATCTCTGTATCTCATTTCAATCAGTATTTATATTCAGAAATTCCTAAACAATTTCACAATTTCAAAACCAACACCACAGATGAACACAATTCACACAATTTTAACATAGTTACACATCAAATACAGTTAGCCAGATACAAATCTACAATATTGATTTTTCATGAAATATATCATTAGTTCTAACATTATTACGTGTAACAAATCCAATTATGCGGTTTTATATTGCTGTGAAGCAGTGTCTTAACATTAATACATAATTTATGGAGATAAAGAAGAAATATAGATGTAAATAAGAGATAGATAAGCTCTACATCTACGTCTTCCTCTTTCCTAGCTGTAATAATTTCTCAGATCGACCGAAGATAAAGTACAAATACGAAATGGTTGTTTTCGAATGCTGCATTCTCGATAGAACATATTCATCGTAGTTTCATTTGCCTAACAGAGTAATTAGTCTTGGTTTGGTGATTTAGATAATTTAAGCCGAATGTTATAATTTCGGTTTCGGCAGATAGAATATACCGTTAACGACGATGGACGTCTTCCATATGGACGAACGGTACCTAATTAATTTCCAGAATACCTTTCCCGACATATGTCGAATCCGACGGGATGTTTATTGTATTATTCGTTGGCTGCTATTTCAATGCGGTTATGTATAGTAATAGTAATAACTGTAGTTAATATGCACGTGTGGCCATTGTTAGTTAGGTATCTAAAAGGGAGTTTGGAGAGAATGTATTGATTATATACAGGATAGATTAAATTAGAATAAAGCGTGCCTGTTTCTGCATGATTCGTTAATGCAATCATACTTACATTTTTCTCATATAGAATTATTTTATGTTGCAATTCGAAGGGCAATGTATTCTAACTCTGTTGATGATAAAACAACAAGGGATGGCTTCTTCAATTTCTATGAGATAATATTAGTATTCAATTTGGAAACAAAGCCAGTAATGGACGTCCTTTCTGTTGAGAATTATACAAAGATATAACATGTTACTAATGTGAGGCGAAGTTTCAAAAATCGCTGAATAGTGGAACAGCAATGTTAGTCGGTCTATGAAGCGGAGTACTTTATCATGGATATGACGCCTAGGCGTCAATAATTCATAAAGATAAGCTGGAGAGCCATTGCAGATAATGCGACGAGCAAAACAGGCAAAATGAATTTGTCTCCTATTAGCCATCGTCAACCAACCCATCCTATTCAATGCAGGTGTAATATGGTCACGTCGCGTCGCCGAAGATTAAATATAAATCATATGCATGAGTTCTGAACCTTCTGGATCCTGTAGGAAGTGGACTGGTCAATACACGGGCCATAGACAACATCACAGTAATTGAACAGAGAAAGAATGAGACTATCACAAAGCATAGCTTTTATAGGACGAGATAAGAAGCTTTGGGAAGCAGACCGTTGAATTTGATGTGAGATAAATGATTTAAATGTAAGGTCTGAGTCAATCAGGACACCCAAGCTCTTAGTTACACTAAGCGGGACGAGAATGTGATTAGTCACTTGCAAGGCGATACTGTCCATGGCCCTCTGCCGGTGGACCAAAGAAAACAACAGAACTCTTCCGCGGGTTAATAGCTAAGCAATGCGCTTCGGCAGCACGAGCCAGTACATGAAGATCAATGTTGATGACGCGCTCATAAAGTGAAAGATCATAGACTTAGGTATCATCTGCATAAAGATGTACCTTGCATGTACTAACAACACTGCACAGGTCTGTAGTGTATATGGAAAATAGCAGTGGGCCGAAAACGGAGCCCTACGGAACGCCCGAGAAGACAGCTCCAGAAGACAAAGAAGCACCATCAATAACAACACTCTGCGTTCTGTTAGTAAGAAACGATCTGATTTAATTAACCGAAGTTACATCCAATCCAAGGTAAGAAAGTTTACAGCAAAGCAGGTGATGATTAATCGTGTCAAAAGCCTTAGAGTAGTCCAAAAGGGTAAGTGCAGTAGTTTCACCCCGATCAGTAGCTGTAACAATATCGTTAACAATAGAGGACAACGTGGTGGCGGTGCTGTAACCTTTTCGGAAACCAGATTGCTTATGTGGCAAAATATCATTCCTAAGAATGTACTCAAGTAACTGCTCATTCATGATTTTTTTTCAGAATCTTAGAGAGACAAGGGAGAATACTGATTGGGCGTAGATCAGAAAAAGCACGCAGGAAATACGTCTGAAGTCAAACACTTATTGACAAAAAAAGTCAGTTACTGGGTTCAAAATGGGATGCATAGCAACAACATTTTCAGGGATATGCCATCGACACCTATAGCCCGCGACTTCAAGGAGAAGATAATACGCTCGACTTGGTCCATTGAGACCGTAGCGAACTGAACATTGCCGTTAGGACTAAGTTTATTAGATTTGTAAAATTCAACTAGCTGCTTAGAAGGTAAAGTAGTTGCGTTGCATATAAAAAGAAAGAAGTTATTAACACTGTCGGGCTTATTTAGATCGGTTGGCAATGAAGTGCATGGGCTTATTCAAGACTCCACAGTCATGAAGTGCTTTCCAAGCGTCTTTAGATCTAAGCTAAAAGTACTATGTATTTATATATACTTTTTGTAATATCCTTTAACACGAAAATCTTTTAACACGAAAAAATATTTCGTTTCGGTCAGTTTCGTGTTAAACGTATTTCACTATATATTTTTGTTGCCGCTTATTAAGCTTGTGGACTCACCACGTATGAATCGCATTAGAAAGTTGTGTCCAAAAATTTGCTTACAAATTAGTCGTAGTCGAAAAATATTTCGTACATGACGTCATCTAATATTGAATGTGCAAATATATTTTTTCCCGACTTTAAGGCTTTATTTAAAAAAAATTGGTATACAATATATTTTGGTCCTTCGACCCAATTTTTGATACCTACAAATGTAGTGAAGCATATTCCGAACAAGGCATTCTGCATTGATCAAAAGAAGTGGTAGCCACAAGGGGCATTGTCTGAGCTATATGGCTGGTGAGTAAGACTTCCCATCCACCCTTTTTCAAGTAAGTTTTAACGGATTGCGCAACATGTAGTCGAGCATAGTCATAACGTAAAATTAATGACTCGTGCCTCGTCGCTCATTCCGGTCGTTTTTGGTTCAATGCTCGCTTCATATTGATGAGTTGTTGTTGGTAGCGTGCCCCATTAATGGTTTCGCTTATAATACACCACACCCTTCTGAACCACATCAAATACACAGTATCACCTTCGAACCATGGATATATTCAGCTTTAGAGTCGATGTGCCAGGTTGACCGGGTCTCACATATGTTTTCCTGCGTTTAGAGTTGTTGCAATGGATCCATTTTTCGAACGATACGATGCAGAAAAGACTTGCCTCGTTGAAGCGGTATTTCAGGCATCCGAAATCGTCTTTCGATGTCTCTTGGTTTCAATTTCCCATTTTCTGGATCATACCCATGTACTTTAGACATCAAGAAAATGGTTTCTCGAGTCACTCCCAAAGATTCAGCAATTTCCTTTTGAGTTTGACACGGGTCTTCGTCCAAGAAAGTTTCCAATTCAAACGTTGCTGGCCTTTCCTCAAGCTCGTTGTTGGTTGTATCAAAATCACCACTTTTGAATCGTCTAAACCAAAATTCACAACTCGAAAGTGCTGGAGCATGTTCTCCATAAGCCTCAGACGGCATGTAATGAGTTTTCGCTGCACTTTTCTATTCTATACTTGCGTTGTAATTGTTGTGTGTTGTATAATAATTAATTCCTTTTCTGTATGCTAAACTAACTAGTTTTTCAAAGCAAGTAGCAACAAAAAATAATCAATACTTACTGTCACATACAGCAATTAATTTATGTAAACATAAATAAGAGTAATTACGTCCATGCTTTTATACGAAGCACCAGTGTGTCATATGACAGGCATTGTAAAAAGGATTTATGGATCCCATCTCCATCATCATTTCCCCGGCAACTTCTTTTTTCATCTCGAAACTGATATTGGAGTTTCAACTCTCATTTTCCACTACACGAAGCTTCTTCTTCCCGCGTAGAGGATATCTCTTAACGTTACATAATTTATATTGGAGAGGCGATCGCGTAACGCAGGAAACGCGATGTCAACCTAGCATCCTTTCCTTGTTTCCGGTTCAATGGTGCCACCAACTTACGGATATTAAATCGCTTCTGCACCATCGCGGTATGCACATACTAATGTCAATTACGGTCGGGAGACAACGAACTTGACGGCAGCAAGTACGTTCGTTCATTTATTATCCGGGGCACGCTCGGATACCGACGAAGACGGAACGAGTGTGCACAGGAAGCAAACGAGCAGGTGGATGTATGGATAATGGACAATAAAAAGTGAAATTTTTATGTTTGGTCGTGGTATATAAATGAGCAGGTAGTTAAATGGGGAGCGATGAGTAGATATGGTAGATTTAATCCCGCCGCGGTATGTGGTTCGGAACAATAATACTCACTCACGGTACGGTTATGTAAATTGTAAACTATAGAGTGATAATTAATGCTGGTTTTTATGAAATCGTAACGCACACAATGATTGTATAGTAGAAAGGGTATTATTTATTAATTGTTTTCGCATTTTACAAGCTTCAGATTCAAGTTGTAGTCCAATATTCACATACCATTCGTATTGTTTTTTTTTCAACAAACTATAATAAATAACATTAATTGAAGAAAAAGATCAATAACAAAGACTCTAATGTGCAGCCTTCTTGAACAGCAGTGCGCTCCGTACATTCTCCAAATGTCCTAATATTTCATTTTGATTTTTATCGTATCCGTTAATAGAGCATCTGAGATTTACGAATGCTTTGTCTGGATTTTATATTAGACGTCTGGTATATTTATAGGAGATTGCATTGTTTTGTAATATCCGACAGGATGGTGGGATTTCACTACTCACAGTCGTTTCTAGAGAGGATGCGTATGCCATTCTTCGATCCGTTGCGAATGCATTTTATGATATTTTTTAAGAGATTCATGTGAAAGGATTGTTTGTTGTTTTAGAAAGAAGACTGAGGAAATTATATAAAAATAAAACTTGTCCAAAGTCCAAAAAATGTTTGAAACCGCTAAAGTTGTATGATATAGTGCTAGATGAGGTAAGAAGTTAAGGTCAATAAAAAGTATAAAAAGTAATGATGTTAGCAATGTGTTACAGTAATAAAAAGTGCGAATTATCGATATTATTGTGAGATTAAAGGTCCATTAACCTTCTCCAAATGTTCACTTTGTGGCTCATCGTACTAAGTCTTTTTAGGAATGTATAGCTATATATAGCTGTTTCATATGCTTTTTTGGGCTTAACAATTTTGATTGTTTCCTTCGAGGTTGGCCTCTGTTAGGTTACTTTTATAGATTTCTTTCGCTTCCAAATACTATTTTTGTTGTTAGTCCAGCAATCTTGGGTTTTAGGTTGTTAAAACAATTCAGACTAGTTGTGTTTGTCTTTTTTGAACTCTTTCAACCTCAAACATTTGTTAATCTCTTTCCTTTTTTTTCAACACTTTCACAAGGAACAATTCTACGTCTCCATCTGTATTAGCAACGAAGAAGTTTTAACTAGCGGATTTCGAATCGTTTGTTCCTGTTTAGAGAAAGGGCGATCGATCAAAAATAAATAAACTTACCTGTAGATTCATCAGCATGGGTTTATTTCTGAACAACGACTAATCTAGCATATATTACTCAGATTCCTTTTTCTGCATTGTACGATCAACGGGAGGCATGTTTACATCGTTCTTGCAATTAATACGTTCTTATTTAAATTGGAAGACAGTAACGGAGTACTGGTAACTAAAATAGTATTAACGCTTGATACTCCAAACAATCTTAGGCAAGATGAAAAGGCCTTGTTATTGATTAAGTTCTTTATTGAAAATGTCGAATTTCCGTTCGGGAATGCAAACTTCTTCAGGACAACTGTTGACAATAAGTGAGACTTTTGAGAACTTTGTTGTAATTTTGATGAATAAATACATTATAAAATTATCAAGACACAGCTGTGTAAGTTTTAAAACCATACTTAAAAGCAAAGACGTTGTGTCGAGGTTTTTCCAGAATAAAGATATTAAAAAAATATTCAATAGCATCCAAAAAACAGTTCCGTGTAGAGATTTAAAACGAAACAAGTTACAGACAATTGTAAAAAGAAAAATGCAAGTATAAATACAATCAAGTATCAAAAGAGATAAATTGAATGAAATTACAAAAGAAGAATAAAGGTGAAGACAATTAAGAATTAAGTGATTAGATGGTTAGGCTCCAGGCTATAGGTTTACAGTACCAATCTAGCTTGACTATGTTGTTATTATCCCTTATCACAGAGGTATCCAAAATGGGTAAAGTGCGATTTTTCTCGGTTTCGATGCTGAATTTAAGATTTACGTTAAAGTTGTTAAATATGTTAAGTACATTATCAAGCTCACCTTCAGGAACAGACAGAAGTACGTTGTCAACGTACTGGTATATGAATTGAAAATAAAAATCAACATAGGATTGAACATGATGTAGAATACTGTTCATAACTATTTCTGCCAAGGAAGGACTGATAGGATATGCTCCCATAGAGCAACCTTTGATTTCTGAATAAAAGGTTTTGTCATACCAGAAATAGGTAGAACAAAAGAGAAAAGTGATTATGTGGGTAAACAGATCTTGGGGTATAAA
This sequence comes from Holotrichia oblita, assembly GCA_023690525.1. Taxonomy (NCBI): domain Eukaryota; kingdom Metazoa; phylum Arthropoda; class Insecta; order Coleoptera; family Scarabaeidae; genus Holotrichia; species Holotrichia oblita. The sequence continues at coordinate 75,674,589 of CM043022.1, read as the reverse complement.
GGATATCAATCACAAGGTCTAGAGGTATGTTAGTGAATAAAGAGACAACATCAAAAGAAGCCAATACAAAGCCAGGTAGCAATTGAAAGTTGTTGATCTTTGTGGCAAATTCAAAACTATCTCTGACCCTAAAACAATTATGGTCAGCAAAAGCCCTGTCAATTATTTTGGCGATGTATTTCCCAAGACTCTTATTCAAATTGCCTCTTATTTAAATTGCTGAAGAGATTATATTTTCTATAATGGTTTTCGCTTAGTAATCAGTACAGCTTTTAGCCACTTTCGGATACAAAGCTATTTAACATTTAGCAATTTTAAATAACGCATTTGAGTTATTATTTGTTTGAGCTTTCTCCACATTTGCTTCTTCGCGTTTTTTTCTTTTTTGGAATTAAGTTTTGGCGCACTTTTTGCTGCCATCACTTTTTAAAATATTTGTGCGAGGTAATCGCAGACAGCAAGCCAGAGCTGTGCTAGTTACTTATAAAAACCACCGTCGTACTTTCCTACCATTATTTATTTCATTTGAAGTGACATTCTCGACAAGCCCTTTTTGGATATATAGATGCTCTGGCAGTATCCATTTGTTAATTTACCTAGAACAGACTGCTGTTTAAGTCTTTTTCCCTGCAATACCGAGAAATATTGAATAAGTTATGCTGAGATTAAAATCAGTCCCATTACTGTCATCTAAATTCTCGATGTTTAAGTAGTTTGAACCACGAAGACGTTTACTGTAATCGACAGCGTTTGTATAAAATGGCTAAAGTCCGCAAGCCTTAAAATCATTGGACGTCAGTCTGGTTAACCTGGGTATTCAGCATGCCATCTTCTTCCTGTTCAACACATTTGAGTGAATGGAAATTTTTTATCAGAAAAAGATCATCACGTGTAGACATTTTTACAGCTTTTCGAAGTGAGGATTTTATTATACATATATGGGCGTATTAGAAAGCCCGTTATTGTTGTTGTAGTGCTGTTGGATAAATGCTTTTGCCCAACTTTCTCGATGTGTTAACTTTGGAAGTATTTGAGCGTGGAAGTTCCTTTAAAAATTGCTAAATACTAAAAAAGGTTTCATAGCACACGTTGTTTGAAGGAACTCTGTGAGCCCTCTTACTATCGTATTTTATTCTGTCAGTTTTGGAAATGACCCAATTGCTCTTTTATATACAGATTTTTTTAATTTCGATTAAAAACTTTTTCGTGATGTACTACATTTTTTTGCTATACTTTGAAGTGACCCATGGCCATTTTGAAAATCGAGAAAAGCTGTTATTCGTCTTGTACATTGCCAAACATTTTTGTTGGAACCAGTTTTGTAATGTATGAGCAACTATTTTGATATATTTTCGTCTAAGGTGTTGCCAAGCTCTGAATTCAGAAACTTATTTATTTTTATTTATATGATAGCTTAAAGAGCAACTTCAGCTTTAAGCGGAGTTTGGATAAATTCTTGTTTCTTTTAAAAGTACTGGCGCCTCATGGAAAGTATTTTCTTTTGTTAATATCTGAACTGGAGCTATTCAGGATGCTTCATGATTATTTTTGCTTATTAACGCCTGTTTTTATTAACTCCGCTAGAGTCAGGCATTTGCAGAGTACGCTGTGATGATACTGCGTTCATATTTCCTCATAGTTTTAAACTTGCTGGAATATTACTAACTAGAATCCAAAGGAAAAGCCACAATAATTGATAGTGGTACCATAATGTTCCAAAATCTGTTGGAAGATCTGGATGCTCACTGAAATATAGAAAATTAAACGCCAAGAAGATAGGAACAAGTGCAACTGCAAAGCATACACAACAACTGTTGATAAATGAATTGAATGAATGAAAATCAGAACCATATCAAAGTGAAAGTTGGAGAATTAAACCAAGTTATACATAGTTGTGTATTAGATATATGTATAGAAGAAAAGTTGACTTGGACACAACCAAAAGAAGGATAATGCTGTGTGGTTGGGGAATACTTATTGTGCAGTATAAAGTTGTTCTGTTAATCTACTGTCTATAAACATGCTTATCATAAAGACTCTAAGTTAACTTGAGCGTCTATAGTTATTTTCAATCCCTTTCATATTATTAACACAGCAGAAGCTCTCTTTTGCGTTTTTCCCCCTTCAATTCGAACGTATTATTACGAAATTAACAACTGCTATCTCGTATCACCGCGATCGAATCATCAACCCCCTTTTTACGATGGTAGCGCCGCCACATCAAATAACGCGCTAGCCGTGCGTACTTTTTAATTTAACCTTCTTTCACGTTTACGGATCAGACAACCTCTTCTCCCAAACGTAGATTATATAACGCATATTAATCTAATAAGCGGTAGAACGCAATGAGAAGGAAACACAGCTCGTAAATCCACTCAGGAATTCTGATCAGCTTATAACAGCGATAATTTAACCGGCAGAAAAAGTATCCATAACAATTAAAATACCGACATTAATATTTAAATTACTCATTCGAAAGGGTATTTGGTGCTAAGGGATGTGAGAACGATGAGAGGAATAGAGCTCCGCCTCGAATGAATAATGGTTTCTTTTTAGGGAGTAATTGATGACTTAAATATAATCCATAATAGACAATGTAGATCTAGAACAAAAACATTGTGAGTACACTAAATTAGGTATGTGTCTGGTAGATTCCGCGAATACCTCCAATTCTATAGATAATTTTTTCTATTCAAATATTAAGTAGTGTCTACGTATAAAATAAGCACCCACATGCTCCGATTTATCGGGTTATACGTGCCGGTATCGGTTAAAATCGAACCCGCCACGCTAAATTGGCCCCCATTATCGGTCGGTCAAATTTACGGCTAAAAATTGTAAATTAATCTAGAGCTCGTACGTTATGGTGTACGGCTATGAGAGTGTGCTGCTTCAATTCCGTTCGGACTTTCCGAGACCCTTTTTCGGCCGAGAGTTATGGACGCCGAAAGAAGTGCCGGTTACTACTCTTATTTTTTTTATTGGACCAGTCATATTAGCGAGGAATTTTAATTAAACGATTAAAATTTAAGCGGGAAAAATAGATACGGTGTATTAAAAAGTTACCGTATGGGAAATTCCAATTTTCATGGCCAACTTTACCTGTGTAAATACATATATTAGATTGTAATTAACTATTTAAAATGTTTTCGACAATTGTCAGACTGTAGAAACAATAAGATTGCATAGATGTAATTATTGCAATAATTGAAACCTATTACTGCTCCGAATGTTTAGAAACATTGGTTGCCCTAGGTCGCAGCATAATTTGGCGCCCAATATGGAAGTCGTAATAAAAGTTTGGCCCCAACGTGGGACACAACACTTTTATTACTCAAACATATTGAGCGACAAATTTTGATTACCTCGCAAATTAATTATAAAATTAAGACTTACAAAACTGTGCTAGCTAAAATCTATTCTGTAAAATCAGTTGTTGTTTTGGTAGTTGAGACTGCACTTTCATCGTATTTACGTATAAAGTCAAGATCAGCCTAATAAGTGCAAGTAAATTAAATCAAATTTGAGGTTTACCTATACAGGCTGATTTATTTTTGACCGTCAACATGGGGATTTCAGTCCTTATAAGAGATAGAGGACAGGTTTAAGTTTGGTAAAGTCTCTAAATTTAGTGGTTGTTATCAAACCCAAGAAAAATGACATTCGAGATTTCTTGAACACAACAAAAAAAGCTGATTTTCTACTTTTACCACTATCACCTTTGCTTCGGATTGGAGCGAAAATCCTCTAGTTAATGACGCCCTTGAATTTTTTTCTATTAAGTTTCGGTTCCTTATAGCCATCACCAATTCTCTTATAGTTTATGGGAACCATATTGGGTTAAAAATATTCTTTTCTAAATTCAATCATATACCTACATATATCACGTTAACACCTTCTCCTTGCCTCCATAGCTCCTCAACGTTAACCAGAGGAGCCGGATACCGTCGAGGTATGTCCGACTGATCATATCCAGACATGTTCGATCGGATTTAGATCTGGAGAACGGGCCAGCCATAGGAACATTTGTATGTGCTGTATGGTGCTCTTCCACAAAAGTCTGTACAACACGTGCGACGTACATAACAGATGTGGGCGCCGCCGAGCATAGGGAGCCACAATGGGCCGTAGTACCTCATCAATGTATCGGCGACCCATCATCGTTTGCTATACACGTAGGAAACGTGTCTACCATGTGTAATCGCATTCCATACCATAATGTCCTACTGGCGGTGGATATGACGTGGTTGGATGAACTACTCGAGTTGATGCTCACCATGACTCCCACGAACCAAAATTTGCTCGTTACCGACCCTCAATTCGAATTTGGATTCCTAGGAAAACAACATGTGCCATCACTTGGCAACCCATCAATGTCCTACCTTGTTCCGCTGGTGTTATATACGGGCTACTCGCGAGTGAACGGAATCCGCTGCAATGCACGGCGTGCCCGAATAGTTGTTCGCGTAGTGAACTCCAAATTGCCTTGACAAGGACATACGTGACGCTATAGGGCTGAACACAAGGGCGCAGTCTTCATATTGTAATAGAACGCCCTAACTTTTGCGGTAGATTGTGCTTGTACGGCCCTCCAATGTGCAAATATGTGTTTTGAATATTGGGCGCCACAGTATATGAACACCCTCGTGAACCCACGACAACGGACGTTACTAATACCGGAATAAAAACGTTATTTTAGCTAAAATGTCGGTCGCAATCGCTCTTAACGTAATAAAGAAAAACATGTACTCATGTATTTTCAATTCCTTATAAACTTCTTTCTTTATACGCTCCCAGGACGTGCGGTAAATGGAGGATTTAAATATTTCAAATTGAAATAATAATTCACTGAACATAGACTTATACACCAATAAATGAATGAAAAATGCAAGAAATGAATGAATAACAAATATATTAAATAAAGCGAATAAATATGTATGTACAATATTAGAGAATACGAGACAAAACTTTAATGCCAAATGCGCCTTTATTAAACTAAAGCAAATACGCGATTAAATAAATAAAGAACCAACAGAGCTAAATATATAAAGATTTAAGAGAACAACAACGACAAACTATATAAAACAAACACTTTAAACATCTTTATTTTCTACGAGCTCGGATTTATGAAATATAATAGTTTTGTGGCCAAATACCTTTGCGAATTCTTTTTTCGCGTATGCTCGTTGATGCTGGTCCTTTCCGCCGAAGATCCGCTCCTTTCGGTGATCTGTTTTAGGGCTCGGGCGTGGTCCGTCTTGTAATTTTTTTGTTATCAGTATTTTAATTTATTGACTACATGCTGGCCTTTCACCAATAAACACGGCCTTATTATTTTACTGATTATTTAAATAATTATAATAATCATAAGATAACTAACTGGGCCCTAACTTGACACTGATTGCAACGCGGACTAGACTCTTGCGAAGTGTCTATACATTCAGAGTCGAATAGATCGTTTTTTATCCCACACTTCGCTACATGTCCATATAAGGCGATATGTTCATATCGGTGCGAAGAATACAGTACACCAGAGCCACCTATTCATTCGTTCTTTAGTTAAACCGTTACATTTTTTAACTATTAAGAACTTACAAAATTTTAACATAGGGAGAAAATTAAATTATATACAGTCACGGAATATATACAGATAGGTGCATTGCATTAATTAAAACAAAATAACATCCCTTAATATATATATAATAAGTACTTGTCTTCCTTATCACGTTAATATATTAAATAAAATAAAATAATTGAAAATTCGCGTCCCGTTACAACATGCTGCGGTCACGCGGAGCTATTTCGCTGGCGGCTGAAGGCGCGTTCCATTCTCGTCATGTCTGTAGAACAGCCGACAACGACCGTTCAAGACGGCGCGCAATTTCACCGAAGGATACATCTGCCATGCGCATACCCACGACCACGTCTCACTCAAACTCGCTTAGGTAACGCAAACGGCCTTCCACTGCGCACAAGGTATGACTACATAGTATGGCAATAAAGAATCTAAACGTGTTGGCAAAATTTTATGCACATCATTAGTTAGAAGATGAGAAGTGGCCTTGAGAGCGTGTATTTAGTTTTTGTCTCCAAGCCCAAGTAAGGCTACTAGGGGCAAAACAATATAACAACCAAACTTTGCCAAATTTGACCTCTATTCATGTTGACAGTTGAAAGTCAAGATAAATTGACTTAATTTTAATTTGAAAAGTTTTGGAACTATCACACCAGATATTCACGTCGTACTAAAAAAAAAAAATAGGACGAAAATCCGAGATAATAATCATGTAGGAATGTAATATTATCTCTATATTAATATTACAAACAAACGAACACGCCATACATTTACTGTTTTTCCATTCTACGTGAGAAAAGCAAACTCAGTTTGATTTTATCGAAAGTTCGCGACCTGGAACATCTATTATCAGCTGTTGGTACCCGTGTTACCGCATACAGTGCCGGAAGTTACACCTTTATTGTTTCATTTAACGAGCGGTAATTCGTAGATTCACTGTTCGGAGTGAAAGCATTACTAAAATACTAGAAAAAAACGTGAAATACGAATATAGGAGATTTACCAAAGTAAACAAATAATTATTAACAGCTATATAGATAAGAATATTACAAGAATGTTTGGGACAAATATTTGTAATTCTTCAACGGTACCTAATTGATTTTTGGAAATATTTAACAAATTAGTCAATTAGCTCGGAAAATTAGTCATACGACACAATCTAATTTTCATTTTATACAAAGTAAAATTAGTTTATTTTTCAATAATTTAATGTCGTAATAAATGCAGGGAAATGGTACTAAATGATATTTATTTCTTATTTAACAGAAACCAGAAATCTGTACTTCTTAGTCATAAAACAGAAACGTGTTTTACTTTGAGTTTACAGTTCCTGTTGCAACTTACTGTGGCGAGTGATACGCCTATTTTACTATTTCTTTTAAGTACGATGAAACACAAAGAATAAAAATATCCACTTATAATGATAATGTTCCTTATTTTAGCTTAGTTACTCATTAAGTTTACATAAAAGTCCAGAATGTCTTAATTAGAACCTCTTGCACGTAAGCGTCTTTCAATACCAGCCGTTACATATTAATTATAAACACTTAAACAGTGCTTATACTATCTAAATGTAGATATTATGTACTTATTTATATGTATGTAGTTACTCGAGTAAATTATATTTGAAGGAAATGGATTTGTTATGGTGCAATTCGGGAAAGAAGTTTAAAAATAAGATTGAAAGTGTGTCACCTTATTGCTTTATTTATTTTTATATTTCGTGTAAAAGCTGGTTATTTATATTAACATATTTCGAAAAACAGGCTTCTTCCTGAAGACTTGCTATGATGGAATATATTTGTTTAAATTTTTAGTAATCTATCGCGAATTGTAATAATATTATTAAGTTAAGAATACTATCGACTTTAATTGAATGAATTCTTTGTTAGTTGTTTGATTTAATAATTTGAGATTTCACACAAAAAGTTGATCTATTGTGCCCCCTTGCGTGACCTGTAAGCTGCTGAGGTTTGTTTCTCTCTCTCTCAGAGCTTCCCATCCAAACTAAGAGCTTTATTAAACTGCAATAACTGTGATGGTTGCAGAGAAGATATTTCTTCTTCGACTATGACGTCTTTGTTGAGATAATTAGCTCGGGTTTCCGTGATAGCGATGCAGTTGGACGTCAGCTGTTCCGGATTTTCATCCTCTGCCCCACAGAACCTGCAGTTGATATTCTGTTTCCGACCTATCGTTGTCATGTGTTCCCTAAGGTGGCAATGCCCTGTAAGAAAACCTGTGAGAATACGTAATCTGTTTCTACTGTTTTTTTGCCTTAAGGTACCGCAGCCTTCAGGCTTATTGTGCCACGTCTGTGTGTTCAAGTCACCCACTCTACCACGGTAGTCCCCTCCACTAATCTGTACAGGTCCCTAACTGAGAAACATAAGGTTGTCTCTGGGTCTCCTTTCATTCTCCCAAATAGGTTTTGCCTTCTGCAATCTAATGTACATGGTTTCCCTATAAAGATTTTACCATGTGTTATATATATATAGTACTCCAGTATTCTTGCTGTGTCGAAATAACGGACCCAGTCAAGGGATGTATAGCTTTTCGATTTAGTTCTAGCAAGGTCTTTGTACGATGCTTGTTGTAGTTTCCAATTAATATCTTGGAGTGTCTCAAACCAGGGAGATTATTTTAGAGGACTACTTTGGTCAAACTCTCAAGAGTTACAAAGTTGGAACTCTCTGTAAAAGCAAAAAGTGAATTTATCAGTACAGCCTATAGCTGAGAAATCACCAGATGACAACTTAAGAAATCGTAGTCCAGAAAGTAAATTTAATTAAATAAGTTTTGTGCACAATGCTCAATTACCACAAACAGTTGTTTAAATATTAAACTGTTTTTTAACAATTTCATCATGCCAAAAGCTCGCATTACATCGTCAAAGAATTGAGGTCTGGAGGAGAACACAATCAGATCAAGAACCTCACACAACAGGTATCAACAGAAGGGAGATTCTTTCATTGAAAGCATCATTACTGGTGGCATTTTATTTCTCGGACACCCTGTATATAGTACTCCAGTATTCTTGCTGTGTCGTACGGAGCCAGTCGCCTATGTATCTCCGCTGTTTCTACTTAGTTCTAGCAAGGTCTTTGTACGATGCTTGTTGTAGTTTCCAATGAATACAGTAGAACCTCGATTATCCGTGCTGGTCGGGACTGAACCAAGCCCGGAAAATCGAAAAGCACGGTTAATTCGCACCTACTGATTTTAGTAAAAAAAGTTGTTTTGCAAATTATTATGACTACTTACCGTACTATGAAAAAAAAAACATCTAACTTGGAATAAATATAAAATTAAGTTGATAAAGTTTATTATGGCAAAGAAAATATCAAAAAAACAATATAAAATTCTCAAAAAACGTAACTCATAACATATAGATATAAAAAAATCGAAACATGCTTTTCTTATTACAATAATTGTGTAAAAAATTAAATCAAAACTTAATTAAGAAAAATAATCAGTTAATTTCATTTGTTTTTTTTTTCTGAGTAAATTCCTTTTTATTTATTAATACGAGTCGATCGGAATGCTTCTTCAACTTTCATTGACAATTGAATCGAAGAAAGTTTAGATTTCGAAAAACTTCCAGCGACAAATTTGAAGATAGAGAACTACAGAAGTTTTTGATGAAAAAATTATTTAGAAAAAGTTAAAATTGTAGGAGATATTGCAAAACGATTCAAGGCGTTAACGTGGAAAGCAGTATAAGTTGTACGATGTATACGATGATGGTACGGCGAATTGACGTGCACCGTTTGTACTAATTCGCATTTTGCACGGATAATTGGAGTGTCTCAAACCAGGGAGATTTCTCTTAGAGGACTACTCTGAGCCTCCTCTCAAGAGTTACAAAGTTGGAACTCTCTTTAAAAGCAAAAAGTGAATTTATCAGTACAGCCTATAGCTGAGACATCACCAGATGACACTTAAGATCGTAGTCCAGAAAGGAAAGCTTAGCCTTGTGCCCAATGCTCAATTACCACAAACAGTTGTTTTTATGATAGAAAAATATTAAACTGTTTTTTAACAATTTCATCATGCCAAAAGCTGTCATTACATTGTCAAAGAATTGAGGTCTGGAGAAGAACACAATCAGATCAAGAACCTCACACAACAGGTATCAACAGAAGGGAGATTCTTTCATTGAAAGCATCATTACCGGAGACGAAAGCTGAGTTTAAGAGTTCACTCCAGAGTCGAAATAATAGTCCATGATGTGGAAACATCCACATTCCCCAGTTTATAAAAAATTCTAAACTCAAACCCATCTGTCCGAAAAATGGCCACTGTGTTCTGGGATAGTGAAGGCATATTGCTCAGGGAATTCCTTAAACCGCACACAATTATTAACAGCGACATATATTGTGAAATTCTTCAAAAATTTCATACAGCCATTAGAAGGAAAAGGAGGTCTCAAATGCATCATTGCTTCGAATTGCATCAACCATAGGCAAAGCAATTCATTCTTATTAGTTCCTTACTGATCAATGTTATTTTTGACAGCTTCCTCTTGTCAACAAATTGTCAAAGTCTTTCATAATCAGAGGCATCCTCCTGATTTTTTTTTGTGGCCGCTTTTTCCAACATTTCTCTGATTACTGGGTTTTCCACAAGTATGCTTCAATGAATTTTTACTTTTGTTAGACCTTTTTTAGAAACTTATTTTTTTTACATAATAAAAATCTATATACAACATACTATCTTAGTTAAATAAGTGCATATGGTTACCGTATATTAAAACAATGGGGACAAAAGAGAAAATCGGAGATCTACATTTTATCTATACATCTATAGAAAATTGTATTAATAACAGCATAGGAGTCCTCGATTACATTATACCCGTCCTCTTTCGGCAACAACCACTGTTAAATATCAAAAACTACTTTAGATACATGCATCGCTTCTTTGCAAGATATTACAAGTGGTGTTTCCAGGTGTTTCTGAGCAGGACGGCCTCAACGCTTTCAGGATATACGATCTTTAGGCGGCTGTATAACGTTGCTAGAGCAACCATCTGCCGTAACTCGGTCGCGTGCTCTACATTTACACTTCTGGATGCAGTCGCAGTGTTGACATAGGAAAAATAAACCCAGCAGAGGTGAATTATAGTTTATAAGGGCCGAGATGTGTGATATCGTATTGCAAATAATAGAACAACGGGAGGTATAGCGTTGAATGCCTGTAGTTCTTGTGGGTGAAGGGAAAAGATGACTAACACACCTTCCGGTGGAAGGTGGTTTCACATCTGCTCAGAACAGCTATTGTTTCTGTTTGAGCAAATAAAATTAAGATTTAATTTTACCTAGTTTTCTCTGCTTCTATAAATAGATCAAGGAAATCATCTTTTAGATTATACAAAATACAACAGGTTTCTCTCGCGTTAATGGATCTAAGTTAAGAGCCACGTTGGCCACACGTGAACATAAACATTGTTGTAAAAGATGCTTTTCGACGGTAACTCCGACAAACGTTGTTGACTAACGATCGTCCTAATATCCATCTACTAACATCATCCTTTTATTTTAGAATACAATTTCTCAACGACCAGCGAATAATATTTGAAGCTTGTGCTCGCGCGTATCTTGCAACCGGACACTTTTATCGCGGCCATCTAAACAAAAAATACTGCACCGGTTGGCAATCTACCAAACGTTTTTACATCTGTGAGTCAGTGTGGCTCCACGCCGAGCACATGTTATATAGAAAACACCAATTTCGGAATCGACGTACCATAATCTCAACTTCTGGTTGATGAGTAGCATGTTGCCTATGCCATCGACAATCGACATGTGTGTATAATGCTTAGTGTATTGCCCGGTGTTGTATTTACCGTACCTTTTACTATATTTATATATCAGGCGTTACTGCAATAAATACGAGTACATTTTAAAGCGTTTAAACCTTGATTCTATTTTAATAAAGTGTAAGTATATTCTTGAGCAATGTAAGAGGCAATAAACATTTTTATGTTTTGTATTATTTTTAAGTTAACGTGTATGCATGTTAGAGTAGCTCACAGTTTAATCTTAAACGATACAGGCGAAATTAATGGCAAAATTCTCGATTACTAACATCGTAAATACCACTTTTAGTGTATATTATATTTAATTAGTCAGTATCTAGGAAGAAGAATAAAATAATTATTTAATGACAGATAATTTAAGCTGTAACAAATACTGTTTATTGCACTGCATGTAATTGAAATTATAAAATCGTGATATGTTAACTAGAAGTGTGAACAGTTAATCCATCTTGCTGACACCAATTTTTTCATTTGCCCCTTTTTCAATTTATAACAAGAAGGATAATTGAAGCCTTTAGGCTAGTATCGTGGTAGATATGTCCTGCAATATTTTGGCGATCTTAGATGAAAACAACGTCAATTATGTTGCAAAAGCGGAGAACATCGAAAGATAAAAAAAAAACTGGCTCAAGACAAGCAGCGTGTTTACAATCGGAAGGGTTGAGTAAGAATCTAACCAACCACAGGTAAAAGATCATTGTGGTCTCATGAAGTCATGCTGCCAGAAAACTTTTATCGCTAAGAATGAGATATTCCTCCAAAACAAATTTAAAAGGTTTCAATATCTACTACAACAACCTCCAATACAATAGTGACTAAATAATACTCAGAAAGAAACGTGAAGATCTAATATGTATTCATCAAAATCATAATTCTTTCTAAAAACATTTCTAAAGCAGGTATACAAGAAATGCATGAATATTGATTATTTCAATGCTGTAACAGTCACGTCCGTCCAATAAAAGTTTCAATACCATAAAATAAACACGAATAACCCTCAATAACAATCCAGATGTTATTTTTAAATCAACGACTAAAATACCTACTTTAACACTGTCCGCATGTTTCTTCTTGCCAATTCTATTTCTTCGAACATCGTCCAGCATACTAATGTCAGTTTATATACATAAGACGTACAAAATAGGGGTGGTATTGTATGGCTATTAAGGGTGTGATGATTATTACACCCTTACCTGCGACTTTCGGAAAAGAATAACCCAGAAACGTTTGTATGCATAAATGTGCGAGATTAATAGGGTATCAAGAAAGTAAAGGAATAGCACGTATAAGCAAGAGAAAGGAAAAATATGTTTTTACAAAATGGGAAACGTTGCTCGACGTGATATTGGAAGTCTGCAAGGGATCAGAATACCATAAAGCAATATAGAAGGTATTTGCGAGAACTTAGCAAATTGCTTTTAGTGTTTTGTGTGTTTTGGTTTCTGGAGTGCAAATCGGAGTAAATATAAATAAGGCAAAGGAAAACGCGTACCGTGCAGCTTTATTTAGGATTATTACTGAGAATTTTTCGAAGAAAATATGGTTGATATAACAGGAAATGTGGTGGCAGTTAGGGATTATAGCTGTTCAATAAATATGTACTTCCATCTGAAGTGAAAAGAAAAACACATTTTACGTTTTGAAATTTTTGCTGTTAATTCTTAAAAGGTTAAAAAGCAATACTTTGATTACCTGTCTAATCCCAAAAATACCAGTTTTTTTTTGTTTAAGAAGACTGAATAAATTTTAACACTAAATCTGGCAATAACATTCTATGGATCGTTAAAACAATTGCCAATTTGATAGAATCAAATTACAATAAATCTGTTTTGAGTTTAACAAGTGAAGTTCCTCTTTAGATATGTATCTTGGTGTAAAAGTAAAATACTGATCTAACAAGATAGAAAATATTGCGTTAAAATACAGCCTTTAGAAAAGTCTGCAATCAGAACTATCAAACGAGATCAATTTCATTTTGGGAAAGCATTTGATGCATCTTAAATGCAATAGGACTGAAATGTCAAGATTTGTACAGCATGTTTTCAACATAGATAATAGAAAAAAATTAAGGAGAACTGTGACAAGGGTTCGATTTCATCTAATTCGTTATAGTAATTTTGCTGAGAAGACATGACAGTGTTTGGTGTTTTGTAAATGAAACGCTGTACCTTAGATATTTTCTGTCCAATTTAAATCTGGATTTTTTGATTGCAGTTTATTGAAATCAATTATTTTGGAAGTGCCAATGTAAGTGGAGAAAAACAGTGTTAAAACATGTTGATTATTTATGATTCTAAAGACGTTCTTATTGCAAACGCAACTAGGCTGTTTTTCAAGTGCTTACCAGAGAAAATGTAATCATTCAAAGATGACATATGCTGTGGAGGGAAAAATTAGTGCCATGTTAACTCAACGTATCTTTCGTCGTCGTTTTAACATATGAAGAAATGGACGAGTACAAACACGCCAAATAATTTTAAATTGGGTAGGAAACTTTAGGTTGACTACTTCTGCAGTATCAAAAAAGAATCCTGATCGTCCGCCTACAGTTCATACCCCAGACAATGTAGAGACTCTTGCACTCAATTGTTAGAAGTTATTGAAACACAAGCACAACTTTTATCTCATCTTATTATGTCAGATGAGACCTATTTCCACTTATGTGATTATGTCAATAAGCAGAATTTTGGATACTGGGCAAAGAAAAACCCTCGTTTAATGCATCAACGCCCTTTTTGCATAGCGAGAAAGTAACGGTTTGGTGTGGGGTGAGCTCATTTGGGATTTTCGGGCCATACTTTTTCCAAGACGGCAACGGACGAGCTGTAACGGCAACATCTGAGCGTTATGCGGTCACGCTGAACGATTTTGTCGTACCAACGCTTTGACAACAAGATGTTGACTTACACTCGTTATGGTTTCAACCAGATGGAGCGACATCAAACACGGCACGACTTTAAAACATAAAGTCTTCCAGAGGGTACCTCACAGTATACACGATTTAAAAGAATCAATCGCGACTGAGATTCGACAGATTCCTTTACAAATCCTGACGAATACTATGGACTTTTTCAGGCGACGTGCCGAGATGTGTATTCAGACAAATGGAGCCCATCTTAGTGAAGTTATTTTTAAACAATAGTATTCACATAAAATGCTTTTTTATGGACGTTTCAATTATGTAAGTTTTATAATGTATGCAATAAAATAAATTACATATTTACCACCTAAAATCGTCTAAATAATTATGCCCCACTCTGTACAACTTTTGGTAATTGCCAAGAGTAAGAAGCTCTGCTTCAACTTCAATAAAATGCATGGATGATGAGTGAAATTTTTTAACAGTGGTTGGTAAAATTAGACTAATCAATAATAAAGCAAGTTAGATAAATAGCACTATTTGATGATAAGTACCTTGGACATCCTCGCTGTTTGCAACCTAAGCTAAAAAGCACAAAGTTGATATTTTTTCCGCCAAATATGGCTTCAAAGCTGAAGCCTACAGACTAAAGCATTAGAGAAAACGAATGCGCAAACAAAATTTCCATCAATTTGCGTGAATTCATTTCCATATCGGTAATAGTGGGGATGTATGATATTACCGAGAATATAATTAGAAATTGCTTTACAAAACCTGGATTCTCTTTATTAGTTTTCTTTAACCGGGATCAGAAGGACGAACTACAATTGTTTGAGTTAAAAAAGAAATTGACAAGATTTCGAGATTGAAAATATAAAACTTAAAAACTATCACGAAATAGACGAAGAAATAGCAATTCCAGAATGCCCTACTGATGAAGACATTTTAAATGGCCTGAATAATAGAAACAATGCGCTTGTCGAAAACGAAGAAGATGATGAAACTGAAAACGATAACTGAGTATAACCTTCCGAAGATGATGTGCTGAAGTGCATTCGAACCAATTCAATGATGACTGCAATTTTGTGAAAACATACCCTATAATCGCCAAACAAACCCGATAGTCGTTAAATCTATGTGAAAGCTTTTATGACCACCAAAACTTTTTTAAGTGTACAGTTCTCAAAAAATTACCTCAGCACTACATACGTGTACTCAATAATCAGCAATTCTAGGAATATATTACTATGGTTGGAAGATTTTTTCATTTCGGAAATCAACTGTCCTGTAGAAGTGTTCGTCCTTATTTAAGAAGTTTGAAGTTTCTAAAATGTTTCAAACTTAAAAATACTAAAAGGTAAGCAATTATTGTTCTAAGCCATAATTTACGCCTTTACTTTTGAAAATATCTAGCGTTTCGGAAATAAATTTAAGTCAGTGTCGGGAAATCATCAAATCTTCGAGAGACGTAAATAATAAACGTACGAGAGTTGTTTGACGGGAGAGTGACTTTTTAATGAGAGTTGTTTAGCGGTAGAAATATATTTTTCCGTAAATCGCTTAGGAAATTTTGACATTCCAGACAAAAAGTTTTAAAGAAAAAGTCTACATTTCCTAACTGTTAGGAAATATTCATTTCCTTAGTGTAAGGAAATGATATTTCGTTTTGAAAACACGTTGTTTATAAAGAATTAATTTATATTTCGAAAACCTCAATGCACTGCAATTGAGAACACATTTTGAAATTATTTTGTTATATTTACAGTTATTTGACAGTTAGTACAATTATTGAAAATTGGAGAAACATTAGTAGAACTATGAGAAACATTTTGGACAACATGCGAAGTAGTAGGGTTATTTTGTTGAATATTTTGTATGGTGAAAATTTTATTTGCCACCTCAACCTTATTGTTAAAAGATTCTTCGATATATCCTTCAGGACGTTGGATGACTTCCATCCGCCATGCCTCCTTAAACTAGTTATGTCAGCACCAGAGTCAACTAATATTGTTACAGAAGACCGACGAAACCAGTGACCAGTATATTCTGTCCGTATTGGCCTATAATGTTGAAGATTTCATCTTTAAACAAAGGTCTAGAAAGTATGTCAATACAACATGCATATTCGTACTTTTCTCTTGATTTCTTTGGCAATAATTCTAATGAAGCAGTATTCACTGCCTCAACCAGCTCTGGAGGAGTCCCAGATATGGAAAATTCATCATCACTTATCATTCTACACTGTTTTGTTTTCGAAAACACCAGCAGTTAATGATAGAACGTCCAAGGGGCCTGCCGGCAGGACAGTTTGTCCTTCCGGCAGGCTCTAAAAATCTGTGATTTTAGATATGAAGTGGTCCTTCCAGCAGACCCAAACGCCGTGTACAGCTGTCCTACTGCCAGGACAAATGCTTGGACGTTATATCATTAAACTTATATGTATGTGTCAAGTTTGACAATTCAAGATTAATACGTTTCCATAGTAACCAATTATATTACAAATTTCAAAACATCATTTATTTATGAATAAAATTATTCGCGATTTTTTCAAAATTAATTAATATCTGTCGAATTTTAAACGATTTGCGGAAAAATAGTTTGCCTCGTAGAAAAAAACATATTCCTGGACTCTGTGTTGCTAAGTCTCGGCTTGCGCCCGACTTAGCGATCTTCACAGTCGTCCAGGAATGTTAGGGTTTTCTTACCCTTTTCTTATACTATTATTTTTCAACATAGGTAGTTCCCTTGCAATTCGACAAATTTCATGCAACGGCTTTCCAATTTTTTTAAACCATCAAAAAAGTAATCTTTTGGAGCTCGTCAAAATATGCATTCATTTTGGCTATCACTTCGTCATTTGTACCGAATCTCTTTCCACCTAGCCACTTTTTCAAATTTGGGAACAAGACGAAGTCCGACGGAGGCAGATCTGGTGAATATGGAGGATACGGCAGGAATTCGTAACCCAATTCTATGAATTTAGCGGATGCAATGACGGACGAATAAGAGGATGTGTTATCTTGATGGAATAAAATTTTCTTCTTAAATAAACGAGGTCGTCTTTTCTTTAGTTCCGTATCGAAATGTGTCAGTAAATTAGCATAATATTGGCCAGTTATTGAGCTTCCCTTCTCTAAGTTGTCAATAAAAAATTACGCATTGGCAATCCCAAAAGATGGTAGCCATAACTTTATTGCAGCCTTTCTTGGAGCACGTTCTTCGGGAGAAGTTCATTGTTTTGATTGTCATTTGGTTTTTGGCGTATAGTGATGTATCCAAGTTTCATCTACGGTGACATACTGACGAAAACATTCTCTTGGATTACGTTTTAACATAACCAAACAGTCACTGGAAATTGATACGCGAATGCGCATTTGCTCTGCAGTTAGCAAACGTGGCATCCAACTTGCGGTTAAGTTTTTTTAAATGTAAATGTTTAACTATCATTTCTTCAGTAGTTACGACTTCTGGAGATCCAGGAGGATCAACATTACTCGTGGTCATCTCGCCACTTTTGAAGACAGCAAATCACTTGCAAATCATTCGATGGGAAAGAGCAGATTCACCATAATACTTATGTAACTTTTCTTCAGTGTCTTTAATGTTCTTTCCGCGTAAAAAGTAGTGCTTTATTAACACACGGAATTCCTTTTTATCAATTTTTAATTAAATATAACTTGTTTACTTTAAACGTCTGTCAAACTAACTGACAGATCCCCGTGTGAAATTTTGATAGTAGGCATTTGAAAGATAGCTGAAGTTAGCAATATAGTCATTATTGCGACACAGTCGTGCCAACTTTTGAAAAGTCACTCTCAAAGAAGAGAAATATATTTAACATGAATTGATTAAAACCTAATAGATTGTCTTTTGATTCCATGGTAGCTTACGAAAAACTATAATTATATTAATGATTTAATGTGAATGAATTACGAATTACGATACAAACTGGAAAGAGATATTGGTTTTAGCAATCATTTTCAAAGATTCAAGTCTCACTTCATATTTTACAAAAACATAATTTACTTTTGAAAATTTACGTCTATTTAAGACCAACAAACCATTAGTTAAATTTCAGGTAAATGCGGGTCAGGATAATTTAGTAAGTAAACACCGCATAATGTTTCAGGTGTTGATTCTCGGTGCTAACTAATTTGTTCTATTTGAGGATGATAAACGTCACATCGCACACCGTATGACGTTCTCAAACAACAAGAAAAGAACCTGACGATACGTTGTCCTTCAAAAAGGAACAGCGTTAGCGTACATAGACGACGAGCGGAGCTTTCAATAATTCCATTATTACAAAATCTCCACAACGAGTCGGTGAGAAGAAAATTCCCGTGAGATAGTTACACATCGCCGCATATGGACGCGGAGAAAATTTCCACACATTTACAGAAGAACCAGAAGCTGGAATGCTCTCTTTGTATATATGTGTACTTATCGTCTCGGTAATAATGTTTGTGAGAGAGTACCTCTACCATCTACCAGTACCCTTTCAAGATCGAAGGAGAAGGACAGTAGAGACGACGATGGCAGAAAGCATCAGAAGAAGAAAACAAAATAATGTGTATAGGTCCTTTCGAATTATTTATAACACGTTTTTTATATAAAGTGTTTCTTTAAAATGGTTGCCACGTAATAAATTGTAGATTTTCTTCGTTGAATATAATTTTCGGTTTACTCCAAATAAGTGTAATTTGTAAATTTATTTTTATCTATATAAATAAGATTTATTTATTTATAATGTGAAACGTACTATAGACAAGGTATGCGCTAGCGGTAAAGGATCAAGTCGCCTGCCTCGCAATTACCGTGGGACATACCTTGAACGCGGACACCGATGCGGAGGCGTTAAAACGTTTTCGGGTAGACAAATTTATTACGTGCAGGATTAGCGCTCGTTGAATAGTCTCTTTCCGACGGGATGACTGGAGTCTGCAGCGTGTCATGCAGGCGCGCAGCGCAAGTTACATGCGTGCGTTTGATTTATGTCATGCCCAGGATGGCGAATATACATAAATCAGCGGAAGATTTAATGAAAATGAAACGTTTATGTTGATATTTCATAATTTTTCACAAGAATGAGAATGAAACAATTTAGTTTCCATTCCACTGCAATCAACAGTAGTTCAACTTGTCAACATTTTTGTTTTTTTTTCATCCTTTTTGTATGTGCTTAAATTCCGTAAGATTTGATGAATTGAAAGAAGGTAAATATGTTGCTCTTGGTTAAATGTCTCTAAGGAGATGTTGCTGTTTGGTCCTTTTAATAAACCACAATTAAGAATGTGGAAAAAATAATAAATAATAATAATAAATTGGCCAATTTGGAAGATCGTTTCCCTAGTTTACAATTACATTTATATTGGCTTAATCTGAAGAAGAACCGCCCTGCTCTTGGAGAATTACGAAGCCTGCTTTATAAATTGCGGCAATTGAAACAGATAAAACAGTACACCACGTCTGACTTTTCCCTCCTTTTTTCTTTGATGGAACCACGCAGTTTTGAAATTAAAACAGCATAATATTGCCCAGTGATAGTCTAAGACCACGTGGTAAAAAGTCTATGAGCATAACTCGTTCGGTCTCCCAAAAAAACTGTGGTTATAATCTTCCCCGTAGATGCTGTTGCACAAAACTTTTAAGAGGGTGGTGAACCGCTGTCCCTCCAGTCCATGCTCTGTCTTTTTGGTTCAGGATCATAATGGTGAACCCAGGTTTCATCTACTGTAACGAATCTTGCTAGGCAGTGTTCAGAATCACGCTTAATGATTTTAAATAAATTTGTCTCTGAAGTGACCTGTTTAATGCATTTTTGCTCTGGCATTAACATTTTTGGTATCCATTTTATAGCCACCTTTTTGAAACCTAATTTTTTATGAAAAATTATTTCTACGCTGCCTATTGAAAAGCCCCAAGCTTAATCTATGAATTTTACATTGATTCGTCTATCTTTCAGGACCATGCCATTGATCAGAGCCTTTGTTAACAATTCTTGGTCGCCGAGGACTAATATCTTGCTCACAGGTCCTTCTGCCAAGTTTCTTCACCATGATATCAAGGTACAGATTCACCCAGTACTTGTACCATATCCTATAAATTTTTTACAATGATAAAGTGGCGACTGGTCAACACCATCTATGTTGAGGGTCCTGTTTTGGATAAAACTTCTACTGTAGTCCCTGGTGGTTTGGGTAAGTAACTTGAGTGACCCGCTTTAGTAGCTTGCAAAAATCTGAGGATGTCAGTAAGCATTCAGGAAAGACTCCAAAAATATCTGCCTCCTCCAGTATATTTGCAAGATGACATTTTGGTCCTATATGTTATGGTATCGGCTTGATTGATGATGCTCGCTTTAATGACCACCTGCTTTAGATGCAGTTAGTTGGTCGATGTCGTATGCTCTCCTTAATTGCTTCCTGATCTGAACCAGATCTAGGAGAGTTTTGGGGAGGTTGGACCAACTTAATACTATAACGAACTTTTTGATGTCCTGGTATACTGTAGTCATATTATCGTTTAAAAAGCTACAAAAAACTACAGCCTATATAACAAGACTGGTTCCGGATATCAGTAGAATTATGAAAGCGCTTGAATCAGAAATTTGAGCTTTGATTGGTTTCTTTAAACTCGCAGAATGTCCGAACACTTCTTCGACACCATCTGACATTTCTGACAGCTGTCAAGTTGTAAAACGTGTTATTCGTTTTACAGCCTGGAGTGTCGTAAACATTGAATAGTTTCTCTGATTAGCCAAATTGCAAATCTAACAATTATAGCTGTCAAAATGAAAATAATTCTGACAACTGTCAAATTTTAAGTGCAGTCATTTATTGCGCTATCAACACTTACAAAGCATTGTTTTCACAATATTTGAACTGTCCTCATGTTCTAAAGACGAAGGTTTTACTTTTCCAATACTTTTTTGTTAAACGAAATACACCTTCACTGCCTGATGAATTTTTCAGGTAATCAAGACAGGAATTTATCTAACATAAAATTTTTGAAATTTACTTTCAGGTGCATGGACAGTGATTTTGCCTTCTATCTCTTCTACAATTTTTTTCTTCACTGACGTTTTTTGCAACTGTCTTGTTTCGATTGTTTACATCCAACTTTACAATTCTGTTCTGTAAAGGTCCTAATGATACTAACACCCATTTTGGCTACAAGCACTACACACATCTTGGCACACAAACCATAAATTTTCCAATAATTGCCATTGAATTTGATAAACGTAAATTTAAATAAAAGTTATAGCAAAACCCTACACAACTATTAAAAAAATCATTTATGAAGACCACAAACAACAACTTCTAAAATCACTTTCATCTACATACATATTCCGATTTCAACATATCTTTTTAGCAGAAATCTCTTTTTAATAAAAAAAATGCATGCAATGAACTATTCACTAGATATAGTACACCTATTCAAACATCTGCGTCAATTGCGCGTTCAAAATGGCTGAAATTTTGTCATTACGCAACTTTTATTGATGAGTGCTGCCACCTTCACGTTGGACTCGGATAAATATGTCAAACCACCCTCGTATATTGTGGAGGGTGGTTCTATAGATTCTTTCCTACTCGAGAATTACTTCTATTTTCCTTACAGGGTAGAAGTAATTTATCAGCCAATTTCTTCAAATTGCGTCGTCTCACATCTCAGCGGTTGCCATGGCGAAAATGTACGAATTATGATTGGAACTGTTTAATTACGCTACTCACTCACCAAATCTAGCCCCAAGCGACTTCTTTTTGTTCTCTAATCTAAAAATTGCGCTCAAAGGACAGATGAGGAAGCCATGTTGCAGAAAAACACGCCATGTACTATTTGGACGCGTACAAAGAAGGCTATGTAGAAAAATAAAAATACATTTCAGGAAAAAATATCTTACGTCTTTGTTAGGTCGGAAAGTTGTCACCACCCTCTTAATAACAACACCAATATCGTTGCCATTTAAATATTAAGCTTAACACATAATTATAAATTCATTATTGAATAATATTTAGCTCTGAATTTACTCGAAATTATGAAGATTTAGTTGTAGTTATTCATTGTTCCAAGGTCATGTCTGCCTTATTAAATACACACATTGTTGATTAATATCAAGATTAAAGTGAAATATTTATATTGAATCAGTATCTAACGAGCTTTGATAAAGATGGTAACGAAGTATCAAAACGTAAAAGTAAACACGCATTGAAGAATTTAAGAAAGCAGCAATTATTTCGTTAGGCCATATTTATAAAACATCCTAAATAAACGCGTGGCGCCCTATCCATCAGTTGGAGTCCCCGAAAATCGAACCAAATGTTGAGCGCACCATCAGTGACAAAACCCCGTGAATAAATCAACTTGTAAAGCCCGCGTGTTGTTCCTTTTTTTCCCCTGCTTTGGGCTTGGCCACAAGAACACACACACGGCCGCCCACGATTGTTACCGACTAAATGATTATTTTATATATTCATTGTCTGCAATCCGCGCCCGGTTGACTCACGTGGAGCTGAGCCGTGAGAACTCAAGCTCAAACAACACACGCACACAGACACTCATTCTGGCGTACACATATAACACAAAACATCGTTCGGATCTTATTTTGTTTTCTTACCGGCCACACTATATACCATCATCTTCTTCTCGGGTGTTACAGGTATTGGTCGAAATATTAATGCAGGTTGTGGTAGTTTGAAGTTTAATTTCCATTTTAAGATAAAATATAATTTTGTAAATACCAATTATTTTTTTGCCTTACGAGTACTTAATGCAGTTTTTTTATTGTGTTTTTAAATATTTTATTTTTCCATCACCACAAATTCAATTTTTTTTTAATATTCCAAAACGTATTTTCGGCGTTTGTCTTCATTGTCAAATAAAAGCTAAAAGAGATTGTAAATATGATGGAACTGAATGAGCTAACTCCACTGGTACCGTTGCTACTGCTACTGTGGAGGTTGAAACATGTACAGACATTACAAACGTGATCTATAATTATAATTATCATGATCTATTGTTTGGTCCTATGAATGTGTATCTACCTCGATTACAGAAGGGAATATTTTTGGGTTCATAAATATAATCACTAATGCACGATGAAAAGTTTGAGGGACTATTGAATCCAATTGAGAAACTAGCTTGGCAAGCATTAAAGACTGTATTTTGGGAAATTGAAAGACGAAAAATTATCTTGAAGTCAGCATGTTGGAGCATTATGTAGTTAAGAATGTAGAAAGTATTAAAATATTTGAAATTATAAATACCTGTCTCTTAGTAACCTCGCGTGTTTGGGAAAAAAAAACGAAATCGAATATTATATTTGAATCCGGGAGAAAAAATACTATCAGAATAATATATTTTTCGTATTGAGACAGGGGTTGTGGTTGTAGTGATAGAGCGGCTGTTCTCTGGCAGTGACAGATCAAAGTTCCTGAGATTGAATCCTGGCGGCGGCGTTGTGGCGAGTCGAGCTAGGATCGGTTCCCTGACCGAGTATCAACCATTGTTGGAACATAATTAACATCACTTACAGCAAGGTAAGGTTGTTACTTGACCTTTCCTTTATAGGTACAGGCACTTTGGAGTAGGATTTAATTGATTAATTAGTTGGTTGATTGATGTTTTGATTTTTAGAATTTTTTTTGGAAAATTCTTAGGAATTAGATTGCCTAAGAATTTTTTTGAATCTTAGCTGATTCGATTTAGCACTTTTTACGGTCTGGTATACGAGAGAAAGGACAACACTGCTCCTGTCAACAGACATCTATCTGTTGACTCCTGTTAAAATTTGAACAAGCTGCGTCATTTAATTTGTGTTTTACAGCCATTGATAGCAGACCATCGCGTGATTTGAGGAGAAAATAGAAAAAAGTGAAGTCCGTGTGCTCATTAAGCATTATCTTTTGCGGCAAAAAAAACCATCATTCAATACGTATCAAGACTACGCTTGATAAGTATTATGAGAATTCTGCACCATCAATTTCAATGATAAAAAAGTGGTTTAACTGAATTTCGTTGTGGCCGTACCAGCACGGAAGATGCCGGACGTTCTGGACGCCCAGTTGAGGTCTCTACACTCGAAACAATTAAAAAATTCACGATATGGTGTTCGCCGATCGGAGATTAAAAGTGCGAGAGATTGTGCAAGTCATAGGCATATCACTCAGTGGCTCAGTGGTTTCAATTTTAAATGATTACTTGGGTATGAGAAAGTTTTTCGCAAGATGGGTGCCGCGTTTGCTCACAATCAACCACAAACGCAATCGTGTGACAATTTCACAGGAGTGTTTGGCGTTGTTTAACCACAATATGGAAGAGTTTTTGCACCGTTTCGTAACCATGGACAAAACGTGGATCCACCACAACACACCAGAGACAAAACAGCAATCAAAACAGTGCGTTTCTCTGGGTGAATCGGCGCTAAAGAAGGCCAAGGTGGGTTTGTCAGCTAATAAAATCATGGCGACCGTCTTTTGGGATGCACGTGGGATAATCCACATTGACTACCTTCAAAAGGATAAAACAATTAGTGGCGAATGTTATGCCAACTTATTGGGTAGATTTAATAAGGATTTGAAAAAAAAGCGACCGCATTTGGTCAAGAAAAAAGTTTCACTAAAAGTTTTCCACCAGGACAATGCAAGGGTTCACACATGTGCAGTTTCCATGGCAAAAATCCATGAATTAGGCTCCCTCATCCGCGCTATTCTCCGGATTTAGCTCCGAGTGACTATTTCGTGCTTTCAAGCCTGGAGAAATGGCTCAGCGGAAAGAGATTTGACTCCAACGATGAAATCACCTCACAAACAAATACCTATTTTCATGATCTCGACAAATCCTATTTTTTGGAAGGCATAAAAAATTGGAGAAACGTTGGACAAAGTGTATAGAGCTCAAACGAGACTATGTTGAAAAATAAAATTTTTTTTTTTTTCAAAAAGTCACGAACATATTGACCCGCTCTCGTAGCTACCAATTGTGCTTTTCATACGTTTCACGGGTCATTAGTAAATTTTCCGAATTATACATTAGCCATGTACATATTTCGGTTAAAACAATTCTTTGATAATATTGATATAAGTTCAGTAATTCTTTCCAAGACTGTATATCCTCATCTTTCTTTATAGTGTGTTCTGCATCTCCTTTTTTGTCCTTACAGTTTTCATTTCACCTTCTTCCTCACCTTCTCCTCCTCTTCGTCTTCCTTCACTCCACGCTTGCTTTTCTTATTTGGCTTCTTTTCATTTTCTCCTGTTTTGTTTGGTTCGTTTTCGACTCTCTCATCTCTTTAGATATAGATTAAGAGCGCACAGTGGAGAGTCGCGAGATGTATGAGTGTGTGTGTGTGCAGCTTAAAAAGTATTTTACCTACCACCGCGTTTCTTCTCGTCTTAGGTCGACCAGCATACACAAATACGAAATCGAATCTCCCGGAATGAGGGTGAATCTTCTGCTTCGTCCGTCGTATTCCGCTTATTCCGTATCGGTGCGCGAGCGTGTGTTTTGTTTGTTGTCGTCCGAAGCCCCGCGTGTGTTTCGTACGTGTTACTGAAAAATGTCAGTCGGGATTAATTTCAGATAGAACGGGCCGATATCCTTGCGCGCCGAATGCCGTGCTGGTTTGTTGCAGGTTGATGCGCGGTGGTCGTCTGGTAGCCATCGGACGTCTTATTTCGCTGCCTACCGCACAACGTGTCCAAGGTGCGCTGAAGGTTTAATCGAAGGACTCGGACGTATTATACGACTGTATGATTTCAACGATTAGACTTTAATTTTAAATGGAAAATTTATTATTTAAAGATACACACCCGACAAAAAATTCAAAATAAAACAAATAAATTAGTTAAAGAATTACACACAGAAAGCGATATTGAAATTGACAGAACCTTTTTGGCTGTGTGTATGGGCGCATTATTATCTTGGAATATGGGAGTGTTTGGCAACAATGTACTAGTCATGATTATCATCATTAAGGATGTCCAGATATTCCAGATATGAATGATGGGATCGCCTGAATACCATGATATATCCGCCCAAATCATAACGGAACCTCCTTCATGCTTCACTGTAGAAAGTAGGCAGTCCGGTTTGTATGCTTCTTTGGAGGTTCTCCATACATAAACATGGCCGTTTGTAGGAAACAAACGATGATTTATCAGATCATACAACAATGTTCTAATCATCAAGTGTCCAAGTTTTATGATCATGACACCACTTTTTTGGCAGCCTAGCGTTGGCTTCCGTTAAGGAGTGTTAACCAATTGCAGCCTCTCTTGAGTGTTGAGTTCTGCTGTCACTTTGTCCGCAGTAGTTTTATGCTTGTCTGACCATAATCCTCTCTAATGTTCCTCCATCTCTATCAGTTAACTATGGGCTTCCCCACTATTCTTCCTTGCCGATGATGTTTTTGTTGGTATGTGTAGAATTGCTAAATTCACGTCGTATTATATCGTTCATGTTTTTTCTATCTTGTCTTTGTAGAATAGTTGACGTAATATAATAAAACGAAGTTTAACAGGTTATGGGCTCAGTCCACGTACCTATGTTATGATTAGAAACGTTATTGTAGAAGAGTAAAAGAGGAAATAGTAAAAATGGGAAGCAGGGAAGAATTTAGAATTCCCAAGTTAGAAGAAAATATCTATTTTTCTTGATCAGTTAGAACGAAAGCCGCTTCAATACAGAAACAATGTTGGCAGGCCATTGACTTGGGTTACAGTGATCCTACGACCGAAGCTGAAAATAAACTGAACCAAAAGGCATTATCGTTTTTGTTATTAAGTTCTAGTGATAATTACATAGAAGATATTGGTGATTGTAAACAAGCAAAAGATGCATGGGATATTCTGTTATAAATTATGTCATGCTAATGAAAGAGATAGTAACAGTTACAAAGACAGACAATTTAACGATGCAGGACTATTTAGCAAAGATACAAGACATAAATCGAAAAATAAATAAGGTTGGCATTAAATTCCCGGACAATCTTCTAGGATGCTTTTATTTAATGTGTCTACCGATGAGCAAATATGAAGGTGTAGTGAGAAACTTAGAACAAGAAGATGTGAAGTTAAATACAAAAACAGTAAAAGCAAAGCTATTATTAGAAGAGAAGAGGCTAAAACAAGATGAAGTGTTAGTAAAAATAAGGCATTGGTTACGAAGAATACAAATTGGAAGCGAAGAGAAATACTGAAAAATGTGATCGCAATAAAAATTGTAGAGCAGAAGAATCGTCCAAGGTTATATTTTGTTTTTCATGTGGTGGAAAAGATCGTATTGTCAAATTTTGCAAAGAGGCAAATAAGAAAGATGGAAATAATAAAGCTAGTGGATCGGTAGCTACAGTAAGTAGAGAATATCGAGTACTATGTATGAACAAAAGAGAACAAGTTTATAATATCAACGAATGGACACTAGATTCAGGTGCAACTGATCACATGACACCTTTTAAAGAAATTTTAAGTGATTTTAGAAGATTAGAATTAGAAGATAATTTAGCATCGCTTAGCAAAATGGAAGAAAATGGGTCAAAAATTATTATAGGTGAAGGAACTACTAAGATTGCGAAGAAACATGAAATAATAATAGTAGTAAAGAAGAGAAACTTGTTATATAAGTTTGAAACAAGAGAAATAATGAGAAAAGCAGCTAAAAGGCAATGATGAACAAAAAGATTGTGTCACATGTATACAAGGAAAAATGAAAAGAGAAAAGTTTCCAATTGGTGAGGCTGTCAGTGCGAAGGAAGCATTAGAACTAGTGCACACAGATATAGTGGTGAAGATCACACCAACATCACTAGATGAGGCACAATACTTTATTACATTTATAGATGATTACACAAATTTTGTAGTAGCTAGAGTAATAAAAGGAAAGAGTGATGCATTGCATGAATTTAAAAATTATCAGAATAAAGTAGAAAATGTACAAAATAAAAGGATTAAACAACTTCAGAGTGACAATGGTGGAGAATATGTTAGTAAAGACTTTCAAAAGTATTTAGAAAGCAGTGGAATATCTGGACAACAAAATGGAAAGACGGAAAGATTAAACTTAACATTAATGAATATGGTTAGATGTATGCTGGGGGAATCAGGATTACCACACACGTTTTGGGCAGAAGCATTAAATACAGCGTGTTACATTAGTGTTGTTCATCAAGCGCTATAAACAACGAAATTCCTTATGAACGATGGAATGGTAAGAAGCTCAGTAAAGAAAATGTAAGAGAGATGTGTGTATTTGGATGTTGTGTTTGGGCTCTAAACAATAGAGGAACCTAACTAGACTGTAAGGCCGAGAAATGCGTTTTTATAGGATATCCTGAGAACACAAAAGCTTATCGATTATGGCATATTGAAGAAAAGAAAATTGTTATAACACGCGACGTTATATTCCAAGAAAATTACTTTCCTTTCAAAGACGATAAAACAAAAGATAAAGTTGAAGTACAAGTTGAAGACATATCGTTTGCAGCAGCTTATCTTAGCCAGTTCAATAACAGTGCAACTAAGGGAGTTTAAATGGGAAAAAGCTAAGTTTTTTTGTTGATGCAGACTGGGCTAGTGATCAAAAGGATAGAAAATCTTCGAGCGGATTTGTTATAATGTTTGCGAGTGCAGCGATAGAGTGGCGTACAAGAAACAAAGGACGGTATCACTTTCAACAGTAGAGACCGAATACGTTGCGATGACAGAGATAGTGAAAGAGTGGCTATGGATAAAGAACTTTATAATAGAACTTGGCATGAGGGAATTTTTACCTGATCTCTGTGTAATCAATTGTGACAACCAAGAAGCTATAAGCTTAAGTAAAACTAGTGTCATTTCGAGTAAATCAAAACACATTGATGTAAAATTACATTTTTTGCAAGATCTTGTACCGACAATAATATTGCTGATATTTTTACTGAGCCTTTGGGTCAACTTAAAAATAAGGAATTTTGTATAGAGTTAGGTTTGAAACTTGAATGTTAGTATTTTATGTGATTTGGATTTAAGTTTAAGGTTATTTTGTTTTATATTCCATATATGTACATATTTGACTTGTGTATACTTTGAAATTATCCTTTCATCAAACGCTTTTTGCAATACATCGATAGTAGCATGAACAATATCAGATATGACACCGTTTTGCTAGAACTACATATCTTCAAAATCAAATTCACTGTAACTGCATTTCCTACCTCACTTTGAAAAGTGGTCATGGTCATGGTCACATGATGCCACCATGCTATAAATCACACCATACAGTTACCTCTTGAAGATGCAAAAGCTTCTCTTTTAATTAGTTTTGAATTGTTTTCACACCAACCAGGACAACTTAAGGGTTAGGTTTTGTTTCAGAGTATTATGTTTGAATACTGATACTTTAAAATTTTTCGTTACTGATTTGCACGTCGGGAACATAAACTATATATTTATAATGAAACAACCCAATTAACATCATTCTTACACGAAATATGACGTAATAATAATAAATAAGACGCGGGTAATTTCTTTAATACGCTTAGCAACATATTTACCGGACATCAAATTATCATCAAACCTGGCAAGCGGACCACCTCGAACGTGTCCAATACACACGAAATTAAGCAGTAAAAACGGTTGAAAAATTCTTCGAAAGCCATCCCTGGCCGGTTTCGGTGTGTGTTCCACGGCCGGCTCCGAATCGAACCGGTCAATTATTTCTTAAACTGTGACAACGTTAATCTAATTAGGGTAGCCGGCCCACCAACCGCTAACGATATCGTTTCAGATAGAGACGGTACGACATTCCGTGTCCGATTTTATTGGGTTCCTCTTCCATCCATACCGGAGTCGGTTTTAAAGCTGCGACAATCAGATAACCGCGTCGGTGGCGACACCAGCAGGGATTTCAACGTGCTACGGATACCTAAACGTGGTCGAACAGATTTACTCTGATTTTAATACGTAGATGGTTCTAAAATAGAATTAATAAGGATAGGAACAACTGACAAGTAAGTGAAATTCTATGCAATTATCTCTAATATTATTAAAAATCCTTCTTATTCATTTTTTAATGCAAATGAAATGAAACCAGTTCCTGAGAACAGCTTATAAGGCCATAAAATTAAACACAAGTGAAACTTTTGTTCTTCATTATGTTAGTAAAAATAATCAGTTATGAAACATTCCATAAGAGCTGAAAAATAATCTGAAAAAGTAATTGTCTACAGGTTCCCTAAAAACGGACCGGTTTCTACCTAGCGCTTCATCGACTTGTATTGAACAATAATTCTTTTGACAAAGTAATTCCAATCGCATTCCCTCTAGTGAGCTAGGTGAGAACGAGTACCAACCTCTTGTATTGCTTTTACTAATAGGTGCGATTCAATGTTGTCTTATAGTTGGTAACTTGGTACTTCCTCATGTAAATTATTGAACTCTTCCTCTGTTATTATAAATGACTTAGGTAGAAGATTTGTGGACTTCAAAGCTCCTTCTAAGACCAAAAAGTGTTTTACATGGAGTCCCTCCATGTTATGACTTTGTATAATAAATTGTTTTTTGTTTTGCATTGCCCAAAATAAACGATTTTTTTCTTTGTTGTGGTGGATCCAGTTATGGATTGCGATAGAACCCTTGTCCATTAATACCTTGCTACTTTTCCAGTTAGCTGATCTTACCACTTCAGCTATCGAGTCATTCATTTTATTAATACCTAAATTGATAATTTTGCTATTTAGGCCCAAATATCCTAAACCAAACCGGAAGACAAATAAATATTTAAGGTGAGGACTAATAAATTCTAGATCCAAACCAAATTAAATGAAAGAGTTTCTCTTACAAGCATCCAATTCTCTTACCAGAATCGAATTCGAAACAATTAAATTAAATATGATATGTAGAAGAAACAAAATGGACGAATCTGACAACCCAAAGCGAAAGAAAGTTTCTAAAGGTACACAAAACAATTCAACCAATCAAAATCACAAGATATATCATCGAAAATTCTATAACATTTTAAGATTAGTGGATCATTTTTTCTTCACCAGATGTATTATATAATCTTTAATATGCGTGCTCTTTTTTTATCAATTCGCTTTCAAAGCTCCTCACCCCCCTCCTTTAACACAATTAAGTACTCGCTCGATAGAAATAAACCTCAACGCTTAACGTCACAAAACCTCAAATAAATTCCCTTCGTACTTATTCATGCGTTTCAAAATCAAAGCCAGACTAAATTAGCTTTCGAGAGAACGCTTTATTGAATTTTCTACTACAGCAAGTTACCCCCATCCATGCCGGTTTCAATCTATACATAAAGTCGCTTAATTATTCGCTTCGAGGAATCTCACAGAGAGAAAACGCGACTGACACCCAGAATTCGAATAAAATTAATTCCTTTTCGGTACCTTTCCACAAATCTCGACGCCTATCATCTTTCCCCAAACCCCTTTCTTCAGTCTGTTCTTATCCGTTGCTATCGTTATCCACACGCACACATCTATAATGCGCTGTCGTCAATCTGAAAATTTAAAGCTAATACAACTACGATCTCACACATATTTATCCTTGATCGTGTTTTGTTTGAGAGAAACATTTCACTCTCGATCTCGCGATCGGCCGATAAGGTAGGTTACCTGACCAGAGGACATTCTTTCTACCGCGATAAAACGTCAAAGTCCATCCAACGACGTCTTAATTTGATCGCATTGTGAGGTATATATATAAGGACCGGCCCTGAAGAAACAAGCTAGCGTTTTTTTGTGAGAACTGAGGTTTCTCTAAATCGTCGTAAAGATGAAATAGACTTGTACGATTAATTAGTGACTCGTTTGAAGTTGTGAATATTTAAAATGAAGGAAAATAACTCTGTTAGATGTATCTAATAGATAAATGTTGTATTTTTATTTGTTTTATAATCTTAGGAGAAAATAAATCTACACAACTACTATGTAGGATAGATCTGAGACAGATATTTACCATTTCTACAACGTCTAACCAATTTAGAACACTTTACATAGCACACGACGTCTATAACTAATTCATTCGCATCTAAAGTACGCCAATTTCAATTCTACCGGCGATCAATTCTGGTGCGACCCTCGTACGACGCGTTCCTAGCACGTTTATATGCCACTGAATAGCATCGCATACGAGATCTTATCAATCTTTATGTCATCGGGGCCGTCACTGATTTATGGTTCGTCGCCATACAAGCATACGTAACATCGTGGTGATAGATACTCCGGCGGATCTGCAGGAATCGTATCTATATGTAGTTGCTGCGGGCGTGTATACTGATTGTGTGCAGCGAAATGTGATCTTCATCAACGTCTCGTCTCGAATTGAAGACCCGTAATTCCGTGCAGCGCCGTATTGTCCTCGATGTGTTGCTGGACATGTTAGAACAAGTCTATAGATCCTGTTGTAAGGCATTCATCGCCAACCGAATATTAAAACACGCATTAGATGGTACATACCTACTAAATGTAGAATCTATAAGGATATACTATTGCTAATAATAATTATGTTGGTGCGCAAAAAATGTAGCTGTATTTTTAGGACTTTATTATTGTACTGTATTTTGTAGGTTACACGTTATTCTACTTTATTAATTCTGTTTGTAACACATAAGATATGACTTTTGCAAACATGAAAAATTCTGCTCTATCAGAAAAGTTGGTCTTTCCTTATGAAAGACATTTCTTGCTAGTTTATCGGTTTCCTGATTTTGTTCTATACTAGCTTGCAGAAGCAGAGGATTTGGCCTATCCTCTCCATCACCATATAAGTTTAAGAATTGAGCAGTCCCCTTTACAAGTTGGTTCTAACTCTTCTTTAACTTTAATCTAAGTCTTGGTTTTAACGTCCAAAAAGCCATCACACAAAGAACGTGTAAGTAATAATGGATACAGATTTTTTTTATATATCCAATACATCAATATCGCTGAGAGTCTCCGGCTTAACCACAAACTCTTTTCTACTCGTCAATAAAGTTCCAATAGGTTTATCACCTTCCTCTGTCAGGTGAGATAAAAATGTGAGCATTTACTCAAGCGCGGTTCATACATATTTAACATCTGACGTCAGTGTTACTTTCTGACTAACCTCTATGAAACCCATCTTCCAATAAATGGTGCCTGGAAAGTTTTAATAATAATAATAATAATAATAGTTCTTTATTGACGACGACGGTATGAAAAGTATTAACAAAAAAGCAACAAAAAAAAAGAATACATCGCCAAAAGGTTTGAGATCAGCTGCCTGCAGTACAAGAAGCTGCTCTGACTCCCAAACCGCAAATAAACTAAATATAAGCAGACCAAAACTAATTACTAAACTAAATCCAAATTCGAGTCTAAGTGCAAACAAGCATACTAATAATTGCAAGTGTAATATCAGTGCACGCCCACTATGCCGGTCCAGAGAAAGAGTGATAGAATTGTTTAAGATGGCCAGCGAAAGATGGCGGAGCTAAGATCTTAAGATAAGCTGGAATTGCATTGCATATTTTGACAATGTTGTAGGAGTACGATCTTTTGAAAAGTTCCAAATGGTGATAGGGAGGTGTAAGTAAGCCTTAAATCTAACATTGACTGTATGGACGTCTGTCCTAAATAATACTTTACGATATAAGTAACTAGGCCTTTTAAAATGAATAATTTTAAAATAAAATAGAGTAGCAAGAAAATTCGCTCTAGTCGACATATCCAGCCAGCCAGCCCATCCCAGGGTATGAGATATATGGTCAAAGCGTCGAATCCCGTAAATAAACCTTAGGCATGCATTTTGCACTCGCTGAATACGCAACTTGTCCACATTATCCAAACAAGGGTAGTACACATTAATACAAAATTAAATTGAGATAAAATAAGGGACTGACACAGTAGCTTTCTTACATCACGTTCCAAGCATTCTCTACTACTATAGAGAATTTAGAGTAAGCGGATCTAATCAGTTGAGACACATGCTTCTTGAAGCGAAGCTGACTGTCAATGAGAAGTCCCAAATTACGTGAACACTCCGAAATTGGCAGCAGGGTGTCATTTACAGCAATCTGAATAAGATGAAGAACATTAACTCGCGATGAAGCCCTACCGAATACCATCACTGATAACTTATTAGGATTAATACGTAAGGAATGACGCAAAGATTTGTCAAAAATAGACTTTAGGTCGTAATTAATAATTCTGTACCGCATTACGTGCCTCAGAGACAGCAAAGGAGTGATACAACTGTGTGTCGTCAGCATATAGATGGTAAGAGCAGTGTAGCAAACATTTGACGATATTTGATGAATAAATACTATAAAGTAGTGGCCCCAATACACTGCCCTGTGGTACACCAGAGGCAACAGATCGAGACGAAGAGACCTGGCCCAGCGAACCCTCTGACTACGTTGAGAAATATAATTTTTAAAAAAGTCGACCGATTCCTTGGAAAAACCAATATGGTGTAAGATGGCAATTAGTAGTGTATGGTTGAGCGCGTCAAAAGCCTTACTATAATCGAGCAACACTAATACGGTAACCATATCATCATCAATTGCTCTGAATATGTCGTCGGTTACATGAGAGTTAAAGTATTTATCTTCAGATCCACCGTCTCGAACCACACCTCGACAGGTTTATTTAGAGTTCTCTGAAGAAAATCGTTAAAAATATCAATAATATACACAGGGTGTAACATTGGGAACGTCGTGGTCTCTGGTAGTCAAATGGTAACAATTTTGAAAAAGTTACTTACTTGAATATATGTAGGTGGATTAGATCTACAATTTAAAACTAATAGGCAATATACAGGGTGTTTCAAAACTTAGCAATGTACCAAAGTTGTTTTTCTTAATACTTAATAATACACTGAAATCTAGATCAACTCCATTTAAGGTTTTAAGTTGCACGAAAAGCTTAGTATCGCGAAAATGACTTAATTCAGAGAAATGGAACGAAAAGCGTAAATAGTAGATCTTTTGGCTGATTGAATGCCATATTCAAAGTTGTCGAGTATTCTACAGGTCGTTCAGGTATCGAGAACGTCTTTTGTGCATAACTTTATTATTTTAAATGGAACACCCTGTATGTATTTATGTATTAAAACCAGTATCAGGAATCCCTATGACTATCTGTACTAGTTTTGAAGTTATTTGCGTTTTTTAGATAATTTAAGTGAACTGAATTTGTTTTCTGTAAGTGAACACCCAGTATATCTTTACATCGATGGATAGAAATATTATTATTCGAAGAAATGAAAAAAATAAATTCCAAGTAATAAAAATAAACTAAACAAAACAGCAGTAAATATTTTTGTATTTGGATTAGAAAAACATAACAACAAAATAAACGAAAAATTGCTAGCCTTAACATCATTTCCATTTTCTTCAATACAGAAAATAACCCTCTGTTCAAATGCTGTTCTTACGTTCTGATTCTCGTTTTCATATCCTCTGCTGTAGTGGGCAAGATATTGTAAACGATTCCTTTAACATACCCTTTAGGAAAAAGTCCATACATGTGCCGTGTCCATCCACGGCAATGGAAGAATAATTCCTAAGAAAATCGTTAGAAACAGCCAACCGGAAACAACTTTTCTGGTGCATTTGGCATCATTAAAGATATTCTAATTGAGGCAAATCTCAAATTCGTAGTCAATTATCACGAGGTGTCCTTTTGCTACCACATGATAAGGTAAAAAACAAGCAATCAATTGCTTCACGATTGGTGAAACAAAATTGCTAAACAGTTTTGGAAACGGTCCAAGTCCAAACTCAATAGAAGAAGTCAGGCCTTTATGCTACTAGAGGTGGTCGTCAGTATGATTTTTAGCTGAGTTTTATCAGGAATCCTACAAGCTCTACCTGAAGTTGTCACAAGGCTACACGGTTCTAATTTTTAAAAAACCTTGCTAGGAAATGTGGTGATCTCCCACTCATGGCATTATCTGCCATTAAAGCGATAAACAAAATAAAAAGTGAAGACTAAGGATAGTCAACTCTGAAATGTCTAGACTGGATAAAGTGAAACACATATCAATACTCGTTCAATGGCATTCGATTCTATGCTGTCGACTATTATAAAAGAAACTACAAGATTAAAAGTTTTAGTTTTTTTATATGTCTGACCAAAAATGTCCGAATTTGTGCATCGTGAGATGTTTTTTGACGCTTACAACGCTGGCATATAAGACTCTTCTAACGCTCAACCCAAATAAAGGCGAGAGACTTTCATATATCTATCATTGTTACACAACAAATTTATAATTGGATCACTAGAACAGTTATATAACACGCATTCTTCGTTTAGTATCCATAGAGAGGGAGAAAGAGAGTAAAATATGCCTTTTAATATCTATTTTTATAGTCACACGACAAGGAAGTAACAAAAATTCCGATGCAAACGCATAATTTACGACACGCCATACGGTCATTTTTACGCAACTCCATCCCGACAGCAATGTATGCGACAATAACAGCGAAAGTAACAGGGCCAGAAGAGAGAACGAGTACGCTCTCGAGCAGTACTCAAGGGGGAGACACGACACGCGGAATTTTCTCATAGTACGAATACCAAAACGATGACTAGGTTCGATTCTAATCCTTTCTCTTTCTACTGGACGGGGTATCTTGTCGTTTCATTAAAATTCACCGTTCGCGATGTCAGAAACAACGGGCTGTGATAGAGCTGACCGACCGGCAGTAAGCGTTCGCAGTAAAAGTCAGAGGAGGAGGAGGTGAGAGAAAAACGCTCCCCGTTCCTAACATATTTCCTCGTAGGTGTGGAAGAATGAGGAGCGTGTGCATACCTCATGTTTCAGAAATTCATGGAAATTCAATCGCGGCTATTCTGTGTAGTATTTACGCATTCAAGATTAAATATAAATTGTTTCTGGTGTTTTGAATTTCAGGACAATATCAAGTGTAAATTTTATTTTTGTTTTATCTTGTCAGTTTCTATTGATGATGTTGCATTACTACGTTGCGCGCGGCGTGCTACGCGGCGACAATTATAAAGGATACGACGTCACGCATTCCTGAGAGTAGTAGAGAGACTTCTAATAAATTAGTCATCGCAGAATATACTAAAATGGACAGTTCTGAAATCGATATGTGCAGATAGAAACGTTGCAGTCGCAGTCTCGGAAGAGACAAATGAAATGTCATTGAATTGTCACTTTGGTTTTTGGCTATGTTTCATACAAGACACCAATCGGCTCCTTAATAAGGGATATAAAAAGTATGCCAATAAATATACTCCCATATAGAAATAGCGATAAAGTAGACCACCAACTCCATCTATCATCACTACATAATACTACAGAAATGTCAAAATTTGGAATCGGATTTTCTATTGTTATAAAAAGAATTTAACTTTCTTTTTAAATTCTGTGTCACAGAATACCACAAACTCAAACATCTCTGAAGAAGATGAATGCCTAATTTGCCTAAAAGAGGACACCATGAACGAGAAAAAGGTATGGGAGAAACTGCGACAAAACACCAAATTAGAATGTGTCGACAGGCCGGTACCGGTAGAGCAGTGGACGTGCCTCGTCCTCGGTTTAATTTCGAGCCTTTTATTGTGAGGCGGCGTGTTGTAGGTGGTCCGTTCGTTTAAAAAGGAATTCGTCCCGCTTAATGGCCGTTTCATGATTTGTAAAATATTTGTATTGGAAGTGAGAAAGGGAGTGAGATGAGAATGTGTCCATCAAGGTGAAAAGACGTGGAATTTCTCGTTCATCACGTATTTAAGTCTACACGTAGTTACCTCTACGCAAGTATAATACGGCTGGCGGTGGTGTAGAGAGCTACCGGTGATCATTCTACCATAACCCTTTTATTTATTTTTCCACGCTTGGGAACGGCAATATACCCTTTTGATATCTTTAAAGTTAAAAGTTTATAAATGTACAGTTAATCATAAAAGTTTTTGAACAAATGTTTATAAATTATGTTGTTTTTTCGACGTCGAAAAAATTATTTAGGTCGAGTGAGATACACATAATAACACATAAAATTTAAAGAATGCTAAATAGACCATAAGGATAACTACCCAGAAAATAACCGTAAACTACACAATAAATAAGGATAACGTTGAAGAAAAACTCTAATACCATTGGTGTTCACTACAATAAGTAAACACACGGCTAATAAATGGTATTTATC
Organism: Holotrichia oblita; assembly: GCA_023690525.1. Lineage (NCBI taxonomy): Eukaryota > Metazoa > Arthropoda > Insecta > Coleoptera > Scarabaeidae > Holotrichia > Holotrichia oblita. Next base: position 75,636,201 of record CM043022.1, on the reverse strand, counting down.
CTAAAAATCTTGCTCGGCTTATCTGTTAACAATGACATCTAAGGCCATTATAATTTTCTGGACCATCGGACTGGTACATTCTTTAAGCGGAGATATATATACCGACAAGAATTGCTGTCGGTGGAATGGACAGTGTACTAACACAACGGTCCTTGGCCGTAATCTCTCACGAACGACTGCATCACCTGAATACCTTTCTGCAAGGCCATTTGCAAATCACCATTGTACCGTTTTTAACGCTGTTGACATCTTGGTCTGTTCGAATATGTCATTATTTTCTAACATGCTTCTGTATTGTCAGCGAATGTACAGTCAGTTGGATTATAAATGCTGTAAACCTTTTGTCGTTAAAATTCCTTATAAAGTTGTGATTATCATGTCTGGATTTAGATTTTTAGCAAGGATTGACAGAGAAATTATTATAAAGGCGCATTTAATATTTAACACACTGTACTAAACATTGGATATTAGCTGCAAACAAGAGGAAAATACCACGATGTGATCTTTTAGGCTAAGCAAGATAATGCTCAAAATACGTTTAGTTTAGTGGATTATAATTTGATGTGATCTTTTTAGATCGGTTTCTACCAAGGGATTTTCAGGGTATTATAATCTTTAGACTATCTCGTTTCTTATTATGTTGGGGTTGTGTATGTGAATATGAAGATTATCTAAAAGTATGTATTAAGATGTATGTAAAGGTAAATAATTTCACATACACTGCTATGGTAAACTCTGATAAAGCAGATTCTTCAATTTGAAACACGCACACAAGCTGTGCGATGCTGGTACCACATTGTCAGTCACTGCTCCAAGGAAATGTCTTTTAATAGTGTCGGTAATATATCATCATAATTAATAATCATAAAACGCAAGAAATAATTGCCTTCAATTATTTACGATGTCAGTTTAAATGGACCACCCAGTATATATTATACAAACAGAGAGCTGGTCTTTATAAATAATGTTTATATACATACAGATTTGATAGGTACAACCGAATAAATATTTGTGGCAGTTATCTCTTCCTAAAAGTTTTTTTTTTGCTAATTTCACACCAGCAACTATTAAAATATTTACGACAACTGTTAACTTAGCAAGATACTGAAATGTTTTATATTTTTTTCTTTCGTCAAGTAAATTAATTTTGTAGCGACTAGAATTACTCAGAAGTTGGTTACGCATGCGATAATTTTGACCTCGCGGAGGATCAAAGCTCACATTGGATCCAGAAAGCAATGCTATTTGTTGCAAAATCCTTTCAAAGCTTCACCTCTCTTCTTCGTAAGTTGGTTTGTAATTGATGTCCTGCTTCCGTAGAGCCATTCAGTTTTATATTTAGACTTACCTACCTCTTGATCAGGCCTCTTTGGATCGTTCCACTTTGACAATCTTTTCTGTGAGATCACTGGGTTAAACTTTGAAACTTTTAATTAATTATACTTTTTGGAGGCTCATTTTGTTCTTCGGCTCTCTGTCCTGATCGAGACGCCAAAACTCTTAAGGCTGATTACTAGAGCTCCACCTAAAGCCGTCACAAAAAGGGCGATTAACAGTGACCCCACCCTAATTACCTCAATTTTCACTCAATATTGATTGACGTTCTTCAAAGGATTAAGGTACCAAGATCCGAAAAAGGGGTCAAAATAGTGGGAACGTTAATGTAGCTTTAACCACCATAAAAGGTTATCTGGCACAAAAATAAACGCATCAGCAGCGGAAATTTCAAAACGACGATGAATCTTTTCTATACACCATGAATGAGAGATTTTATAACTGATGAGTATGGACAGCTGTTTCAGCTTATTCAACGTAGCCTAGTAAATCTCTCTCTAAGATAAATTCTTAAAAATCAAAGCCAAACTGCCAAAATTTTTGTTTAAGCAGATTTGTACACACAAGCAGAGGAAAACAGGACCCTAAGAAATGAATCTTTAGACTAACTTCACTCATATAAAATTTTAATTTTTTCGTAAATCCAATAAATAACATTAGAATGAATCTTGATGATAAATATAATAATATTTTAAAGTAAGGCAAAAATCACTACTTTTGTAAAAAATTGCATATAATTATCTTCGCACCTGTTGAAAATTTTCAAAGGAACCCTACACTACCGTGACAATTATTTCTAACAACTAACAAGAAGGTATTATCGGCACCCATATCCAAAGGTATATACCACCTTAAATTCTAATCCGGCTTTGAACAGATGACGTTCAAAGCGCATTATTTGCCGTCTAATTACACCAAACACAATAATAACTGTAATCCTTTTCGTAAACAAAGGACTTTCCTAATGCAAAGCACCTCATTTAAGTATGGTTGTTTAAGTGCCGGTCTCTAGTTATATAGATATAGGATAGCATAAGGCGGTCTCGCTGGAAAACACAAGAGAGAGAGATGCCTTCAAACGACTCACAATCAGTAGGTTACGAAGTCAGGAGTCGAGACTAATAAATCAGCCGGTTCACACTAGAGGCGCTAGTGTTCCAAAACAGGCGCCTACCATATCCCTTCGCGCATAAACCTCACGTGTATTTTTTTAGCTTCATCGTTTACCTTTAGTATCTTTGTGGCCGAACCTGAAACTATTAAAATGAAGAGGAAAAAAAAAGAAGTTGGGAAACAATTATCGCTTGGAAGTTAACCATAGGAAATTCCAACGTTCTGTTTTCTTTTGTATCGGAGGCGGTGTGCTGCCAAAATTGATTAGATAAAGTTTAATTAAGGGAATGATATAATGATTTTGTGATAGAGATTGCGTTGTCAAAGATGTATGATAAATTGGATGTTGTAGAGGAGGTAACAAATTATTTGGCAATAAAAACTGACAGATGAATCTACCACAGTGGGGTCTTGCTAGTTGCAGGATGGTTTTCATAGATAAATGTCTGTTTGAGAAATTTGCATTTAGTAAATAAAAGGTTTTTTTTCTCTGAAAAAGATTATTACTTTGATATCTTCTTGACAGAGATTAAAATACTATATAATTATTAATAGACTGTACCTACATTGTCAAAATTGATTATCAACTAATTATTTTTATGCATTAACAGTTAAAATCTAGCTCATGCTTGTCAATACTGTTATAATTTTACAGTTGTCGGAACTATTCTTACAGTTGCTGTTGAAACTGTGTTTACAAATTGACAGTTGTCACAAATATTTTGACCGTAAACAAATCGTAGAAACCTTATTACTGATAAGATAGTTTTGGTACTACATCTTATTATAATCACTGACATTAGAAGTGGAAAGAGGAAGAAGGAATCATCTGTTCAACTTATTTTTTTTTGGAAATGTGACACGAATAAAAAGTTAATAATGTGTTTGGCGACCCCGTAGCTGAGTACACTCCTGTACACGTCTAGGCAGCGACAAAATGAGTGAATTGGGGCACCTCGTTCCAAGCAACTTCAACTTCGTTGATCAACGACGCCAAAGTTTGTGGAGGATGGTGCAAAGTGGACAGTCTCCCCATAATTTCCCACACATGTTCGATGGAGTTTAAATCCGGAGAACGGGGTGGCCACGGCAAAACATCAACGCCTGCTTCTTGGAGAAAGTCTATAGTTCGACGAGTAATATGGAGACGTGCATTATCTTGCTGAAAAAGGACGTGTGGACGGCCATCTAGATAAGGTAGTAAAGTGATTTGTTGGACATCATCAACATGAGGCGCAGCTGTCATACTGTCTCGAATAAATTGAAGTGGTGATCGGCTACCATAAGCAATAGCCCCCCAAACCATTACTCCAACAGTCCTGTGTACATGCCTCTCAACAGCAAACCCAATAACCCAATAAGATGATATTATGCCATTCTGCTTCCCATTGCTGCCGTTCTCTGCACCAGTTCAAGCGTTGACGACAGTGGGCCGAAGTCAAAGGAAGCACTAATCGTGGACAGTATGAAAAAAGTCCAAAGGCTCGAATGCGGCGATGTAGTGTACGCATAGTAACAGGTCTACCTTCTTCTCCAAACCACTGGTCAACAATTTTATGATTTGTAGCAAAACGGTCTTGTAGAGCTAGTTGTCTGAAGCGCCTATCTTGACGTTCTGTAGTATGCCTCGATTGACCAGTTGGTCCACACACGACACACACGCATTACCGTCATTGCACTACAATTAATACGACGACCAATTTCGCGATAAGGCAAACCAATATCTGGATAGGCAACAATTCTACCCATGTCAAAGTCACTGGGGTAACGGTGATAATTTTTACGTCTTCGAACTCTAGACATTTTGTTACGTTTAACTCTTGTAGACGGACATCCAATAACTACACTTTTCTATATTCGTCAGCTCTCATGAAAATAGATCTCTTCGCAAAAAAGTAAGAGAAATTTTTTTCCAAAAAAATAGCATGCCTTCAATATAGTCATTTTTATGACAAAAAGTCAAGAACAAATTACTCCTTCTGGGTGTAACACTTCTAATGTCAGTGAGTGTATATGTAGGAGATCATAATTCTCTACTGGACTCCTAACCTTAATAATGCATTACTGTAATAGGTGCTCATCTACATAACTTTTTAACTCTACTACTAATTAACTACTTTTTTAACTTTAAACGACTCGTTAGCCGCAGTGGTTAGGCGGCTGACTATCGTTGTGGCGGGACGATAGGAGAAACGGTGACAATTTTTCAGAGAGTTGAAATCCGGATCGACTTACCATACACTGTTGGGAGCAAAGTGATTAACAGCGCAGCATTATAAAAGGCGATATGATGATGTCACAAAGCCATTTGAACACAATTTACGCACACAAAACTACACCGCGAGAGTTGCAGTTATAGCCAAACAAGTAATACAGCTTACGGAGTCACTGCAACTAAGCAAAAAATGTTTCCCAAATAAGGTTCTTTCGCTAGTGCTGCATTTTCTGTTGGGAAGATGCTCATGTTGAGCTATTTCTTGCTTAAAATGCGCTCTAGTGAAGACATCAACAAAATAAATGTCAAATTTTGAAATGCAGAAGTGATATCATTATCACTTCTGCAATTCCTTGACAGTCCCAAAACATGGTCGCCATAATTTATCCTGCAGAAGGGGTGACTTTAAACTTCTTGGGAGGGCTGAAGCCCTTAACATGCCACTGCATCATTCAGGATTAAGGGTCATAATGATGAACCCAGGTTTCATCTCCAGTGACAAGTTGATTGATAATTAAATCTGGCTCTCCACAGCGCGCCAAGAATTTTTCACATGTCTCAACCCGAACACGCATTTGAAATGGCGAAAGCATTCGCGCACCCATCTTGCACTAACCTTTGTCATCCCAAGGTAATCGTGTAAAATTCTGAAAACGGTGGTGGTTTTCTGGTTTTTTTCTAAAGTGATGCCCTGAACGCGGATCTTCATCCAGTGATTCTCGACCATGTCTAAATAATTTTGACCATTCGCAAATAGTTGTCTTGGAAGGGCAATCATCCCCGTATACACCCAACATCTCTTCAAGAATAATTTTTGGAGGTTTTCCTTGTTTTGTTAGGAATTTTATAACAGCCCGGTATTCGATTTTATTCATTTCAACGCGCGACATCATAAATTGACAGATAATAAAATTAATGTTGCAATTTTTTTGTAAATTGCCACACAAGTTATCAAGGCATATGTGGTTACAAACAACATAATTGAAAATTGCATCAAAATTCAAAACAACCGAGTCCGGGAATATAAAAACGATCCCTCGTAACAAGGTATAGAATTTAATCACATACTGTTTTGGCCAAAAGTATTAGGCATCCGTAAAAAAGGCATCATCTTATTAGGTGGATTATAAAACACCTGGTGGGTGCGTTTTTGAAACTTTAATAAAAACTTACACTAGTTTGGGAAGTCTCAAGTGGAAATATCCAAATCGGGGCACACTTGATTAAACCGAAATCATGTAAGAAATGAATGACTTCTGATCACCAGGACTAACTTCGTCTGAGATCGCTGCAACTCTATCGGAGGAGGCTGAAACACCCGGTAGTGCTCGTACAGCGAGAAGAAGACTTGTAGAAGCTGGCCTAAGGGGTTGTAAAGCCAGAAAGAAGCCGTGGCTCATGGACAACAACAAAAGAAATCGCTTACAGTGGGCTCTACGATACCGACTACGATAAACATAGAGGAAGACTGGGAAAATGTAATGTCGTCAGATGAATCAAATTTTGAGATAAATTTTTTACTTTTTACAATAAATTATTAAAAATACAGAGATTGGATCTTGCTTGCTTCCGCCATTTTTTAATTATTAACCAATTTTTAAACTCATTGATTTTAAAATGGAGATGCATGACTGTGGGTGATATCGGCGAAATGTTTGTTTGTAAAGGTCGTATGAGCAGTGAAAGTATATTCACTGTTGCCATGGTCGCCAATTTGGATGGCGTCCAATTCCAACAAGACAATACCCCTTGTCACAAATCAGCGACCACAATGCGTTGGTTTCGTGACAATAACGTTAGCTTTGTTGGACTAGCTTGTCCCATTCAACATCTTTGAAGTAGGGATTCTGAAGCGAAGGGTCAGGAAATACAGTATTACATCCAAATCAAGCCTGAGAAATGTGCTGCTTCAGGAATGGAGTACCATTTTAGCTTTTGCAGTGAATTATATGGACCGTGTTTAAGCAGTGATTTTTTTTCTCGCGTACAAAGGGTGCAGAATTCGTGTCTCAGGTTGATATTTGGCATAAGAAAGTATGACCACATCTCACATAAACTGGCTGAGGTAGGTTGGTTGAATATGAAGGATCGCAGAACTCTTCGTATGGCTAGGTATTATTTTAAATCGACAACCTAGATATTTGTACAATAAAATTGTAAACATTGCGTCATACTCCTACCAAGTAGCGGAAGTGTACAATGATGTCCCTGTTGATAGACACGAAACAGTGTACAAAACTTGTTCGCACCATGCCTCAAAGAACACAAAATATGGGGTGTCTAATACTTTTGTCCAAGGCTATACGTTTATAATGATACGGGAGCTGAGTAGAATATGAAATAAAACCGTTAAAGCCCAATATCTCAAAAATTGTTGCTTAGTTTTTTGTACCTTTGATAGTGCAGAAAAAAAAACCGACAGCAGCGACACTTACGTTTAGAGTAAGTTTGTCATAAAAAAATTCTTCCTAACTGTGAAATAGTATCAAAATGTGCAAAACGAACATATTTTGCTCTAATATTGGAATTGCATCAATAATGACTTTCTGTCTATAAATCAGAAAAACGTAAGGCAAGTTTACTACATATGGATGAAATGTTCATGACAAATGAACTCTTTCAATAAATACAAATTTTTAATTGTTGAAATAAATAAGGGCAGCTGTTCGTCGAAAGGAGTAGTGGCTATACTGACATTAACAGATAAAAAGTTGTCGAAAGTAGTTTTTAATATCTGTCAGTATAAATTCCTTTTAGTAGAGACATCCTTATACAGGCTGTCATCTGTATGTCTGTCAGACATTGATAACAAACCGATTATTTACGATTGGGGACCTCCTAATAATGTCAGGAGATAAAATTAAACGCATTCTTTTTTCGCAAATGCATCCGGGACGACGTAAAGTTCGTAAAAACGTCAGAGAAATGCGTGACGTAACAATAGAAGAATTTTCGGCGGACGTGTCACCCACAAAGAACAAGATGTAAGTACGCTCACCTAGAACCGATGCCTGCTTTATTGTTGAGGCGGGGAAGGTAATGTTTGTGTTCTGTTATTGTGTAAAAGAGAGGGCATTTCGGAAATTATTCAGCATGCTTTGCGTGATTTACGATGTCAATAACCCATCTGTCAGTGGTAAGATATTTAGTAGCCGTGCAGAACATTTATTAAATGATAATTATAAATAGAAAACGAGCTAAATGATCAGGGTTGTATTTAGAAAAAAATAATTGGTACTATTTAATACTAGTAATAAATTTTTAAACCAAAGTAATAAATTGTTTTATAAAATTTCCACGACCAATTATTTCTTAAATAAACACATAAAAAGATAAATAATACAGACTAAACAAATACCATAGATATCCAAGAATTTAATTACTTTTAATTTAAGTATTATGACATCATTTATCTTCAAGCCAAATTCCTTTTTCATCAAACAATACTTAAGATAATGAAATATCTTCTAAATATATTAGACAGTTTTTATTACGTGAGATCTTATTTATACATCCACATTTCCGATTGGAAAAGCACTCCGTACGACCCTCTAAATTCCCGTTTTATCACATATTCACATACATCCACAATAAATATGGAGCAATATTTCTGAAAGGCAGTTAAAAAGAAAGCCATAAAAATCTTCCTTTCTTACGTCTCCTTATCCCGCTAACCGAGATTTTATATCGTTTCGGACGCTTTTAAATAAGTCGTCTTCACGATTTATAATGGTCCAATAAAAAAAAATTTAAGTACCCCTCTTCGCACAAAACTGACAAATAAATCTAAGACGATTCGGAATCTTCCCATAAAAACTCAATTCGAGGTATAGTAGCCGCACACACGGGTACCAACCTCGCCACCTAAGATGAAATACCGACAAAGAACTGTATCACAACAGAGTGTGGTGGTCGTCCATCGTCTCAAAGACATATTTTCTGGTATTGTGTTGGCGGGAGGTAAAGCGGAGCCTAGTTGGATAGATGTGAAAGGACACAGATGTCATTCTCAGCGTTATCCTTTTCTGTATACTTATTTATACAAGATTATGGATGTATAATTGCCTAGACATACATTGTAGAATTGTGACTGTATTTGCAATTATATTTTGGGTAGGTCGAAAAAGAGAGACCAAAAGATGTCTGTTTGACAACCACTCTCTTCACACCGGTCTTTTTTCCTTTTGTAGTGATTTTAATAATACTGTAGATATTAAATATATGTACAGGGTGTGCCATAACTTTGTGCTATTTCATTATATGGAATGAGAAATTTGCGAGCTTAGCAAGATAATTGCGACATTGAGACAATAACACACACTTGATGATTTTGAAAAATCTCTAGAATCCTTAAAAAATTACTAAATGTTTAATTGCTTGTCCCGAATAATAAAAAACAAATCGTAATCCACATATCATCAAAACAATCAAAAATCGATCTTCACATCCTCTGTCGGAAGGCCCCGTGGCTCCCAAAAGCTTTCTAAAAGAAGACACATCCTTAGTGGAATCATCCATTCGCACATTCCCTAAAGTAAATGCAAAGAGGGTCAGAAGTTTTTCGCCTCTAACATGATTGACACGTCGAGTTACTGTGATTGTTTGACGCTGATGATTGGGCGATTTTTAAAGAATTTTGGTAGAAAAGTTTAGAATTTAGGATAACATTACGACCATACTAGGATAAGTGTTGGGATTAGAACAAAACTAGATCTGGACCTTAAACGTTTAGAAACCAATCATTAACAATTAACCCATTCAAGTTATATACCGGATTTTCTAAGGTTACTCGCTTTGTACAGCTGAATAGACGAAAACAACAAACATGCCGATTGGTTGAATTTAATTGGGTCAGCTCAACTTTTTAGATAATTTTTAGGATTCTTTTACTTTTGTAGTTTCCTTTAAGAGTTGCACTAGGATAATTTTAGGAATTTGGGTTTCATTGTGTCAATATGTTTGAACTTTTAGGACTCTAGCAGTTAATCTAAACAGCTTGAGTCCTAAAAATCCAAATATATTTTGTTGGTTATGTTTAGCTATGTACATATGTCTAGATTTGTTGTTTGAATTTCAGAGTAAGATATTGGCCTAGATCAGGATCAGGTTTCTGGTATAGGTTTATTTATTGCAGCTTTTTGTACTTTAATAGTACCTACAAGAAATTGCCTTTTTTCATTCAAGTTATGACTACCAGGTGTATGCATATTACCCATCGGCTTCTGCACATTTCACCCATCTTTCAAGTAATTGATGAATACCATGCCGGAAAAAGTGCTTGTCTTTTGCAGCAAACCATTCGTCAAGCCATTTTACAACTTCCTCGAAATTGCTGAAGTGCTGCTCTGCGAACGCTTACCGAAGCGATTTGGCCTTCGCCTTGGCCTTGAAGGACCGGCTTCACTTTTTTCACTTCGGGTTTTCCAAATAAATCCATTTCTTGTCACCCGTGACAATTCTATACATACACTACTGTGCAAAATTAAGAGACCACCTTAATAGCATGCCATCGAATGGTATCATGGTATAATAGACGTTTAATTAACCAAACAATGGTATAGGTTGCAGAAGATATTTCAGCTCGCTAAGGTGTCTAGAATCACGAAATAAACACTATCGGGTACTTATTACCTTATTTTATTGAACACTAATTTACTTACATCAACTATAGGTACATTTATCTGTCATTACTACTCACACTGTTGCCAACCTATCATACTTAATACACAACATTCCTCTTTCCTTAAGCTATAAATTCAACCGTTGTGGAGGCCGAATAGTTCGACTTGATTTACGCAATAAATTTTTGCTTGGGAAAGAATAAGTAATTGACCATCAGGGCTAGGGATAGGTATTGAACCGGGTGATAATTCAGGAACAGATATCTCTTCAGGGGCAATTGTTCTTCTTGCGGATTCATTAGAGTCTATTGATAGATTTGGTACATTCCTCCACACTCCAGCTTCCATTTGTAAGTCGCGATGCTTATTCTCTATAGAATCTGCTGCGGTGCTTGATTTGCGTAGTTTAAAACAATCTGCATGTATGACCTTATTTCCACAGTCTATTTTCACCATATAAGTTACCTGACTTATTCGTTCTACAATTTTTCCCGACGCCCATTCCTTGGTGTTATTTAGATAAACCTAGACATCTTCCCCTACTTCATAATTCCTTATTGTTCTTCTCTTTTTATCTTCACTTCCCTTTACCTTTTCTTCTCTTCTCTTTCTCGCGATTACCAATGGCATACTGAGGTTTTAGCATTGATAATTTTGTTCTTGGCACTTGTTTAAGCATTAACTCACTAAGCGTTTTTAATGATACTGACGAAGGTGTATTTCTGTATGCAAATAAGAAATTTTGTAGCTTGTGTTTGATCCTGATATAATGCCTTTTTTAATGCAATCTTAGCTGTGTAGACGGATCGTTCAACACTTCCGTTAGATGTTGGGTGATAAGGTGAGGAATTTATTAACTTGATACCATTTCCTTTGCACAATTTTCTAAATTCTACACTACTAAAGGGATGACCATTATCAGCCACAAATACTTTCGGTAGTCCGAGCCTTGCAAAGACATTTCTCAGTTTTCCTAGCGTCCATTTGGACGTGGTTTCCACAATAATCAGAAAATACGTTTGATTTAGATAATAGAAATCGATATGTATTCTCGACCAGTTTCGTTCTTCGTATGACCACGGAGTTAATTTTACTTCTTTAGTCTTGGGTGGTAGAATATGACAAGCTTCGCAAGATGCCACCTTTTCCTCGATGTCTCCCTCTAAATTTGGCTACCACACAGTACTTCTAGCCAATAATTTCATCCTCACCATTCCTGGGTGTTGGTCGTGTAACAATGCTAGTAGGTACGTCATTTCGCATTTTCATGGGTATGATTACTCTGTTTCCCCACGTCAAGCAATCTTCTTCCACACTAATCTCGTGTCGGCGCTTAAAATATGGTTTTAAGTTCTCATTTTGAATATAATTTGGCTATCCTTGTAGTGAAAGTTCTAAGGCTTTGCATAATACTGGATCGTTTTTGGTTCCTGGTAATTATAACATTCTAACATTCAGCGCTACTCAAGCTATTCATTTCTTGCTGTAGGCTATAACCATTGTAGTTACATTTCTGACCCCTCTCTAGCTATAGATCTTTCGTCCATGAAGTCAAACTGGCTATCCGATAATGTACCCACCTTTTGGAGTTCTTCATCTAGTCAGTCTTTTATAAGCCTCTCTCATATGTTTTGCCCAGAATATTAAGCAAAAAAATGGGTCAAAAAGTAAGATTTCCTCCCATTTACATGAGAACTGTTGTTGCCGCTGATCCAGCAAGACTGCTGAAATGATTTGTGGAATAATCTCCACCACATCCTAGGTTAGTAGCTTTGTTTCTCTTCATCTTCACCAGAGCCTTACCAAATTTGCTTTTCGTAAAATATTTCTAAACTGGTAGCAGATATCTTAGTATCCCCTCCTCCTCCATGTTTTTAAGTTGGGTTAATTGGAAGTAGTAGGCTGCCTGTGTAACTCATAGCAATTCTAAATACACAACATCGTTGTAATCTTACAGTTTTCTGGTAATTGAATCACATGTCATATCAGAATCAGTAACAGAAAAATATTTTTGAAAAGCTACATCCATGGCTGGACGTTACCCAAATCTTCGTGAATATGGTTTTAAAAATTCCATTATCAATTTGTCAATTTGTTGATAACCGTATATATCTTTTTAGAACATCCTTGTATCTAACTTAACCATTTTACGGGGTCATTCTCTTGTTGCTAAACGAATTAGAATTTCCTTCATTTAACGCAATCTCCATTTACGACGATATCGTCGATACGACAAGAAACGCCTACTCGAAGAAAGAAAACAAACGAAATATTCGGATGCGCGATGCATGGGAAAACTAAGAAACAAAAACGAAACACTCCTTTACGATCGTCATAAACTCAAACAAACGAGGATCTATTTACCTAGACCAAACACACGGGATTAAACGCAAGACGAACCGTGCGCGCACGGCGTTTAGCGAAAGGTAAATAATCGTATTTCGGACCGGCGTTGATTATAGGGACGCGTCGTCAAGTAGGCACTGACAACCGGGACTGTAATCAGCGACGGGTCAGGGGCGGCCGTGCTCGACCGCCGCCTTCTCGTTATTAGTTGTCGGGAGTAGCCGCTAAGTAGAGACCGCCGATATATATGCGCGCTATACGGAGCTAATTTAACCGCGGGGACCGATGAACTTTGCACGTTATTTCACTTTTGTTTTTGTTTATACGTATGTATGTATATACAAGGAGCTGGTGAAAAATTTGTTAAATAAATGAAATGGAAAATTTGGCGATGAAAGTCGATTTCAAGGGATTTAAACTGAGTAGGTAGGTGTCACAAAATGTGCCAAAAATTGTACCGCCTGCTTAAAATTACATGAAAGAAGATAAAATGTAGAATTGGAATATTGATGAACAAAGATACACCGACCAATGAAATGAAAACATATTAAATGCTTGACTCATTATTAGGAAGCAAATTTGTTGGAGCGTACACAAGTTGTCCAAAAAAGCAAGAATTTTTTCGCGGCCAACAAATACTTTTGTACTTTTTTGCGGGTTAAATTAAGTTCATTGATCTTCATAAAAATGTGGCTTAAATAGGCAATTATAAGCATCTAATCGTTATCAAATAATTAACTATTTAATTAGAAATTGAGCCCTAAACAAAACACGTACCCTTAGCTCAAAAGTTGTTCATGTTCTGACGCATCTGTAATGCTGTCACTCAAGTGTAATCAGTCCTGTATCACTCAATAGATACGAAAGTTATTTATTGACACAGGAATGATGTTACTTCCGAAACTAGAATCATTTATGAGCACTTCAGATGGCTATATTTATAGTTTTTTATAACATGATTGCAAACGCATTTTCTTTGAACTTACCCTGTATTTTGTATATAATTTGTAATTAACTATAGTGCGGCGGATAACGGCAATAGTTAGGCGGTTACCCAGTAGTGTGAGAGATCGCTGGTATCCGAAATTTAATTCTCCGAGAGGATGGTGACATTTTTCTCGGTCAATCGTATCCCAATCGATCTAGTATTCGCTGTTGGGAGCAAAGTGATTAACAGCGTAGAATTACAAATAATTTATACACACATAAACTACACAGCAAGAGTTGAGAGTTAGATAAGCAATACAGATTAAAAAACATCCATCACAGATTAAAAAAAATGTCAACTTTTAGGTGTTACACTAACATAAAGAAAACTACACCCGCAAGTAAAGATAATAAGTTACGAAGGAAAGGAGACAAAGTACGACAATGACGAAGAAAAATCCAATAACATCCAAAGGAAAACAAGAAAAAGAAAACCAGAAGCAGACTAAAGGCCAATGAGTTATTGGTGACCTAGCACCAAGGCGGCAGCAAGCACAAAGGGCGACAATGGCAAGTAAATTAAAAATATTACAAAAAAAGAAAAAACTTTCGAAGTATCAGAGAATATGTTTTCCAAGAATTAACGCCTCCTCAGCAAGTACTGCAGAAACAATAGCATTAAATAAAATAAGGGGATATCGGGAAAAGAAAGTAATGGCTTTGCAAATAGGAACACAAAAATATCTAAAATACAAAAAACTTTGTTAGAGGATGTCTATTTAACAGACTTAACTAGAGTAATCAAACTATTAAATGCAAGTAAACATCTTGAAAACGTTGTAGAAATTAAAAAGGAGCTTGTTTTTATGAAGTATTAAAAAACCAGCTAATCTGAAACCAGAAAGTGAAAATCATTGATTTAAATGAAGATTACCTGATTACGCCATAGTATTTTAAGGAATAATAAATTTTTTTGCGGGTTTTTCGCTCCTTAATAAAATAAATCTTTATTTTCAATATTTTGTCAACATTCTTTGACTTCTTCTGGAAATTATTATTTCTAAAAGTATAAACAATCTATAAATTATACAACTATAAAATGTTTATAAAAAACTTACAAAAAGAATTTAGATTAATGTCTGTTTGAAGTAATTCAAAATTTGTCAGAAATTGTTTTCAAAAATCAAACTACATGATTTTTTTTAATTATTCAAATCATCCTAACAGTCAAAAATTTAATACAGTGATTGCCATGAAAAATAGAGTAACTCATATCAGTAATGAGCAATTTCTATAAATGAATTTGAATAAACTATTTAATATTTTTGTTAATAACGGATACCCTGAATCTCTCTATTAAGGAAGTTAATTTATAATTCAAACCCTCATTATGGCCCCCGAGAAGAATCTACAATTTCATTAAAATATAAAAAATTACCTTTTATACCAAATTTAACAAATAAAATAATATCGTTTTTTTAATCTTATAATGATTTATCTATTGCTAAATATAATATAATTAAAATTAATAATGTATTCTCTAGAATTAAAGATAAAATCCCGGTAAATTTTCAGAATAATTTAATCTACAAAATTTCTTGTAGTGTTTAGGCTCATATGTGGGACAAACCTCACAATTGTTAAAGGATAGGATTCGTTAACATAAAAGCGAAATTAGAACTGGTAAGCGTTCTTGTGCGTTGGCTAATCATGCATTAGAATTAAATCATACGTTTGCTTTCGAAAATACTATAATTTTAGATAAAGAACAAAAATATAGGAATAGGTTATTTCTTGAAATGTTTTATATAAATATTACTGCAAATAGTGTAAATTTTAAAACAGATACTAATCAACTTAGCAATATATACTGACTTCCAGAAAAATTGCAACACCTAGAAGTTGTCGAATGATTTTATTGAAATTTTCAGGAAACGTTTATTTTCATTAAACAAATTGATGATTAAAATTTGAATAAAATCTAGCCAGTAGTTTTTTTTTGCATGTTGTTTCCATAGCACATAGTAACTATAAATTTGAAGTATTAGACCATTTAGTAACTGTCAAGTTTGCAAATTGTTGTTGTTACGTCACAATTTCATTCTGCATTTGATAACAATGCCGAGAGTACGTCAACATCAACATTTTGTCCAATTAAGTGATTTTGAACGTGGCCGTATTATTGGTATGAGAGAGGCCGGACTTTCGCTAAGAGAAATTGCTCGTCGTGTAAACCGAAATGTTTCAACGGTATTGAGGTGTTGGTCCAAATGGTCCGAGGAAGGGGTTCAACATCGTCGCCGTGGATCTGGACGTCCTCGAAGGACTACAGATCGCGAAGAATGTCGCTTAAGACTTTTGGCCACAAGAGATAGATTTTCAACAACTCGATCAATTGCAAATGATTGGATGAGAGGTACAGGACTGAGAATGTCAATGTCAACTGTTTATCGCCGGATAAGATCTTATGGATTGCGTTCATATCGTCCATTTTTATGTCTTCCTCTTACACCACTTCACCGTCTACGCAGACTAGAGTGGAGCAACTTAAGGGTTAATTGGGCGCAGGAATGGCATCAAATTGTGTTTAGTGACGAGTCCCGATTTTGCTTGTGGGCCCACGATGGTCGTAGGAGAGTCAGACGGATGCGTGGAGAACGTAAAAATCCAACATTTTTTGTGGAACGCAACACAGCCCTCACTCAAGGAGTTATGATATGGGGTGCAATATGTTATGGTAGCAGATCACCCTTGGTCTTTATTGACGGCAACCTTAACGCACCTGGTTACATTGCTAATGTGCTACAACCAGTTGGCCTTCCATATCTTCAGGGGCTGCAAAATCCCATTTTCCAGCAGGATAATGCGCGCCCTCATACGGCAAGGGCTACAACACGGTTTTTGGAAGAATCTAACATTGTCGTCCTCCCATGGCCTGCTCGGTCGCCTGATTTGTCGCCCATTGAACATGTATGGGATATGATTGGTAGGCGAATAGGTAATTTACAGCACCCTCCAGATAATTTACACGATCTTCAACAACGGATTCAAGAAGCTTGGGACGATATACCACAAGCAACTATAGATCACTTGATTAATAGTATGCCAAGGCGTTTAGATGAGTGCATTACAAATCGTGGCGGAGCAACTCATTATTGAAAAAACTTTTAAAGCTTTTATTCTTTTGTTTTTAAAACTTAATCATAACTTTGTTTCATAGAAATAGACGTTTTCTGAAAATTTCAATAAAATCGTTAAACAGCTTCTAGGTGTTGCAATTTTTCTGGAAGTCAGTATATATTGTAATCTTTCAAACCATAATAGGAATACGCTTTAATATCTTGCTATTGCTTGTACTTTGGTTGCCTTGATTAATTAAAAAAATTCATGTAGTTTGATTTTTGAAAACAATTTCTGACATTGACAAAATTTTGAATTTCTTCAAACTGACATTAATCTAAATTATTTTTGTAAGTTTTTTATAAACATTTTAAAGTTGTATAATTTATAGATTGTTTATATTTTTATAAATAATAATTTCCTGAAGAAGTCAAGGAATGTTGACGAAATATTGAAAACAAAGATTTATTTTATTAAAGACCGAAAAACCTGAAAAATATTTTATTGCTTATAAAAAAAAGCGGTCGAAAAACAACATCAATATTTAAGGAACTAAAGATATGGAAAATGAAAAAGGATAGTTAAGAACTTTCGAAACTGTTCTACGACAAGACATTAATAATTTTTTTTCGCAGAAAGAAAGCACAATTATCGAAAATTACGAAATCGGATATCAATACACACGGTCATAGTCTACACAAGATGAAACAAGACGAAGTTTCTATCAAACACTCCTGTACATTATTTTAATCTCTCATTCATGATCCAGCTGCTATTTGGGCTCATTTATTTCCTGTAATAAAAAATAATTTAACATAATAAAAATTAACGGGTCGATAGTCGCAGTGGTTAGGCGGCTGATTATCATTTTGGTGGAACGATAGGAGCCGGGTTTCAATTCTCCGGAGAGACGGTGACATTTTTTCGGAGTATTGAAATCTGAATCGACTTACCATTCGCTGTTGCCAGCAAAGTGCGGCATTAAAGATTCATGAAGTTGTTCAAACCGATTCACCCACTGTGTGTCTTGATCTTTAGATGAAGTCTTTCTCTTGTTTTAAATATACAGAGAACATTATCAGACAGAAGTTTTGTTAGAATTTTTATTCTTGTTTCAATTAGTTTTATTATCGCGTTGGTAATGACAGCCAAGAGATCTAGTGACGAAGTCGTCTTGTTTATGTGCCAACTTTGATAAAACTACATAAGAGCTTAATAAAATATTTATGTTGTATACATACATGAATAAATACCATGATCATTTCAAACAAACTCCAGAAATGTTTGCAGTCATTATTGTAAGAGCGGACACACTTAGTTTGTTTTTTTTTCGAGACATAGTCCCATAAAAAAAAACAAAAAATGCCTGCAATAGGCGTTCATGGTATATTGTTGGAAATCACCCTGCAAACGGATGCAATGAAAATATATCAAGCATTAGAACCGGACCACGTGATTTCGATCTATCCGATCTCGTCAGCTATTCTTCAAATGCAAGACCTAATTTCATCGTAACTCAAAATTCAACCTTAATCATATAATACCTGTAAACATGGGGTTGGAATTAGTTCATGTTTGCAGGTTAAAACATGTTTTTATATTCAACTATGTGAGATTTCCGTTGATTTTTGAAACTGGGGAATTGCTCTAGGTACATATGTGAGATCTCAAAGATATCAGTAGAAAAATAAGTAAAGGAAGCACCGATACCAGGACTTCAGCTGAACTCCCAAGGTAACTGCTGTAAAATATTAAAAATTAAAACTGACAGTAGAAGCAAGTTGTTATTCTATTTTCTCTAGTTTGCAAATACTAGTTGAGATTATTATCTTAAATGTTATGAAACTTCAACATGTAAGTTTTGTGTTAATAATAATTTCCATAGAATTCTAAAGTACAACAAACTGTAGGCTTTTACACATTTAATTCAAATTACATCATTGAATGTAATATATCTGATGGAGGATATTCTACGAAAAGATCGAAGAACTGTTTTTACTCTCTCACAGTCACAGTTAAAAAAAAACAAATTAAGTGCTTTGCGTTGTCAATAAGAAGACAAAAACCAACTTTAAAGTCGTTTCGGTTGTATAAGAATTTGATCAAAAGCGTCCTTGTATGTACAGGGTGGGCAAATTTCGATGTTTTAATAGGGGATCTCGGTAACTATAAGAGGTATCAAAAAACGGACCACGCATCCTCGATCTGTTTTTTCGAGAAGAGGATGATGGTCAAAACCAAATTTGGCTATCGGCGTTCGGTTTCGAGTTATCCCTGAAAATTCGATTTTTCCCATTTTCGTTTTATCACGATATCTCGGCTATTTATGAAAATTGGCAAAAATGACTTTTACGTTCTTCAGGCACTTTTTGATTAGAATGCAATGGCGTTAGAGAATTTTTGAAAAAATTTTCGAAATTCGAGGTAGGACATAAAGTTGTATTTTTTTATATGGAACATATAGTTGGCTATGATATCATTAAAAAGAGGATTTTTTGGCCATTTCAATGATATATATCATGTGGGGTCTATTGGTTCGTTTTCACTGTATTATAGCGAAAAATTAACATTTTCCATTGATTTTCATTTCATTGCTTTTTGTTAGTAGGCGTGTGTCATTCAACATACATAAATCTGTCAGTAGGTTTATAAATAGTATCAATAGTTTAAGTTGATTATTTGATTGTTGCTTCACCTTAAAATTATAAATTTGCGATGGCTTATGAAAATTACGAAAAGTATGATATGTTGGAATGCTTTATTCTCAATAATAATAATGCTGAAGCTTGTGGAACATATTTTAATCGTTACCCGGAAAGAAGGCAACCTAATAAATCTATTTTTGGAAGACTGAAAGATAATCTCATTAATTTTGGAACATCAACAAATCAAGATCGAAGAATTATAATAAGGAAGATACTGAGCAATCTCAAGCCGTCAAATTGAAGTGGAATTGGGTATATCACGACGACGTGCGTTATCAGTTTTGAAGAAACATAAGTTTAGGTCATACAAAGTGAGGAAACAACAGCAGCTCCTATTGACTGATCCTGAACGACGCTTAGAATTCTGCAATTGGTATCTTCAACAAATTCAGGTGGATCCATCATTTTTTAGAAAAATTATTTGGACGGATGAAGTCTACATTAGCAGTGCCGGAATTTTTAAGCGACACAATGAACATTGGTGGTCTGATGTTAACCCCTACCGTGCCGTCGATGTTCAAAATCAGGCTCAATTCGGCTTTAGTGTTTGGTGTGCCCTATTTGACAATCGTATTCTGGCATACCAAATTTATCAAGAAAAATTAAATGGTCAACGGTATTATAACATCATAAACCAACATGTAGTAGAAGAATTTTTGGAAGAACTGCTTTTGAACGAGATAAGAAATGTATTTTTCCAGCAAGACGACGCACCGCCCCATAACACTGGAATAGTCTCAGGATTGCTGACTGAAAATTTTGGAGACAACTGGATAGGCACGGGCGGACCAGTAAGGTGGCCACCACGTTCGCCGGATTTGTCACCCCTAGATTTCTTTTTCTGGGGACATCTTAAAGACCGGTTATACAAACAAACTCATAATAACATTAACGAACTGAGAGAGAACTTTATACAGTGTCTTAATTCTGTTTCTTGTATTCATATTCACAATGCACTTCGGAGCGTTTCGAGACGGTGTGAATTATGTATTGTAGGTAAATAATGGGCGCCAGTTCGAACATCTATTGTAAATAATTTTTAATCATGTTTTAATTTATTCTCAACATGAAATTTAAAATATGTGTGATTCGTCGATCTTCATTTGTTAAAAGTTCCAAAATTAATGAGATTTTCTTTCATTCAGTCAAAAATAGATTTAGTTGCCTTCTTTCCGAGTAACGATTAAAATATGTTTCACATGCAGCTTCAGCATTATTATTATTGAGAATAAAGCATTCCAACATATCATACTTTTCGTAATTTTCATAAGCCATCGCAAATTTATAATTTTAAGGTGAAGCAACAATCAAATAATCAACTTAAACTATTGATACTATTTATAAACCTACTGACAGATTTATGTATGTTGAATGACACACGCCTACTAACAAAAAGCAATGAAATGAAAATCAATGGAAAATGTTAATTTTTCGCTATAATACAGTGAAAACGAACCAATAGACCCCACATGATATATATCATTGAAATTGCCAAAAAATCCTCTTTTTAATGATATCATAGCCAATTATATGTTCCAT
Source organism: Holotrichia oblita (assembly GCA_023690525.1). Classification (NCBI taxonomy): domain Eukaryota; kingdom Metazoa; phylum Arthropoda; class Insecta; order Coleoptera; family Scarabaeidae; genus Holotrichia; species Holotrichia oblita. The sequence goes on along the minus strand of CM043022.1, from coordinate 75,615,280 downwards.
ATAAAAAAATACAACTTTATGTCCTACCTCGAATTTCGAAAATTTTTTCAAAAATTCTCTAACGCCATTGCATTCTAATCAAAAAAGTGCCTGAAGAATGTAAACGTCATTTTTGTCAATTTTCATAAATAGCCGAGATATCGTGATAAAAAACGAAAATGGGAAAAATCGAATTTTAAGTTGTGTTTAAATGGCTTTGTGGATAACTTTTATGATGCCGCGCTGTTAAACTTTGAACAGCCGATAGTCGATCCGGGATTAAATTTGTCACCGTCCCTTTGAACCATCATCGTTCTCTCACAACAATTCAGCCGCCTAACCGCCATCGACCCGAAAAACGAAAATGGGAAAAATCGAGGATAATGAAACTGAAAGGTCCGTTTCGACCATCATCCTCTTCTCGAAAAAACAGATCGAGGATGCGTGGTCCGTTTTTTGATACCTCTTATAGTTACCGAGATCCCCTATTAAAATATCGAAATTTGCCCACTCTGTACATATATTTTCTGTACATTTAGCGAATGAAATAAATTACCAGAAAATCAGGCATTTTGCAACAAGCTTTGGGTAAACAAACCTGTTATATTAACAGTATTAACAGCTGCACATATACCTAATTGTAAGAATAGTTACTGCCTCTACAATACAGAAAGTTCTATAATGAAGTAATTTTCTGGAAACAATTTAATATCACCAAGATGTATGAAATCGATTTTAAATCAAATTGACTGTTACAACTTATTTCAGATTGTTTTTATATTGTTTTGTATATTTATCATACGTTTATAGACAACGAGTCAATTTTTAGTACAACCAGTTTTGATTTTATTTTGTGGAAATAATTTTTGCAACCTGTATACAATATTCTTTTTATCTCCAGAAAACCACGTTAATAAACCGTCTCATTGTGGCTATCATCGTTATTTTCATCGATTCACACCTGTTGTCATTAACCACCTCTCAATACTGAATTTACAACGGAATAAAATTTATTGTCAGCATAAGTTTTCTTATACAATGCAGAAAATTGCATGATACGATACAAGATATACCTTCCTGTATATATCAGTCGGTTCTTTGGCTTCTTTTTAATATTTTTTGTCCTTCTCCGATGGGGACGCCGCGTAAAATTGGACATTAATTATGTGATTCTCGATTTTTTTTTCTTCTTCTTCTGGTTTGTACCACTGATGACGGCCGCGCGTAGTTCTTCTTATTCCTCCTTATAGTTCTTCGCATCGGAGCGGTGATCGTTTCGTCGAGTCGTCTCGTTTCCATTTAAAGTCGGCACCTTTGGTGATGCTGCCTTCTGTCGGTGGTTATTTCACAGTTTCATTTTTCGGCCTTCCCTTCGTGTTTGTGCTTGAGCGACAGCTGTTGGCGCAATGATTTTTGGATTTGTTGGCGTGACGTCTATTAGTTTCGAATGATGATGATGGGAAGGTAGTTTTATAAAAGGAACATCACGAAAATTTATACTGGGTGATTGTAATAACAAGATGCATCTCCTTTTTTTGAAATAAAATTTTCTTTCAAGAATATTTTGGATGCTTTTTAAATTAATTGAAGGATGGTTTGCATTGTATTCAAAACAAGATTGGGAAATATGATTACCAAGAATTTTGGGTTACATATATGTGCTTATGTCAAAACACAATTCAATTTTCTATAACCATCTTTAATGTCAATCATCACTTTTCAAGATTTTTCGAGACTCTTTTCTATATACTTTTCTATGGATATTTCCGAACTTCCTGTGCAAAAATTCTTGTCAAAAGAAATGTTCGAATTTTCTAAAATGAAAAAGCAGTTGTTGATTGTTTTTGTCTTGATATTTCTCCACATTGTTGATATCCAAATCAAAGCACTCACTATATTCGATAGATTTTTCCAGCTCGAACGTACCATTATCTAAAAATTGAAGCACATTACGTTTTTGCCGTTACATTTTTCCGTCAAACATCAGCAACCATTCGGACATAAAATCGTGTCATCCATGCTTTTGTATTGAATTTCCACTCCACGACTAATTGAACTACGTTTTCTCCTTTGAAACACCATGAGCTCTTGGATTTTTATATCAATATGAGCTTTCCTTTTCTGCAGTCATACTTGCACAAAGAAAAACTGTGAGATGATCTTTTGAAGCTTTTTCGCCAGTGCACTTTTCTTTTTTTAAAGCAAAAGTTTTTATAAATAAAACGCGAAAAAATAAACTTTAAAAAAAAGTAACTAATCAAATTAACAGTTTCTATATAGCTCTTATTTATCATCCTGTATATTTGTAGATCTAAATCAAAAGCCACACACCTTGTATATAAGTATAAATAAATATGTAGGTACAGTTAAAAAATGGGGCACAAAAATACCGGGACGGCAAGAGTTTCCAAACTCCCAGCAATGACCACCCAAAAATCCAATGAAAGGGCGGACTACCCGTTTTTGTTCCGACAAAACAAATTAGTCGTCACGTGAAGGTACCTCATCATCAAAAATATCGACTCCATCTCTTACAAGCAACCTCCCTCGAATGTAGCTCCATCTCACTCGTCGCCTTGTGATTGTCTTCGGAATAGAACCCCGAACTCGGTATACGGTGGTAAAACAGACAGTAGTTTCGCCAAAGCCACATCACCATTAAAAGAGATTTTCTCACACCGTATGCCCGACATCTCTCTACAGGTCGAAAACAATTCGACCAAATCGCTTTATAATTATTTGTTTTTGTCATCGGTCCCTTTTCATCTCTGTCACACTGGTTAGTTTTTTTTTCTATTATTATTATATATCTGAGCTACCGAAATAAATTTATTTCTTACCAATAATTTATATTAAACACATAATGCTTATAAATCTGTCACTAACTCAGTTAATAATCAAATATTCCACATCCCGAGTGTTAACGAAACAAAAGCTTTACGTGCAACATGATTGATGAGGGCCCTAAACGTTGTTTACTAATAAAACGGTAAGAGGCATGACAAACCCGACACCCAGTAAAGACGAATTAACGCTTATTACTTCAACATTGTGTATACGCGATGAAAATGTCAAAAGGTGAAAACCTTCCTCACAGCGTGAAGGTGATCAGGTGTTTACTAACTCTATCATCATGAAATATGATGGATGCTTATAATAATGAGGATATTTTATATGAGAACATAATTTAAGTAATCAAGCTTTATTGCGGATTTAATAAACAAGATTAAGGCTTCCAATATCTAAATTTTTATCCGTTTCTCTTTTGTTAAATTACTAACTGGGTCGATGATTTCGATTGTTTTTTCGCGGAAGTACCTACCCTTTGCGTTAATGCAAAAGCTTCCTCAGCAGAAAAGGATTGGATGTAGTAGGGTGCTTGAATAAAACGCCCTCTTGATTCCGTTAAAGCGAATACGAATAAAGTTGGGGGATGAGTGGTGCTTGTAGCGACCTGGAAACGGTTCTCTTCTGGCATTGTCCTCACGCTAAAGGGCTCATTACTAATTACGTTTCAGATCTTCGTTTCGTAATAAACTCACGAGCTACTTTCAATGAATATATACAAAAGAGATCTCGAAACTAGAGCGGAGTGTTTCGTAGATGTTGAATGGGAGAATTGTTAGTTGAATAGAGGACATTATACTTACTGAATTGTACGAGAATTGAATTACAAAAGTCAGATAAAAGCAATTACAACTCGTTGAGAAATTAGGCCAAGTATAATAGAACAGATTAGAAGATATTTAATGCTATGGATTTCTTAATTACCATTAGGTGTTTCGTCAAAACCGTTTTTAAGAGTATTACTGCACCCAACTCTTGCTAAGACCTATGTATATTTATATTAATTCATTTCGTCTTCTTCAACACTATTTTAACCTTGAGGAACTTGCGTAAAAAAATTGAGATTGCGTTTTGTTTCTTCTTGAACACACAATTTTAAATCTTCACTAAAGGCATTTTAATGTTAATACAAATCAGCGGTTTCTTAAAATAAAATAGAAATAAGTTAAATGCCATCATAAAGTAATTGTAAGTGGAAATAAAGCTTTTGTTGCAATAAAATCAAGTATAAATAGAGAAACACAATAAACCTCTTGACAGCATTTCTGCAATACCTGCATGTATTACCATGTGTTGCAAATACGTTAAACATGCTTTACAATCTTCCTGTTTGACCGCAAATAATAAATATATTCTTCATACCTTTGCTCAACGATACTGCTTCTATCATAGAGTCACGAAAAATTATAACACACCATGAATTGTGTAAATCGCCAATCTGCATCGGAATTTCTAAAATAACTGTTTCCCGTTGTATTATTGCATGCTAGTGATCACAGGTATGAAGGAATTGTATCTGCGAATGATGCAAAATCGTATCGACCGTGCAGTTTTTGCCGGTGCCCGTCGTGAATTCCATGCATAGCTTCTATGGTCGCGCTCAAGGTTACCGGCATCTGATTCACCTGTCTCCTCGGTTGGTTGTCATTAGCGAATAACGTTGCGAATGTAAATAATCTTACAACTCATAAATAAGTTATGTCGAAAAGTTAATCTAACCGGACAAGTTTAAATGCAATTTCCTATTGACACAAGGGATTAGAAAAACCGTATAATTATAAATAATTACATATACAAAACGCACTTACCACATTAACGAAATCCTGATATGTAATCGCCGGAGTCGTGGCATTCCTGGCTTTTTCCAGAAAGATTTCCCTCTTCCCGGAATCCACACGTTGCCTAAATTCCGGTTTATTCAACACATTCAAGAATTCCGTCCAAGGAATTTCTCCAAATCCTTCCGGATCAAACTGTGAAATAAAAATGGACTCTTTTATTTATTGATAATAAAGATTTACTGGATAGGTTAGGAACAGATTCATTGGTAATTACGGAGGAATAGGGTTTCGTTCTTATACATGACAGAATTTGGAGGTTTAGGCTCTGTCCAATCACGTTCCCATGAGTCAATCAAGTTGAACTGCGATGTATACAGTTCTGAGGCTGCTTTTATGGTTGGTTCTCTAAATCAAAGTATATTTCTTCCGAGGATGATTGTATCTTTATGCACAGACATATCATCATATTCATTTAAATTTTCGATAAAGAGCAATTTTTCGTTGAAGTCCTGGAGGCGGGTTGTGGTTTAATATGGGCAACCATTCGACAGGGGTTGGTCTAAGTGTTTCGCTTATAATACTCATAGTGATGTTCAGTTGTGTAGCAAGCTTTGGTGTAGCAAGCTTTGGTGGTGAAATTCGCAAAGTTTCAGCAAAAACACCCCTTGTCGTCCCCCTTAGTTTATGTAGGATGCTGATGATGGTCAATGATCATAAAAACAAAATAAAAACGCCGGGTGTTGTCATTAAAAAAATTAACGATAAAGTCATTGCTTGAGGATCAGAATCTATCAGAGCATTTCTACCAAAAGTAAATTGCAACAGTTTTAATCAATTTATTACACAATTTTGCTTAGCATGGTATAATACGTACAAAAAAAGACAACTGAAGGGTCCGGTGCAAAAACCGGTCAGCTCCACTTTTTTGTGAAAATCAGTTTTTAGTTGGATTTTAATCTACGTACATGGCATGCTGCATCGTTTGGTATAAGAAACAGCAACCTCCATGACTTATAACAGGAAATACAACTGTATACGGAGTTGCCCAAAGAGTTATTTGGGTCAAGAACTAATAAGGGCTAACAAGAAATCGGATGAAACCCTTGCTCAAATCGACGAACACATTAAGAGTTTTCCAAGACGGCGTTCACAAAAGATATTATTTGTCTTCTGAATTGAATATGACAAAAATGTATATTCTATACCTTGCTAAATATGAACCAGAGCAGTATAAGCTTTATGAAGTTGCAGGAAAAATAAATCCAAAAGATTCATATGATTTTTACTCTCGGCATTTTAACTATAACTACAATATAAGTTTCGGACAGCCCAGATCAGATACCTGCCAAAAATGTGACAAGTTAGAGAATAGCATTGTAGCCGAAGAATACCTAGAAGCAAATACCAAATTACAGCATTTGGCAAAAGCAGAAACATTTTACAACTCGCTAAAAGAAAAATCCACCCAGGCCAAAATTAGAAAAGCGGTTGAAGTCCTATGCTTCGATTATCACACACATTTCTTCCGGAGATGTATTTTAGAAGAGGCAGTTATGGGTCTACAACTTTTGTGTTTATCCAGCGAAAACAGGCGAAAGCAAATTTTATATGTAGGATTAAGTAACTGCTGAAAAGGGAAGCAATGAAGTCATCAGCTTTCTGTACCACTACATACATACTTTTCTCCCACCGACTGTCCGTGAATTATATTTATTCTCTGATAACCGCTTCGCTCAAAATAAGAACTCTGTGTTGGTACACTTTTTACACACGTTTGTTAATAGTACTGGGTGAAATATTACGGTAATAGTGCACCAATATCCAGAGCCTAGGCACAGTTTCTTACCCTGTGGAGAAATTTGGTCAAAACTACTTCTAAGAAATTCACCGTAGTAGAAGTGAGTCAGGATATGTTCAAAATTTTGCGGAACATTTCAACAGTTTCTTGAAAAAACTGTAATAAACAAGAGAGAAAGGAAAATAGAAATTTTCTATTTCGAAATATCGGGTTTTCAAATATAAAGAAACCAATGTTGTAAAGTGCAGTATATCAGCAGGTCTAACATTGTTCTCTGAATATTCTTTTTAAAAATCATCAGGTTCATACTCATTACCGTCAAAAAACTTTATAGCAATTATCCGCTACCAATCAATAAAAAAAAACTTGAAAATGTTCGGTTTCTGGCAGAAAAGTATGTACCTATGAATGATAAGTGGTATTACAATATTGTGTTTAATGCTGCTGGTCCAGAAATACCCCTTGAAAATATGGCTAGCGGTGACGAAGACGTGGAAGTTGAAATATTTTAAACTTATGTACTTACTATTTTTCTTAGTTTATAAATAAACCAGTTTCTTTCATGTAGTGACTCTTGCTGTTTTATTTCGGTAGGTACAAAAAACGGACAGCTTCATTTTGAAAAAAAAAATTTTACAAAAATGTACAGGTACCTATATCTACATTCTTTTATTAAGAAAATGTTGTATAGTAACATTTTCCATAATTCTAAAATGTAATTTTTAGTTTGTTAAGTTTTCTTACTTTGGAAAATAGTTTTTTGTTAATACTGTAAAGTTTAAAAAAATGGAGCTAACCAATTTTTGCACCGCATCCTTCAATTATAGTTACTACTACTCCCAAGATATGTCTGCTGTTAGTCAATATAAAATAAATTTGTTGCAAATTGTTTAGCTCTACATAATATGATCAACTTCAGAATAAACAGTCACTCTTTATAATTTTGTTTTGCTTGATATGAAATAAACAAAAACCTTTTGAAACTTAAAAGTAGTATGGCGTTAGAGTAGCCTGTTCTAAATGCTGAATCTTTCATAAGACTAATGCTTTGCCATCATAAAATATATGCTCAAAGCTTTGCCCATTTTTTTTTTTAATCCAAGAAGGCAATGACCAGTTAAAACACCAATAGATAGTCTCAACTCTGGCTTTCTAAGATCAACTAGCTTCTTGTTCCTACTTGATGACAAGCTTATAAATTATTTAATCACTTTCTTAAGAGGGGTCTAACAAAATATCTATTGCCTCCCTATATTTCAAGTTCGTCTACATTAGCGTTGGAATGCCTTAGATCCCCTATCGGAGATACTCTGTTATTTACTGTCAGTTGCGTAACATTAACTCGAAATTGTCAGACCAGGAATCGCAGCAAATTGTCAAAATTTTGGTGAAACTTCACCACATCCCAGTCTTTCTCTTTTCCAGTTTATCCTTAACATTATATGAAAGCCATGCTTTTAGAGCGATGTGACTGTCGATACAAATGTAGATGTTTGTGTCTTATTTTCTTCATACCTTTATTCAGGCATTCACAGAAACCTTCCGAGAAAATGGAGTTTGGATCATGAACTTCTGTGTACCAGACAACTGATCGACTTCCGAATTTTCGCCCACGGTACCTGCATATGTTGTGATTTGAACACAGCACCTTGAACAATATATTCATCAATCGATGCAACGGTTGTTAGTCTAAAAGCATTGAAATCAGAAACTCTATCACTAAGTGATCTTTTGGTAAATCTATGGCAAAAAGGATGCTATGACCACTTCTTCTTTGCCAGATTCTTTGTGAACATTCTTTTTCAGTAGGACAATCTTTCTTGTTAAGCCGTTTACTTATTTCTCTTTTAAGCCGTTTTGAGAACTAGTCCATTTGATTATTGTCATAAAATAAATAAATTGCATATCAGTATGGAATTTATTTCTTAAATCATAATTCTTAATTAAACAAGTTCTCTGTTATAAACAAGCTAAAGAAAATTATAAAGAGTGATTGCTTTGTATAAAAAAACTAAACAATAAAATAAAATACATCAAAAAGAAATTTAATTTTTAATATAATTTGAGACAGATTATTGTGAACGAAATAAAGTTTTAGGTATCCAATTTAAAGTAACTCACATTTTAAGACGCAATAAAATAATTTCTTTAAAAAAACCGTAGGTATAACTAACAAAAATATCGAGAAAATTGACAAATTGAAAGGTGCGACCGTTCTAGAATTACATTTGTGAAGTTAGATATTTAATCTTAATGAATACTGTCTTAAAATGTAAATAACTAGTCTGAATTTCTAACAGACATCTCGGAAAATTTCCTTTTGCTTGCTATAGTGTATAATAAACATGTTCACTTTGGAATTCAAGAACACAGAGAAGAGAATGGCGTGGTGTATGCACGTCTACGTCGAGCGTGTCGATTAAATTATTTCGATTCTGTTTCCATGCTAAATAGTACTAAGAAGGGAATAATTTAATTGGAGCCATTCCGTCCGTGATTAATTTTCATGAAATCGCGTGTTCTCGTACACATACAAGAGGAGAGAACTCATCAGGATCAGGACAACAACGTTGTGGTATACTTACCTTGTCGAAGAACTGGCGCCATTGCTGGAAAAAATGCAACAAGGTTCGATTAGTATTCACGTTTTGCGATTAGGTTAACGCGTTTTTTCGCGTTCTTTGTGCATTAGACAGACTGGGTGCACTTACATAGACTACATTTTTTGTAATTAGTTTGATTCGTATGAAACTGACGTAATTGTTTTTTCTTGTTATAACTTGTGTCTAACGTATATAGTATTTGCCAGATTATTTTAAAATGTCGGGAATAAATAGTTTTACAAATCAATCTAAAGAGGTATGAGTACCTTTAGAATCACGTATTCAAGGGAGAGTTTGTCTACCTAACAATATGTATGTACCAGCCTCGAAGTCAGAGAATTAACTTCTAAACGTGGTTCTAAGTAATGCATGTTTGATTTATTATTTATAGTGCATTACAAAATGCATGACTATCCATGAAGAGGGCAGTACTCCGCAGAACTTACTTCTAATATAATAGTAATATTTTGTTTGATTTTTTATTAGGGATGAGAAACTTAATATTAAATAAAAATGTGGACATCATCTTAGCCTGTCAAATAGGAACTTTGCTTCTCGTTTGACGTGAACCTGGCGACTTGTGGAATATGCTCTTAGTACATTGAGGAATAAAAGCTTTGTCCTCATCAAATAAATTTTCAAAAATCCTCTGACAAAAACTGAAAAACCTCCATCGATGTCTTTATGTTTTTACCTCCATCTATTGTATTCTCCCAGAGACATAAGGTTTATTCAGTTGATTCACTAAGACTGATAGGGTCATATTTTTGTTTACAAATTTCTTGACTATTATCATATCTGCCTGATTATTGAACCAATTGCTTTGCCAAGTTGGCGTGTACTAACGTTAGAACCCTCTACTACTTTCTCCACTTTTTATCACAAGTAAAAACAAAATTATGTTGCCAATCAGTAATTTTCTGAACAACTCAACAACTCACCATGTTGGTTTAAAGCCCAAAAAATTCAGAATTTTTTAAGTTATTCCAAATAATTCTACTTCTTCGAAACATAATTTCAAAATTCCGAAAACATAGGTAATTTAGCAATACAGCGTGCAGATGACCAAATAATAAAATTTTGTCAGCCTTCCTTTTCTTAATTAATTTTTTAAAAGCTATTCCAAGATTGTTTACTTCTAAATATTACTCCAAATGTTTAACCTCCCACTAAACGTTTGGAAATTTTATCAGGTTAGTCCGTGTTTATTTAATATCATTTTAAAGTTATCACCTTCTAGCATGCACCATTCAAGAAGTTCTGAAACTTCTCCTGATTGGTTTATATTTGTTCTATATTGGTCCAAAGTTTTAGCTACCTACCATGGATTTATAAAATTGACAGTTTCGTTTTGTTTTTTAAGTAAAATTTTTGGGAGTTACTCCAGCTTGTTGTATATTGTTTCAAAATATTAGCTTTCTAGTATCCGTTGTCTATGAAAAACGAAATCTAGCTGGCCTTTTTTTTTTGAAAAATTCAAACTACAAATTGGAGCAACTCCCAAAATTTGGATTTCCAAGAAAATGGGACACCTATATTTCGATTTTCTTTACTATTTTGTAAACAATCTAGACCAACTTCCAAAAGTTCGATATTCAACAACAACAAAACTGAGGTGAGGGGGTTGGGTGGCGAAATTTCAGGAAAGAATCTAAAGAATCTAAAAGAATCTGGAGCAACTCCCTAAAATTATCCAATTAAAATAAATTCAACTTGTCCCAAAATGGAATTAGATTTAAAAAAAGTCGTGCTGATGTTATTTTTTCCAGAGCAATTTTAACGAATTTATTGGACATGTATTGTCATCTATTCGTTCTGTGGAGTGCTTCTATCTGAAAATATCGCCATCAAATCAACAGTTTGAAGCTAATTTATTGGTTCTTCTTGTATTCATCAATTAGTTCATTTTACTTAAGACTTAGACCCATTCAAAGCGTTAAAGTTTTTTGGACCTCTTTCACGTCCCTACCGTGACCACAAATAAGTCAGTAGAGGCTGATCAGCACAGTGTTTTTGAGGATCTATCTGTCTTTGAAGAGTTTCTGACACTAGATTTAAAGCTAGCTTCATAGAGTATATCGAAATGGTCCAATTTTGACTACCTCAGGCTAAAGATTTCAAAAGAACTTAATAATGATTGAAATGCCTTTTCTCACTTCAACGAATAGATAAACAAATAAAACTGCGGAGGAGTACTGAGAATCGTTGAATGTTTTGTTAATAACACTAGAGCAAAATATGCCAACCTCCTGAGCACTATTGGACCTTGTCATAATCATTAAATAAAACAGAATATCTTTTGAGGACATAACAATTTATAAAACAAACTCGATGATTGATTCCTTAAAAATCATTTTAAAATAACATGGCATATACTATATGTGTGTTGTTTTTTATTGTCAATTTCATAATCTATTAATATGCTTAAGGTTAAGCGTGACCACACACGTAGTCGTGAAAATATCATTTTCATGACTTGAAAACGAATATGCGTCTGTATTAAAAACTATTTTCTACGCCCAAGTGTCACGACTTTACGCTTTAACAATAGTTGCAGATAATCAATAGATCTAGTTCTGTTCTATTGATTATTTATTTATCGTTCATCAAAAAAAATTAACTATGTAACGATATTCCTTTTAAATAACAAAAATCCGCATATAAAAATATAAATAAAAACCGGGAAGTTTTAAATATGTGGTGGTAATTTATTTAAAATACAACTACTCACATCTCGTAGCAACTGCCGCCGTATTTCAGCCTCGTCGATCTCGCTAACTAGATCGGTATGATCGGTATCTGGATTCGAAACAAAGGAACCTGTAATAGTAGCTATAGGTCCCGGTTCGATGCCAGACTCTTCGGACGGTCCATGCGATAGCGACGTAGTAGTTACGAATTGTACGGCAGATGTCGTCAGTCGATGGGGCCAAGATAAATGAGAAAGCATTCTAACATAATAGACTGGCACGATAGCGTTTTTTAATTGCCAACATTAGAATCCGATTTATCACCGAACACGTCATTTATTCACGTTTGATATATTTCTGTTTTTAAATATTATCGTTAGAATATAAACTCTGTTAGTTGGTATTAATTTTTTTTATTAAAAAATATAGACGGTTTCTCTTTTCGTTTATGGAAGCCTGGTATTGATGAATTAACAGTTTGGGTTGTTTGATATTTGAACAACTTCTTATTGGCACCGATATATATATTTTTTGTATAAATCCCTACTAACTACTTAATATTTTAAATATATAATATAGATATATTTTAATAAATTGTCTTTGATAAACAATTTTTAAATCTCGTTTTGTACATAAATAGAACACTTTGAATGAACTTTGTGTCGTGTAAAGAATGGCAGTGTTATATTATATTGTTCCTCTATAAAATTCTTTTTAATCTACTTATTGTTAAACATTGAAGACGGAATTAAGTATAATTTTTAATTAGAATACGTATTAAAGAATATTATTTAAAAATCAACTTATATTTTTCTTGTCCCTTTTTATTTAAATGTTTCTTTGGTGTCACCTGAAAATTAAAAAGTAATAATTAACATTCGCGACAGTTACGCGTTAGACAATTATTTAATAATAATAATAATAACTGCAGTAACAACTATATTAAAACTAACAAGTTGGTCAAGCTTTGAAGATACATTTTCAACATGACAGACATTGCTAATCGATGAAAGCATCATAATACAGTTGGAAAATAGGTCAGTCGTATGCAGAACTGTTGTAATCAGCGCACATATTTACTTTACTTACAAGTTTTAGAAGCTTTTGTGCGTATTCTCTTGTTTTTATTCGAAAAAGTTTTTAGAAACTTTCACTTCGTAAAACAGTCAGTCAAAAGTTTTATATTTACAACAAAGATTACTTAAATAGAAAAGCTACAATTTTATATTTTATATTTTATAAAAGCATGTACAAATATCTGTAGCTCGATAAAAATACGATAAAATATAATCTGTCACGCAATATTGCACAATATTTCAGTGCTACAGCTCATGTTGTTTTGTCCTATAGCACAATTTAATTCGTGGAAAGAATGAAGTAGTTCATACTAGTTAAGGTTGTTAAAAGTTAGTCGGAATATGACTCAGTTATTCAGTTGTTTATAGATAAAGGAATATGCCTATATAGAGATAAGTAATCCTACAATAATTACAGGTGGATTAAAAAACTTAAATGAGATTTTTTTACCAATTAACTAATTTACAAATGTGTGGATAACATGTGGCAGAATTTAAAGATTAATGGTTAAATTGATTCACACATCTTGAAGCTTAATTTTTCTTTTAAGTTACTTGCAATTAAACAATCGTTGTCAGGAATGTATTATTATAATTATGTAATAAACATTTTCGTTCAAGGATTCACTGTTCAATTCGATCTTGCCTTTATAGCAAAGTTCCCGTAAAACAGCACTAAGTAGAGAAGCCATAATTGACCTCCCATGCATCTGCATGAACACAAAATACTTCCAGATGGAAACATGAGATTTCTCCCTGCTCCCATTATTGAGCAACATATACAGTGTACTCACTATGAAAGAAATTGGCTATGCTAAAATTAATACTTAGAAACAGCTGTATACACAAAATGACATCTGCATGTAAGAATCAAAAAATACCAATAGAATGGTTCAACTACAGAAAACATAAAAATCATGCCTGGCCAAAGACGCTTGGAAAGAAGAAATAGATATAGAAGATGAGAATAGAAGATTATCATATCAAAATGAAACTGACAGACACACGACCATATCAGTGAACTGCATATGCATATAAAGCTTAGAAATCAAAATTTAATGAGAGACATTATAAGCAGAAGACTAGTAGTCAGGATACAATGACAGAAAGAATCAAATCAATCCGCGCGAAACTAGATGAATCCCTAAAATAAGTAAGGCAATTTCTGATGTTCTCAAAAAAGCTTAGTAGTTAATGTGCTTGGAGCATCAATAAAAGAATCCCAGAAATCTGGTTCGACCTCTACAACAATCGTTACACGTTACTAAATAATTGGATCGAAGACATAATTGTCGAACAACAATCCTTCTCAGAATAACTCTGAAAACGATAGTAGACGAACTGCCAAAACTTCGGATAATTAAATCAACAAGTTCTTGACATAAAGGGCTTTGTTTTTTAAGTAACTGTATTATATAAGAATACAATTAAATGCGCAACAAACACAAAATAGAAAAGTATTTAATTACTACAAAACACTAATCTAACTATAATTATTTAAAATTGCAAAACAATAGTGATTTTAATTAATATAAATGTAAGTATAAATAGAAACACTAATATGTACAGACAATAAAATTCCATTGTTCTATTTTTTTAAGCTTAATATGCAGATAAACTATTAAAACAACATTAACGGAAAATTATCTAAAGCATCCAAATTATCTATAAACAACTTGAATGACTCATAAATCATATTCTATAATTGTGCAACACGTGAGAACAACTTTAACGAGTACTAACTAGTTAATACCGTCCTTGAATTAAGCACGCATGTACTATAGAACAAACAACATGAGCTATAGAATCGGAATGTTGTGAAATATTGCGTTGTAGTTGTTTTTATCTTACTATAGGACTACCAGCGGTGTCACACAATAGATTACAAAGATATTCTAGATTCTTTTATAAAATTATATTTAGAAAATAACAAACATGCCTAATATGAAAATTCAAATATATACATGCATGTATAGTTGTTTCATTAACTTTGTAATGTGAGATTGTTTGAGTTTATATATGAAAAAAATAATTCTATCGGCATTTGACCCAAAATGCTTCGATTCTGTGATAGATTGTGTTTAAGTTTTTTAAACAAAATTGCTATTTCATTGATTATGGATGGTTTGCAATTTCTGTTGGTTGTCGTGCTGTTTCGTTTTCGAAATTGTATGCTCATCTGTGAGCGTCTGAAAATATTCCAAAAGTTTAGCATTGACAATAATGCTCTCGTTTGCAGTACTTTTCTTGTGTTGCTCTTGTATGCCGAAGCATGTCGTAATCAACCAATTCTTTCTTCAAAAATGTTTGTAAAACTGCATCAAGGAGCTCGAAAAAATTGCATATTTAGGAAAGCTGATCATGGGTCCAGAAGGCTAAGATCACTTTTAGCTCTTGAAATAGAAAAGTAAAACTTGACTGAAGTGAAGACACACCTAGCAATTATAGCTAGAAGAATTGCAAATCGGGTCAATATATGTCTTTGCTTAGGCCCTAGTTCAGGTGATAATAGGATCACGAGCTTTAAAGAGCATCCCAATTTGATGACAAACTGACAACTCTACTACACTTTTTTAGGGCCTGTCATTACGTAAGAACCTCTCTCCTGGTCCAGCAGAGCTAAGACAAATTTTAAAAGATTAGAGGCTCTCCAAAACCGTGCTCTTCATCTTATGACTGGTGTCCAGTGGTTCATCAGAAATCAGCAGCTGCATTCCAACTCTCAGACACCATGGACTCCAGCTTGCGACCAGAATTTTGGAGGGGATTGGAAGATCTGGTAACCCGCTAATTAGCCGTCTTGTCGATCTTGACCTGGACAGACCTCCGCCTTTAATCCGTATCAGAAGAGCCCTAGTCATTGAAGGCGCATGGAATGGAGCCGATCTTAGATGGGAACATCAGTTCGGCCTTAGGGATGTGAACCATTAATATGAACATCTGGATATGCTACAATTCTGAAGATACTACCTAAAACTTTTTCCTTATGTATTGAGATACGAGAAAATGCAACAACTTTAGAATATTGAAATTTGGAGAATTTTTATAACACCTACCATATAACAGAGAGCGATGACTGTTAATTTTTAAAACACTCAGATCAATATTTCGTAAATTATCGTGATTGTTCGTACATCAAAAAATTGTTACAAAGAGAAATAAATATCGGAATTCTATTTATTTTTGGAGTTCTGGGCAATACCTTAACAGCAATATTTCGAAAATTGTCTCAATTGTTTATATCTCAAAAAAATCATTTTGGAATTTTTTGAAACGTAGCCAGCATTGTTGATAACATGACTTTTGATATGCTGATATACTCAATGCTTGCCAACATATTTATCTTCAGATTGTTTATCCAACTGAAACTATAAGCTTCCTGTTTTCTTCAATACTTTCCTAAAAATCTTACTTTCTTGGGGGAAATAAATAAACCTATTATGTAAGATTCCATTTGGTGTTGATGTTTTATAAGATATAGATTTGTTAAAATCCTATTTCACTGTTTTATCAAAACTCCCTTTCCTAAATATATGAATGAACTAAAGTTGGAATGGATGCTATGTATGCCTTTCCCAAATTCTGCTTGAAGATACCAAATTGAATAGATTCTCTTATAGAACGCATTCCTAATCGCTTAATTTAAATAATTATTACTTGAAGTTATATCTTATAATTACCTTAGGTCAACCACCTATTGTACTAGTATATCATATAGTGGCACATATAAGTCTTCGAGAAAAAAAATGCCATTTAAACTAATAGAATTACTGGGTTTTAACCCTTGACCAAGAAAATATCAGTTACTCATTAGAAAACATATCTACCACTTTTATTTACTATCTTCCTTTTTATTTTAAAAACTCCATCTCATCAATGTAGTTTCGACCTCACATAGTTTCGAAACTTACTCTGTTTACAACTATATAACATGTGAGTGACTCACCTGGCAATCTTTAAAATATTCTCCAAAATTTCAAGCATATTTCCTCAAATCTAATCCTCAGCTCATCGTTAACACTACGTGCGACTCCTCGGATAATCCGAACGTAAACATACTTTCACGGCGAAAATACCGGTTTATTAACCACTTTTCACCGGCCAGAAGCGGAAAAATACGCCAACCGTAAGCGATGTGGACCCGAGTAGCAGGTCAAAAGAAAATAAAGGTCCGAGAAAACTGCGCCAATCGAACGTAAAGTAAGGGGGAAAAAAACGAAAACTCGCAAAAAAAAACACAATCAGCGAAAAAACGTGGCCCGCTACTTCCGCATTTCCATTCCATTCAGTACATACGACCTCTCTCCTCTGTGGCGAAATTCGCTTCAGAGGAACACGGAAGTCCACGAACGCGATGTTCGAAATGAACATGCCGTACGCTCGAGCTCGGGGGTGGGTTTTCCCTTTCGGCTAAACGGCGATGGGCTGAGAAGACCACCGCGCAGAAAGCATCGATTTTCATTGCAGTCGACCGGTTTGAATATTCGAAAGGAGCGTACCGGCGATTCCGCCAAAAAATGCAACGGGGTGATTGTAACGGTATGAGTCATACTTGCACGAGGGGGCGGCTTCGTTTGCAGAGGTGCTTTTTAATCTATTCGAATGCGGTAGAGTGCCATGTGCTGGATATATCTTCTCTGTGTTATGTGTATACTTTTTGATTGCGAATATTACGCGAAAGAATAACACTTAGGTATCAATTTCTATTTTTAAAGTAAGTTGATACGAGCTTCCGTCACTTACTAAATTGATATGTTGTAATGAAAACGATTTCAAAACAAGGAGGGAAATGGATCCCGTTCAAACAAATTAACATGATTTAATAGAAAAGAAATAATAGTTTTGAATCATTAAAAGGAAAATGTTGAAATTTCAATCAACCTTTCCCCAAATTAAAACCGAGAGTTACAATTATCGTTCATCCTTTTTAATTTCAAGTTTCTAAGGGATCCGAGTCTTTTACCTTTTTATCTTGCTTTTCCATCTCTATTATACTTTCTCCTTCTATTCATATAACAGGTCTCTAAGAACCAGCATCATTGTTTTCAACTCCCAGACAGGAGGATATTTCGATATTAAATGTCAAGCCTGACGTTTAATACCGAAATGTTTTGCATTTTTTAACCGCAATGTTCTCATAAATATAAAAATACAAAAAAGGTGGTTGGGGTGGGATGGTTGAGTCTTTTCTTATCGAAATAATAAACTTCACAATGTGAAAGAAAAAGACGAAGAGTCAACTTCAATTAAAAACTTCTTTTTAATTATTTTTCTGATTATTTATTATTTTTTATTTTTTATTATTTTTTTTTTAATGTGGTGGGTGCTTAGTTGCAGTGACTCCGTAAACTGTATCGCTTGTCTGGCTATCACAGCAACTCTCGCGGTGTAGTTTTTGTGTGTGTATGTTGTGTTCAATTGGCTTTGTGACAGCATCATATCGCTTTTTATGATGCCGCGCTGTTAATCACTTTGCTCCCAACAGCGAATGGCAAGTCGATCCGGGATTAAACTCTCCGAAAAAATGTCATCGTCCCTCCAGAGAATTGAACCCCGGCCCTCACAACAATAGTCAGCCGCCTAACCACTGCGGCCATCGACCCGTCATTATATAATTTCAGTTTCCCATAAATAAATAAGATATACGTTAAATTTTGATAAGTATGATATAGTGATAAAAAGTATCAGCAACAACCTTATATGTGGTAAAGGCAAAATTATTTGGTTCAGCCAAATATCACGTGTAAGGGTTTTAACTTCGAAAGTATTTATTGGATATAGCCCAAAACTGATCAACTCCTCCACCATCACTTTGTAGATAGAGTTTGTATCATGTAGTCAAATGTAAGTAGTACGTCCAGGGTAACACATACAGAGTGTGGACTACTCAGAAAAGTTTGAGGATGGATGGATAGTGGATAATGGTCCCTTCAGATATCCACCCCGAAATGACCATGTCAGAATAAGAAAGGAATTGAATGCTGCCTTTGTTTCATTATACAGGATTTTTCGCGTAATCCGTTCGTTAGAAGTTTTCTATGTTAACGTCATAGGTTAGCTTTGAAAATGTCATAGCCAACTTTGATATTTTAAATGGAATATTATATATTTCGTTGCTTTTTTAGATTCCTTCTAAAGTGAAATAATCGTTTGTATTAAGGTTTCATATGTCAAAAATTAGCCGTTTTTGAATTACATATTTTGATTTTTGTGAAATTTTTTGTGTTTTTTAATGCACTTTTTAAAACCACATATCTACGGTGTAATTGAATCGAACTACGTCATATTTTTACTGGAGACGGCCAAAGGTACAAGATTCTGAGTAACCGATAAACAATCAATTATGCTCTTACAGGTGTTCGAAATTTAATGATTATTTAAGTAATCTTCAATTAAAGAAAATTCGTGATTTTTAAATGGAACATCCTGCCGATGAACACACCATTGTAAGTAGAAAAATATTTTGCATCATACAGTTATAGGTTGCCCTATATCTTTCTGTCATAGTTCTAAAGTTACTGATGATTATTTCCTAAATTGAACATTCAGTACAGTGAACATCAGTAGTAAGCCTTGGAAAGTAAATCCGATCTGCCAAAATTGACACAAAGTTTGTTTCCTGTCTACTGGTTCTCAGTTCCCAAGTTAATTACAAATACGCAAGATCAATTAAATTTTACTCTAATAGAGATATTTTAAATTTATTCTACATTCATGGTGAGACTCTTCAAATTATTGGAAACACTTGTCGACTTTTTAATGAGGGATCATATAAAATATGAAGTTTATGCGTCTCCCGTACAAAAGAGAGAACAACTTATAAACAGAATAAGAGCCAATATTCGAAATTTGAATTACGTTCAAGTAAGACAAGCAATTATGACAGAGTTAAGAAGAATTACGTTTTGTTTAGATCAGAATGGACATCATTTTGAACATTTTTAGTTATTTTTGTTATCTCATGTGATATAAAATCTATTCTCAGTTTTACAGTTTATTTTCTTTTTTAATGTTTTAACAAAAAGTTTCATCAATCTAATCACAATGTTTATTACTAAACAATTATTGAATTTATTTTCCAAAGCTTACTACTGATAATGTTCAATTTAGGAAATAATCATCAATAACTTTAAAACTATGACAGATAGATATACGAGGGAGCGTTTTTATATTCGCGGAATCGGGGATAAGGGGTGGAAATAAAAAAACCAAATTATTTTTCTTTTTCAGTATATTCACCTGCAAGACGGATACATTTTTCACATCTTTCAATTAATTTATTTATACCCTCATAAAAAAATGATTTCTCTTTATCTGCAAAATACGCTGAAACTGCCTCCTTGACTTCATCATCGGTAGTAAATTTTTTACCCCGCAGCTCTTTTTTCATTTTCGGAAACAGGTAATAATCACTCGGGGCCAGGTCTGGGCTGTAGGGTGGGTGATTCACAATTTCGAAGCCCACCTTATGCAGGGCAGCTAACGCAACGTGGCTCTTGTGGACGGGCGCGTTGTCGTGCAAAAGCAGCACACCTTTCGTCAATTTTCCTCGTATTTTCTCTTTAATGGCTTCTTTTAGTCGCTCTAATATTGAAGCGTAATATTCTCCGGTTATAGAAACACCTTTATCTTTATAATCAATCAACAATATTCCTTCCAAGTCCCAAAATACCGTTGCCATGAGTTTCCCAGCTGATTGTGACACTTTAAATTTCTTGGGAGGTGCTGTGCCCTTTTTATGCCACTGCATGGCGTCTTGTTTGGACTCAGTTCATTGATGAACCCAAGTTTCGTCTCCAGTAACAATTCGACTCAATACACCATCCTTGTCTTCATTACAGAGGTCCAAAAATGCACGCGAACACTCTACGCGCTGTTGTTTTTGCGGCGCGGCGTGAGCATTCTCGGCACCCATCTTGCGCTGACCTTAGACTTACTGTCTAATAACAATGAAACTTCGTATTTATACTAATTATGAGTCGCTGCACAGGCCACGTCCCCAATACGCCTAATCACCCCCTACAACCCGCTCATTCCGCGAATATAAAAACGCTCCCTCGTAGATAGATACGATAGAAAATGTTTTTCTATTTGCAATGGATTGTTCATCTAATGTTCCATTTAAAAATCACGACTTCTCTTTAATTGAAGATTACTTAAATAATTATTAAATTTCGAACACCCTGTAAGAGTATAATTAATTGTTTATAGCTTACTCAGAATCTTCCACCTTTAGCTGTCTCCAGTAGAAATATGACGCAGTTTCGTTCAATTACACCGTAGATATGCGGTTTTAAAAAGTGAATTAAAAAACAAAAAATTTCACAAAAATCAAAATAATTCAAAAACGGCTAATTTTTGATATAAGAAACCTCAACACAAACTATTATCTCATTTTATAAGGAATCTAAATAAGCAATAAAATATATAATATTCCATTTAGAATATCAAACTTGGCTATGACTTCCGGTATAATCGAAAATATTTCATGAACGAAAATATATTATTTTGACAGACCAAGTAACACGATTACGTAACCCACATTTTAAATTCGAAGTAATTAGTAACTGGTTACAGTAGATTTTCATTTTTTGTTTAAAAATTGTTACAAAGTATTTTCTTGAGTGCTACAACAATGTTTAACTATGATACAAAAACGGGAGCCGCTAATTGTCCCAAATGTAGGACAAAGTCAGAATCTTGGTTGTAGTCTTGCTTCTTCAAAATTTTCCATAACTGTTGCAGATCGTAATCTTGGTTTTGACCTTAGTAGTTGTTGAAATAGACGTGTGCACCTTTCTTCTGCTATGTTTGGAAGCAATGCATACACAGTTGGAACAGCATTATTGTACTGCAGTTCATAAATTGTATATGATTGATTTAATAAAGATAGACCCGATTTCAAAGTATCATCTGCATATCTGTGTTCACACCACTCCATGACCGACAAATTTCTTTCAGTTGAAATTAAAAGAATACGATCTCCTTTAGGATTATCATCACATAAAATGACAGGTTTGCTACGACTGTTCTGTTAGTATTCACTTGGGAAAACAAGCTACGTTACAAACTTCAAGGGTTTGCTGGGGCAGCTTAATTTCCTTTACGTAAGCGTGTGATTGTTTGTTTGATAGAAGAAACCGAAGATAATTGTCCTGACACAAAAGATGTTTGCAACCATTTTCCTTATTCTATTAACAGCTTCTTTTGCTCCTAAGTTTGTAACATCTGCAATAGGGTTGTGTTTAGAGTTCTTTACAATGTCGTATCCCAATGTGTGTACTCTTTCAGAACACTTCTAATTATTTGTTACCCACAACACGTTCCTTTTTATGAATAAAATCATTGTAGACTAAGATATCCTTGATTAGGATCACAGGAATTGAGTATTTACATCCTTAGATGTATAGTTTAACGTTGAGTATTTGATAGACTTGGTGCTAGGATATGATAACTTATTGTTAAATAAACTACAACTCCAATCATTCAACCTGACAATTTACTGACAGGTTGGACCTAAACTGTTTCTAATGACCAAACTTTAACTCTGTCTTTGGATGGGTTTGTGGTCTTCCTTTGCTACGGTTACGCTGATGTATAACCTTGCCTTGATTTGGAAATATTTTAATGTATATAACAATAAATAGATGTATTCAATATGCAGGGAAACCATGGCTGTCAACAATTTAGCTTACCACGACATTTTATAAATGAACGTAGCAAGTCAAAAGACTTTGGCATGAGAGTTGAAGAAAAAACGTATGTACACTTTTTGGAAAAATAATATTTTTAGACATGCAATTCTTTCGTTTAAACTATTTATCACTAACTACACCACCAATTTAGTGTTTCATAAGTAAAATAATCACATTCTGCAATTAACCTGTGCAGTTGAAATTGCTGTATTCCTAGAAATAAGCTCGCGATAAATTTTCATTAAAAAACGTACTATTACTTTTAAATTATTCTGTCAAGATTTCATTGTCCCGTCTCCTTGGGAACACAATTAATACAAAGTACTTCCACGCTAGGTAAACAATTATCTAGCACGTTTATGACTACTGAATCAGAGGCGTTTACTATATTCCTACAACTTTTCTGTTAAATTTTATTTAATCGAAATATTATTAATAAATAATACTACGCCACTGGCCGTATTATTGTACAAATCGTTGCCTGCCGCTCAAATTACAGTTTGTTGTCATTATCTAGAAGTATGACTCATAGTCACGCGCTACGCTTTATCGACTCCACACAAGTGTATGTATATAAATAACTGTGCAACCTTCTCGCTTCACAACTGTCACGACATTCGTGCATATCAGTTGCAAATTTTATCTCGTAAACAAACTCGCGTGTTTCCATTTTAGAAACAAACATGCAAATACGACCATTCGGACACTGTCACAAGAAGCACAAGATGCTGAAAATCAAATATAAGGGACATCATCACGGTTGCCATTACAAAATCAAGGGTTGTCCGTCGTTCCTCGAAAGGGAAATGCATCCTGATTTCCAGAAGAAATGTCACAAAATGAAGAAGTGTCATAAGATGGGAAAACATCATGGTGATCTTGAAGGAGGTCCTTGTTTTATGAAGCGAGGTTTGAAGCATCACGATCATGGACTACATCGTGGTGAGCATGGGCATCACCATGGTCCTCATCATGGTGGTCCTCATGGACATCACCACGATGGTCCTCAACGTGGACCGCATGGATATCATCACGATGGACCGCATAGTCTTCGTGATGGTTCTTGCCATGGGGGTCCTAATCGCGGTCGCAAGAATTGCGGATGTGAAAATGTGAATGAATCTCAACATTTTCGTGGACACGGAAAACGCGGAGGATTCCAACGCGGTGGAAGGGATTGCGGAAATTGTTCAAGAAATGAGCAAAATAACCAAGCTGTAGTAGCCCCACCATGTTGTCAACAGCGTTCTAAAAGCGTTTAAGCAATTTATAAACAAATGAAAGGTAAGTTTTTCTTTCTACATTGCTAAAACTTTTTTTTGTAGTTATTAAGAATGTCTGTTCTTTTAGGATTCTTTGTGACATGCAGATTTTTGTTTTTGCTGTGAAATGAATATAAAGAGATGATTACAGTAGCTTTATAAAACAAGAATAACAATAACTATTGAAAATTACGTACTTAATTTGACAAAACTAAATATTGATGCAGAATGGATTGTAGAAATCACTAGGGAATTACTAGTACATTTTTGAAAAAAAAATAACAGAGATGTCAAAAATATGATCCTATATAATGCTAATGCAGGAAGTGTATGACAATATTAGTCAAATTCAGTGGATTTCTATATATTCTTTTGACAAAATTGTGTTAGAATATTAGCTTCGAGATTCAGAAATATAATGTAACAATAAGGTAAAAGACGAATCTTGATTTTATACGTATTGTCTCTCTCATTAAATTTGGTAAAAATTTGTTGCTTATATTTTTCGTTTCTTTTTCAGATACCCAATGATGTATCCGATTATTGGTGAATTAATTAATATGTATCCAGAGAAATTAGTTGAGTAGTTTAGAATAAAATTCACATAAAAATAAAAGTATTATTTATATTTATATTCTGTAAACATATAAGATAAGAATAATAAACATATATTATGTATATATAATTGCTTTATTTAAGAATTCAGAAAAATTTTATCAATAATATATTAAACATGTGCAATATAATCTCATAATCTATAGATTTTGAGTACGGAGAGCTTGCAACTAACTAATAAGAGATATCTGTTATTATAAGATAGAGCTGCTATCTTTGAGTAGCTACGCAAGTAACAACTTTTAACCACAAAATTCAGATGGCGCCGCACATAGCGTAAAAAATTATTGGAAAAACCGCTAAATGTGTTACGAAGATGTTTTGCATAACAGCCAGAAAGTTTCCCAATAAAATTTCCAATCTTATCCTTATTTAAAAGTTCAATCACAATCACGTAATTAGAAGATTGGTTTTTCCAAAGAGTTTAATTTAGGAGATGATAGATAGATATGTTATAGAAATAAATTAAGAACAGAATTAAAAAATTACTCCATTATAAAGATTATATTTAGCAATCGCGGTATTCAAAACCGATAATTATGATTGTACTATGAGAGAATGTCAAAAATGTATGAAAAGATTAAGAAATACTATATAGACAATACAAAATACAAGCAACGGATGACACAGAAAGAAGTGATGGGATTATAATTTTATTGTAAAACTTATTGTTTTGTTAAACTTAATAACAAACGAACAGAAAATGTTGATTCACACAAAGCTTTACTGCATTTTTAATTGTTACTGCATGACTATAGACCTTGAAAAAATTTTAAAATTATCTTTCTTCTGCCAATAAGATTGTATTACTATTAATTCTTCTTTAAATCCTCACAAAATTTCTTAGGAAGAAATATTCTTTAGGAGTTTAAACATTGCTATTATCAATTGTCTCACAACCTCCTTTACAACATCAGTTTTGGCTCGAACTAAAACCACTAGGTAAGATTTTGAGATGCTGCTTACACAAGCAGCTCACAAATAGGTCAAAACCAGATATTCTGTTTCCTAAAGCAAGTATACCAGTCATACAGCGTATCCGCTGGCGACTGATGAGTCATCGCATGGGCCTATATTGTGCCCAACTTATACAGCATGTCTATGTCGTGTGGTTGCGCCAGAAGTGAGGAACGATGCCTACTTGATCATCCTCAGTGACTCTTATCTTTGCCCTTAAATTTTTCGGCATTGTTCCGGTTGACTTTGCAGAAAAATCATTCTTTGATTGTACAAGCAGAAGAACAATACATCAATTATAATTGTTATGATAAAATAAACAACAATAGCTTGTATGTAATAAGTGACGTTTAAAACATAATATCACAACAGGACATGCTTTTCAACTTTAATTAAATAATAAATTTGGACTTGACATAAGATGGCACTAGTTTTGCTTCCCATCATGGAAAAAATGTCTATGATGGAACTGGGGATAGTACGAAGAAAAGCTAGTTTTCAGCAGTATGATAAGGATAATTGCTTGAGTCTTGAGGACATTTTTAATCGAAGTTGAAAAGAATTGTATGTGTTTTTGTCAAAACTGGGCAGATTGAAGTTTTATTTCTTCATACTCAATAAGTAAGTATTAGGGGATAATATTACAAATATCTGACATTTCAATTTTGAAGAGGATGTAATTTCTAAAGTGTTAACTAGTCATAATTGATATTTTATCCTGTGAGCCCTAGATTTGCAGATGGTTGGAGATGTTTGTTGTCTTCAGTGCTGGAAGATAGCAGAATTCTCGCCAGGAAAGCATTACGTTCAATTGGCGTTGCTGATATCATCTGATCATAAATTGCTTAATTGATGGCAGCTTTAAATCTTGACAAAGCTTCTTCTCTAGCGTTTATATCTTATTAAAATGCTTCTTAACCAGACTTGACCTCGTCCAAGTATTGCATGTGATTATGGGGCCAAGAAGAATTTCAGAACTAAATACAAACTTCTTCAGTCTTCAAAGTGTTCTGCCAATTGTCTCAATGGGTGTCGAAAATTTCGCGCGAAGGGCCTATCGGAAATATCCATCAGACTATTTCCTTATTCATAGAGGATGTATCATCAAAATAATAAATTGACTGCATACTAATATTGATTGAATACTACATAACTTTTTTTGATATTAACGTAAATAATCCGCAATAGGATGACGTGTGAAATATCCGAGATTTAATCAGAATGTTCTTTTATTTTAAGTCTTCACACATTTATTACGTCATATCATCGCATATGACATACTAGCACAATGAAATAAAATAACGCTTGAAAAACAATCTGTTAATTCTTTAAGTTCAGTAAGAATAAATTGAAATTCAATTTTTTAATTTTTTAGTTCGATCAAATAACGTCAGGTGTTAATTAAGAGCTAATTTACTTGAAAATTTTGTCTTTAAACCGTTAATTGTCTATCAAAAAAAAACATATGTTTAACATGCACATTTTTATCTTTAAAAAAGACACAGTTTGGTGTTGTTACTCATATGTTGATAGTGGATCTTTCCTCGATAAACATTCTACAATATTATTATTATTAAAGCGAAAAATAAACGTAATTAAAAGATAGTATTTTTGCCGCCAGATTTTCTGGGTATTCAAGGGTGACAAGGGTATCTCCAATAATGTTGATCATAAACAATAATTTATATATATGCATATTTAACAGTTCTGTCTATTGCAGTATTCTATCAAGTGTTGGTTTGATAACTTAACATACAAGTAAGATTGCTATACTAGTTTCATATGCAGTAGAATGTTTATTTGAAAAATGTTGCATATTTCATTTTAGATTATTTAAATATGTATGTGTTCACTTTCGCTGTGGTGATTACAACATCTTTAGTAGTGACATCTGGACATGATTGTACAGGTAAATATGATTACACTTTATTTACATCTATGTTTAACAAATTATTACTCGTACATCATTATTTGAATTATTCCATATTATTAATTCTAAATATTCACACTTGTACTTTCCAAAATACACTGTCGTCATTGCTTATAGAATTGCCTATTTAATTTGGTTCAACTCTTTTCATTTATTATATGGTAGTCTCAAATCTAGTAAAAATATGAAGGTTTCTTCTTACATTAATAACACTTCATATAGTGATCATGTAACGTCATCATCTAACATCTCTTTCAATGAAAAGATTCTTTATGGTCTGCAAAGCAGCCCTCCACAACTTCTAATACCTCCTTATTACACACATGCTTCCACCACGTCGATTGCTGTTTTGTTTCTGGATCGTAAAAAATTGACTCATGTTTCATCTATAGTTACAAGATGGTTCAAAAAATCTGGATCTCCTTCAAGCATTTTGAAACCTACTTTACAGACATTTTTTATATCTAAATCGATATGAAGTCTATTAAATCTTTAGTGTCTCAAGTATATATTTCAACCCAATTTGACGGTCTGATGATGTCATGTCATCAATTAAGTCAATATTTTCATCCTGGTCGCTTCTCATCTTCAATGGAAAGTTCTTCTCTTTTGAATGATGCAATCGAATTTTTCACAATCGCAAAAGATGAGCAATATTCGTCAAGTGTATTAAGCATATCTTCGTAATTCTCTCAAGTAACAAAATTGGTCAAAAGACCTAGCCAAAGCTGGCTTGATATCAATATCCCCTTCTAATAAGTGTCCTTTTTTATTGTATAGAAATAAAAGACTACTACTGGAGGGATTATACACCAAAATGGATACCCCATGATGCTATAAAAGGAGCTGAAGATAAATACATCGGACAAGTATATTATGGCGAAAAAATCTTACCAGCTTGCATTGAAAAGGACGAAGCAATTGCCGAATGGATAGGGAAACGAGTCATCACCAAACGTATAAAAGTAACCACTTCTATTACATGACATTCTACTTTTTTATAACCATATTCCTTTCAGATTTTATGTAGTCCAGCTCCGGAGAAATTTTATTGGGAAAACGTCAATTATAATACTACCGAAGATGAAAATACGTCTTATTTGGAGAAAGCTGTTGAGGGAGGTTACCAAGAAAGTATAGTCATCTATATAGGGAGAGCATATCATGAGGGTGAATGGAAAATAGGAAAGGTGTTACCGAAACATATACCAACAGGTGGATTGCAAGTTTGGGATAAAAAAGGAGATTGTGCTGTAATCACAGAATTTGAGATTTTAAAATATATTTCTTTTTGTCAATAATATTATCTACCACAATATTAGATTAGAAATATAACGTTTCCCTTAAGTTATGTCCTTAAATAATATATATAAATATACTCTACAAATTGTACCAAAAATAGACTGTTAGGGAAAAACAATGTGTCACGCTCAGTGAAAAGTTTATCACTGCCAAATTGTGAATATTCTAGATCGACGTACTGGGAAATAATCCAAGAATTGCATTCAGAAAAAAAAACAGAAAATGTTTCATACATTTGTCAAGACCTGCATTGAAGTACAACTCTGTTAATTTATTGTAAATACATTGATCCTAATTATTCTTATAAATTTCTGATAATATTTAATACTCATATTTAATAAAATATAATAATATTGTATCCTTAATCATGTGTGATTATTCCCAGTAACTGTCCTAACAAGTTCCAAAAAATATTTATTTATTTATATAAACATGGAAATTGTGCGAACGCAAAACGTCACCACCTTCATATTGCAGCTTATGACCAGAACTTTGTAGGAGATTCGAAAATCTGGTAACCCGCTAATTGAAGAAGCATAGACGTAGCTGGCATAAACTCTCCCACTTTACCTTCCATCAGATGACCAGCTATAACATCAACCACTCCTGGCTAGAATGGAGCCGATCTTAGATTAATAAAGGGCTCAGGAACATCAGTTCAGCATTAGGGATGTGAAAGACTGACCACTGCATATTCCAGAGAAAATGTTCAGAGTGTGCTTTAAGCTGTAAGAAATGAAAAGTTGAAAGTATATCGTCCCGCCAACATTTACAAAATTACAAAAAAACATTTACAAAATTATTCATATCTTAAAGAGCAAACAAGCGCCAAGAGCAAGTGGTTAGACAAATTCGCCATTATTCCTTCCGATGACGAGAAAAAAAAAAAAATGCAGATTGTTTTAATCTGCTTAAAATGAGGATTCAGTCTTTCGAAAAAAATGTCCGAAAAAACAATGTAACCACTGTTTCCAAAATAGAATTACAATTACAAAACTCAGAATTTGAGTTTCAAGAAGCCTCACGCCGTTGACGTTGCAACAGAGGACAGTATACTTTCTTTTGTAATCTAAAAATATTTTAAAATTCTTGAAAAACTTGCTATAAATGTGATATAAGCGGAGTCAAGGTCTTTGGAGCAACAGATATATAACGGGTGTTCCACAAAAATTTCCAAAGGCTGTAATGTCTTTATTTATCATCTGATTTTAATGATCTATATATGAAACTGTAGGGTTTCGTAAAGACTACAAACAGCAATGCAAATTATCTGTTTATCAGATATAATTCGCGAGAAACGTAATTCAATTTTTTTTTTCAAATTGCACTATATATATTTTTTTGATTTTTATAAAAGAACATTTTCTAACGATTCGAATAATGTCATGAAAACATACACTTAAATAAGGAATAATGCAAGAAAAAGACAATTTTTTGCAAATTTTTATATGGCAAAACTAACAGTAGGTCATGAATTGGGTACGCAATTAAACAATCACAGCGTCTTTTTTAATCAACTACTGGTCACTGTCAGTTTGAGTGATCAACGCATTGTCAAAAACACCGTTCATTATAATAAACAAGTTTGTATAAGTTTAATTTCGATTTATTTTAATGTTAATAGAAAATATGAATTTTTAATATTTAACGGATATGCTTGGTTTATTTTGAAAGTGGGAAAAGACCATGTGACGCTATTAGAATTTATCAGGAACGTTTCCCTGATAGGAAATCACCACATCACAAGAAATTTGTACGACTGGAAGCCTATTTGAGAATGTACGGATCTTTTAAAAAGCCAAAAAAAGACGTACGAACTACAAATGAAAATTTAGATTTAAACGTTTTATTGATGGTTGCGGAAAATCGTAAGACGTCCGTTAGAGAGATTGCTAACAACATTGGATCTTCCAGTACAACAGTATATTCTATTTTGAAAAAAACGTAAATTAAAACCGTACAAACCTCAACGGATCCATCATTTGCTGGAAGATGATTATCCACGAAGAATGCTATTTTGTAATTTTTATTTAAATAAATTACTATTGAAATTCTGAAATTCTCTGGTCCGATGAGTGTACCTTCACGAATAATGCCATATTTAATAGAAACAATCATAGGTATTGGAGCAATGACAATCCTAGATTTCTTATTGAAAATAATATCCATAATTCTCTTTAAATGTTTGGTGTGGAATTTTAGATTCTAGATTAATTGGACCATATTTTATTGACGGTAATCTAAATCAAGAAAGATATCATACATTACTCGAGGAAATAGTGGACAATCTAGAAGAATTGCCCATTGCTCAATACGCACAAATTTACTTCCAACAAGATGGAGCTGCTGGAGCAGTATTTATAGGAAAGTGTTTTGGATTTTTTCATTTGATTATTTTGGCTGACCTAAACAACAAAAGTGTTTATTTTATTGTCTGTATTTTTCATAACTATAAATAAAAACGACGTTGTGATTGTTTAATTGCGTACTCCAATTCATGACCTACTGTTTGCCATATAAAAATTTGCAAAAACTTGTCTTTTTCTAGCATTATTCCTTATTTAAGTGTATGTTTTAATGACATTATTTGAATCGTTAGAAAAATAAATGTTCTTTTATAAAAATCAAAAAAATATATATAGTGCAATTTGAAAAAAAAATTGAATTACGTTTCTCGCGAATTATATCTGATAAACAGATAATTTGCAATTGCTGTTTGTAATCTTTACGAAACCCTACAGTTTTATATATAGATCATTAAAATCAGATGATAAATAAAGATATTACAGCCTTTGGAATTGTGGAACACCCGGTATATATATATATATATGTATATAGAATACAACAGTTTCAATGGCAGTAAATACCAATGGTACAAAACTACTGCCCTTAATTGTCTTTCGTAGCAAAAATATATGAGACTCCTGAGTATGATTTGACACGTCAGGATTTACTACTTGTGCTACAACCAAAACTGGTTAGATGGAAGCAGACACATTTGTCAGTTATTGGAAGACATTAACGGAATACTGGTAACTAAAATAGTATTAACGCTTGATACTGCAAATAATCTTAGGCAAGATGAAAAGGCCCAGTTATTGATTAAGTTCTCAAAAATCAAAAATACTATTTTGTTAATTATTTTATTTCATATTTCTGCGAAATATTGGTTCAATAAGACCAGCCGCTTTAATATGTAATAGCTTTACTTTCCTTGTTGGTCTACCATTTATTCAGAAAGCAACAGATGCATATACAGCCGCGTTTTCCAGCCACACTAGAATTGAGTATTTTCAGACCTTTAAAAATAAAGTAAAATAAAATTAAGGTAGGAGAAAGTTTGAATTTTTTTTTATCCTGAGATTGTAATTCTAACAGAAAAAATCGGATCAGAACCGCATTAAAGGTAGTTAATTTATTTGAAACAACATTATGCTGTATCCAAATCTTTAACATCTGGTATTTTAGGAGGTCCAGAAAGCTTTCAATATCTCGTGTTTTGGAATATAAAATTGCCCCACCTATGCCTACAGCAAGTCGCGGAGAAAATAGAATTGATCTGTCGTCTTTGGCACAAAAGAGAGAGAGAGAGAAATTGTTGGGAACATTGCTGCTGGAATAATTAAAAGCTAATTCGCACTGGAGCAATGATCATCACATTGGCTAACGCCATGGAAAAAGTAGCAGTAAGAGACGCTAACAACAATAAAGAATCTAAAATCGTGTGACAATGACAATGATGAATGAATGAATGATGAAAATTACTGAAAAAGAACCCTGGCTATATGGATATAAAATCAAAACCTGATGAATTGGTTCATCTTCTTCGTTCCACCGGCCAAGTGGCCCACAACTTCCGATCAACCCCTGTTGATAAAAAAGGAAGAATCAAATTCAATATTTGTTTTTTATTTCTTTAAAATATTATTTATTTAATTTTACACATTCAACGAGTATATCAGAGTATTTTATTACTGAAGGATTAAATTTGACTAAATATTATACATAGGAACTCCGGAACATTTCACAACTTGTTGTTTACGTAAAATAATGAGTAATACCTGCATGTGACGATCTCATCCTTATCCTAATGACAAATAAACACTGATAAGCGCATTCATATATGAACACGTCGCTATCTTTTACTTCAGTTATCTTTTTTGCGTTTTTGTGTTTAGAGTTTTTATAACTATCGAGTTAATTTGAAATAGTTATAACAAGTTGTAAATATGCCTCCTCCGCCTTACGGACATCATCACCACCACCAACATAATTCGTGCCATCATAATCATCATCACCGTCATCCAAGGCCACCATCATCATGCTGCGGCTGCTGTAAACCGGTGCATTATCCGCCTCCACCGCCACCACCAGCGGCATGTCGGCCACCAGCATATTACCCACCACCACCGCCTGTTTATAATCGTCCAACTGCACCTCCACCAGCTTATTACCCACCACCACCGCCGCCGAACTATCCACCTCCTCCACATCATAGTGTGCCACGTAAGTATATTTAATTTTCTTTTAACGATATTTTAAATCTTATAATTTTATTTATTCCAGCTTGTTGGATACGGAAATTTTAAAGATGGGATGAGAGAAGATAATATAAACAACGAATTATACGCTATCACCTGTTATCTATGTTAAATTTCTCATCGTATTTTCTTACTGACAGGATTACTTCTTAAAACCGATACAAAGTTGCTTCATACTTTGTCGAATGGAAGTACCATTGCAAGAATTGTGGGTTGAAGTTAGTGATAATATTTTTGGAAACATTTTTAACAGGCTTTAATGTGTACGGTGGAGCTTAATTTAAATTAATATAAATAAATAAATATCTCAAATATTGCTTTATGATTAAGCCATTGCGTAACCGTTTTATATTGTACTAATTATTTTATATATATTATAAACTTTAAGGTTACTCATTTTATTTATAATAAAATGTATTAAAAAGATATGTATTTTTATTGATCCTATTATTAATTTTTTAAATATATTAGACATAATAAAGAAGTTTTAGTAGTGCTACACAAATAAGCACCAATTAAATATCATCCCATAGTATAGATTGGATCGATTTATCCATGCCAGAACTATCTAAATAAATAACATAAAAGACCAAACAAAACTTATGGTGACGGTACTATGAAGGAATCAAAAAGCCTCTTAAAAGTACCACACTTTAAGAAGATAACCAATGTTTATACTATTGAAGATCAGTTGGCACTAGCTTATGTTCTAACAAAATGAAGAGAGATGTAAGCGGTCTTCATAAGTAAACTGGGAAAAGAGATGTATGCGAACCCAAAATCTATGCTATCACTTCGGAAAATTTGAGGGCAATGTATCTGACAGGTGTCGTTACGCTTGCCAAAACGCGGTATCAAGCAAGAGAACTACAGACGAACTTGTTCAACAGTAAAAAAATTATTAAAAGGATGTAATAGGAAAAATTATCTTTATACCATACATATGTTTTTTTCTGGTGAAACAGAGATAATAGCTAAGGAATTTGGCAGAATATAAAAACGTGGTTTAGGACTATCAAAGTCAGAAGTGCTACAATGTGTAGCACATCACGATAAAACATGATGAATGACGAAGAAGAGTGTGTGGTAGATTTTGTTAAACAGAAGAAGCAAATATTCAATTGCACATCCGTTTATAAACTTTTGTAAACGCCACAAACAGTTGCAGAAGATCAGCTCGATTTAGCATACAAACCAAATTCCATCTTTAACCTAGAAAAGAATAGCTTCTCTACTGATTCAATGTTAAACAACATATTCGATCAAATAGAACCATCATTACTAGCTGAAAACATGTTTGTATTTGATAGCGAAGATGTCTATTTTGCTGCAAGACTTGACATTCAAAACTGGTGGATTGGCAAAAGATATGCATCGGAATAGTTCCAAAAGTAGTGCCAAAAATTATTCTGTTTAATAAACATTTTATTCAGTACCACGATTTTGATACATTAGCTTGTAAGAAGTGGTAAGAACATAAAAGCACTAAGCACCTTTGTATATACCTGGTGAGATTTTCATTACCGTTGATCTGTCTACGAGCACAGAAGTATCAGCATTATGACAACAATGTACGACCACCGCCCAAGAAAAGGCTAAACGATTGGAGTGCGTTATTAAAATCTAATGCATCAAACATGTAAGAGTTAGAAAAACGTTAAAAAAGAAAACGACAGTAGACAATTCTTTCTTCAGTTGATGGCAATATTATTCAAAGAAACCTTTGTTGCAAGACTCTTTGCTCCACTTAATGGGATAATCCTCTAGAGTTAAACTAGAGTTAACTTGACTCATCAATCACCGAATTACTTTACGAAAGCCAACAAACCTCAAGTACGCCACTTCAGGCTTAAAATACACATGAGAGTCATTGAAAAAAACAGAAACAAATTTCTAGCTTCAAGACACCAGAAAGCAAACGCACTTTGTTATTAGATGCATATTTATGTTCTTTGGTTCTCTAATAACAATAATAAGAAACGCGAATTATGGAAATAATGCAGAAATAATCAATCATAAAACTTCATGAAGAAATATGAAAAAGAAATTTTGTAGAATAATGATCCTTATCTGATTCTCTGCATCTCACATCTAGGTATTGCCAACAACATTTTACAGCGTCATCTATTGTCACATAATCGCACCACAACACCTACAAATAGTTCATAAATTACTTTTTATGTTTGTTGGCACTATAAGAGGTGGAACACAAAACTGCACAGCGAGAGTTGCTGTGATACAACTTGCGGAGTCACTGCAACTAAGCACATAAAAAAACAAAATGTCCAAAACTTGCGAAAAATTGCACACAGTGCAACAAATGGAAATTCCGCAAAGTTATTTTCTATTATTTTGGATATATATATATGACTGGTATAACGTGTAGTACAGAAGAATATGCCACAAGCGAACTTAGAATATTAAATGTCAATGTTCAATCTATAATCAGTAAACTGGATACAGTAAGTTTGTATTTAAACAAAAACATGATTGATGTAGCAACTATCTCCGAACACTGGCTGAAGTCTGGTGCTATAGATAACATAAAAATTGAAAACTACAAAATAGCAGCAGCTTACTGTAGAAAAAGTTTTGAGCATGGTGGAACATTAATATTACTAAGACAGGACTTGCCACTGCAACAAATAAAACTACACCAGTATACTACAGAAAAAGATATAGAACTGGCAGGTGTACTGTGGAAGAAGAAAAAAACCATAGTTATATCAGCTTATAGATCGCCGACTGGTAATATAAAACACTTTACAGAGAATATGTATTTGATGCTTACAGATATATGCAACAAATACAGAACTTTTAAAATATACTTGTGCGGAGACTTCAATGTAAATTTCCAATGCGATTCTAATGAAACAAGATTGCTAAGGGAGTGCTGCATGTCTTTTGGCCTCCATGAAATCTTCAATGAACCTTCTCGGATAACTGCAACGACAAGCACGTGTATTGATAATATTTTTACAAATACCAGTAGTACATTTATAAAACAAAATGTTGTAAATTTACATATATCGGATCATTTGGCACAGAAGGTATCCATTATGATCGACAACACCGTGGATCAGAAGGAGGTAGTGATAAAAACAAGATTTATAAATAGTACAAGTTTACGTACCTTTCAAAGTAAAATTGAATCTGTAAATTGGGAATTTCTGTTTTCGATGGAGGCATCAAATATGTACTCAGCTTTTCATAATGTGATCTGTGCAATTTTCGAATGCACGTTTCCCGTAAAGGAAAAAATACTAAAGACAGGTAAAAGAAAGAGTAAGTTTGTATATACTGAAAAGATGAATGCAATGAAAAATACATTGGACGCCCTATTTACTATAATAAAAGTCACAGGAAACGAAGCAGTGGCAAATAACTACAGAGCATTGAAAAGGGAATATAGAAAAGAAATAATACACGCAAAGAAAATGACTGTAACAAACAGATTATCACAGACAGATAACAAAATAAAAGAAATATGGAAGGTCATAAGAACAGAAACACAGCCCAGCACATCCCATGTTATTGATAAAGAGAACGAAAACACCCTCAATTCTGATGATTTAAATGAACACTTTACATCAGTAGGAGAAAATCTTATAATGCATATGCTTGGTCCAGTTCAGGATGCGACGATATTTTTACGAAGGGGCAAACAAAGTGTATTGAACTCCATATACTTGGAACCAGTGACAGCCACAGAAATCATTAATATAATACACAATTTAAATAAAAAGAAAACTCGAGACGTATATGGGCTATCAATAGAAGTGATTTCCACGGCGGTAGATATTATTTCGCGACCACTGGCGGAGGTGTTTAATATTTGTATACAGGAAGGGATTTATCCGAAAGAACTAAAAAAATCGAAAGTAGTGCCTATCTACAAAAATGGAGACGAGGGGGATCCAAACAATTACCGACCCATAACGATCATACCCACTTTCTCTAAAATATTCGAAGTGGCTCTTAAAAACAGGTTGATGAAATTCTTTGACCAAAATCAAGTATTTAGTGACAGCCAGCATGGTTATCTGAAAGGTAAGTCTACCACATCTGCGGTTATTGACTTGGTCGAACAAATAACCTGTGGATTTAATGATAAACAAGATATTGTGTTAACATGCTGTGATTTGACCAAGGCTTTTGATTGCGTAAATCATGACCTACTGCTTGAGAAGTTGTCGTTTTATGGAATAAGGGGACAAACATACAAATTAATGAAATCGTATTTGAGCAACAGAGAACAGATAGTGGAGTGGAAAGATCTTAAGTCGGAATATAGACAAATATCAATGGGAGTGCCACAAGGATCCGTATTGGGCCCGCTGTTCTTCTTAATTTATATAAACGATCTACCAAATAATATTCGAGATGCTAGAGTATGCTTGTTTGCTGATGATACGTCATTATTGACTAAAAATTCGAATGTAGAGTATGCAATGAAGAAGTCGAAGCAATCATTATCGGAAGCAAACGAGTGGTTTGCCAGCAATGGTTTAGCTTTAAATCAAGCAAAAACACAAACATTGGTGCTAACAACGAAAAGCCAACCAGAGGAAGACCGTCAATCCATGAAGTTTCTGGGAATATATATGTCAAACGACTTAAACTACAGACACCATGTTCATGTTCTGACAAAAAAATTAGCTTCTGCAATTTATGCCATTCGCAGAATCAAAGAAATAGCGACACATGAAGCAGCAAGGACAACATATTACGTTTTATTTCACTCACGCGCCATATATGGACTGCTAATTTGGGGACACACACCAGAGGCACATGAAGTATTCCTAAGGCAAAAGGAAGCAATTAGAGCCCTGTGTAAAGTAAGCCGCAGAACATCTTGTAGAAAATTGTTTAAGCAACAAGGGATACTTACCATACCTTCTACTTACATCTTACAATGTGCAGAATACGTTCACAGTTCAGGTGATAAATACGTGACCCAAAGTGAGAAACACGATTATAATACGCGCAATAAAGACGAACTAGTGGTGCCGTTTCAACGAATAAACAAGGCTAGAACATCCATAAACTATTACGGCTTAAGAATATATAATCACTTACCTACACGTATTAAATTATTAAATAAAAAGCAGTTCAAAGAAAAAACAATAGAGTTGTTACTAAATAATTCATATTACTCGATTGACGAGTTTTTACAAACTAAATTTTAAATTGTATCTATGTATGTATGTTTTTTTTATAATTTGTTGACTTGTCAAATGTTTTAATTAATTATTTTGACCAAATTTAGTCTTAGATATATTCTATATAAGTACATATTTATGTATTTTACTGTTTAATGTGTGCTCTCTTGACAGTGTTATTGCCAAATGTGAAGGTATAAACAATAAAAAATATCTATCTATCTATCTATCTATCTATCTATTAAAATCCAAAACCACAAAAGCGATATAAGTATGTCTATAGTAGGTCAAGTCTGTTTCCGTTTCACACGTTATACCTAATATGAATATGTATTACTCATATTATCTTGTTCTTTTTATCTTTTCGTATGTACATACATGATATGCATCAATTAAGTAACTATGATTCAACTTTGTGTGGTATTACTATGAAATCACTGATAACTAACCCAACCTGGTCTGACGCGATTGGAAATTTTACATTATTTTCTACATTTACATATAAAAAGAAAATATAACAATATCGTATAGTCTTTACGCAGTTTTTGTTTCATAAAGAACAGTGAAAGGTTCTACAATACTACAAGCTAAGCAACGTTCATAAATCTAAGTCAATAGTTCTGCAACATATTACACATTTTTAAACATGTTATTCGAAACAAATATGCATGGTTGTATATGTAAAACAAAAATTGGTAAGAATATTAATTATACGAATTTATAAACCATAATTTTCATTCTCCATTTACGACTAGGAGGATGTGCGTCTAAGGAATATTATTGGAGGAATCAATTAGACTGTGAAGTTTGCTCTAACACTATTAGAAGATCAAACAGTGTTGATATTGATGAAACGACAAGGATACCAAAATTCGCTGACGAAATGCATGTAAATATAAATATTGACAAATGACTTCATAATAAATTCGAACATTTGAATATTAAATTAATTCTGCAGACTATTTTGACAAATAATGCAAGCAACCTTTCTTGGGAGCCTATAGACTTCAGATCTGACACAACTTACCAATTGAAAAACGCTGTTGTTCGAGGATGCGACAATGGTTGTAATCTATATATTGGAAAGGCTTATCACGAAGGAGAGTGGAAAATAGGGACTGTATTTGCTAAGGAAAATCCTCATAAAGGGCTTCATGTTCAGGATTGTTTCGGAAAATCTCATATAATTTTGAAATTTGATATACTTAAACATAGTACAAATTGTTAAAATGTTTGTAATAATAACTAACTCTGTTTATACATCAGAACCTTCAGAGTCTTAACAATAAAGTAGGAGAACTGGAAGTGTTTTTGTGTGAGCAGTTATGTCATTTTTTATGTGTCACCGAGCATTGGTTTTGTAATAATAACATTGAATCTTTAAATATTTCTGGATTTACCTTAGTGAGTCATTTTAGCAGGAAAAATATTGTTCATGGGGGGTTGCTTTGTATGTCAATGACGTACTTTGTAGTAATAATGATTTTAAGTATGACGATGTGCATGATATAAATAAGTTGTCGGAGGAATTACATTTTGAATGTTGTGCAACAAAATTCACTTCGGGGGATTTCAGGGTCATCGTGTTGGTTATTTATCGAAGTTGTACAGGTAATTTTTACTCATTTATACATAAATTAGATGAAGCATTACATATGTCTGCTAAATATAAAAATTTTAAAGTAGTACTTTGTGGGGACTTTAACATTAACTTTTTGAAACCATCGAAGGAATTAACTATGTTTTTAGATCTAATGGATATTTATGATCTCATCCTCACGATTCAAGAGCCTACACGCTTGAAAAATTGTGTAGATAATGTGTGTGTCAGTAAATCATTTCCAGCATATAGCAGTGAGGTTATATTCAATGGCATCTCTGACCATTCCGCTCAAAAACTAACGGTATCTTCCTCTGATTTTAATATTGATGTTGTAAGTAGTAGTAGATATAAGCGTCAAATCGATAAAATAACTCTAACAGATCTTAGAAATCGTTTGGCTAATGAGGATTGGGCTCAGGCTATTGAATCCGTGGACGTAAATGCCCAATACAAAAATTTTACTAACATTTTAAATTATAATTATCAAATTGCATGTCCATTAGTATTGCAGCGCAAGAGGGGTAATTGTGGACCCGGCTGGATCACTGGAGGTATTCGTACATCTGCGCAAAAATTAAAAATCTTATATCAACTCACTTTGACTGGTGATGTAGATGCAATAAATTATTACAAGCATTACAAATATATTTATAGGCAGGTTATTAAAAATGCTAAATTATTACATAATAATCGAATAATAAGCATGTCAAATAATAAAATAAAAACAGCTTGGAACATTATAACTCCTAGAAATAAGCAGCCTCAAGAACTAGATTCACTGGAAACTGCAGACGGAATATTGAATGACAGAGTAGATATTGTAAATTATTTTAATAGGTATTTTAACAATATAGCGAATGAAGTAGCAACTTATGATGCGCATGTGTATAAAGACTCTTTGCCTAGTCATCCTAAGACCTTCTTTTTGAATCCCACAACAGAACTTGAAGTGATCAGAGTTGTGAAGCAATTAAAAAATTCATTTTCCAGTGGGACTGATAATTTTAATTCCCATTTATTGAAAGAATGTATAGATCAAATTGCAACACCACTTACAAATATCATAAATAATTCTTTTGTTCAGGGTGTTTTCGTACAAGATCTTAAAATTGCAAAAATAAAACCATTATTAAAAACTGGCTCTACCTCCGCGGTAGAAAATTATCGTCCAATATCCTTATTGAGTACCTTTTTAAAAGTTATAGAAAAATTAGTGGCAACTAGGGTTGTTGATTTTTTGAGCAAGGAGAATATGCTAAAGTGTAATCAGTTTGGATTCAGAAAGGGTAGATCGACCGCTTCAGCTATATTAAAATTTCTCGATATTTTATATGAAGGTTTAGATAAGGGTCAATCATGTATAGGATGCTTTTGTGACTTGAGTAAGGCTTTTGATCTAGTTGATCATGGCATTTTGCTAAAAAAGATCGAGAAATACGGTATTAGAGGAGTTGCGCATAATTGGTTCGCCAGTTATCTGAGTAATAGGCTACACTGTGTGGAATTAAATGGTGTAAGATCGGACTCATTAGTATTAGAAAGAGGTGTTCCTCAGGGGAGCGTACTTGGTCCATTACTATATATATTATACGTCAATGATTTGTCATTACCTAATACCGTTATGTTTGCAGATGACACATCAGTACTAGTGACTACTGAAAAAGACGGTGATACTACTCTGAGGGTTAAAGAAACGATGTCCACTATTGACAATTATTTCCGGTCTAACAGGCTTCATCTGAATAGTAGCAAAACTGCCTTTATTGAATTTCAAACTAAAAATATCGATAGTTGTTACTCACGATATATTAGGGTTAACGACCGGAGTACAAGTATTGTACAAGTTGAAAAGACAAAATGTTTGGGCCTCATTATTGATTCGCGGTGCAACTGGAGAGATCACATTGATGCACTGCGAAAGAAATTAAACACTGCTTGCTTTATATTAAGTAGACTAAGAGACCAATTGCGTTTAGATGTTCTGATAATGTATTACTATTCACATTTTCACTCCTTGGTTTCGTATGGGTTGTTAGCTTGGGGTATTGTTTCAGACTCAAACATAGTATTTAAGCTACAAAAAAGAGCAATTCGCATAATGGTAGCGGCTAGCCCTAGAACACCTTGTAAGGAACTTTTTAAAAAATTAAAGATTCTCACATTGCCTTGCATTTTAATTTATCAGTTGTGCTTATATGTTCGAGAGAATGGTGAGGAATTTCATAAAATAAATAGGTATCATAATTATAGTACTAGAAGTGAACACATTCTTGAAATTCCTCTCCATAGATTGACATTAACGGAGCGCAATCCTAAGTATGTGGCCATTAAAGCTTATAATAAATTGCCTGTAATCAATAAGGAGATGCCATTGCACATTTTTAAAAGTAAAATGAAACAGTTTCTTCTTTCGAAGGTGTATTATTCCCTACAAGAATACTTCGATGACTCTGAAATTTAATAGCAAATAGAAATGTTTGTGTGCTAATTTGGCTGTTTTGATGTAGTTGTGGACTGATTTACGCTTTGTGTTTTGCATATTGTATGTTCTATGTATGTTCTTTTTAAGTTTTTTATATTTACATTTGCCAGTTTGTTTTTAATGTATGTGTATATATATATATATATATCTTATATTTTGTATGACGTATCCTATGCTCAAGTGTAGTCGAAGGGATTAAATGATATTATTGTTATTATTATTATTATTATTAAAATAATATATTGTTGTGAAAAATAAATTACATTAGGAAAAATTATTTTGGTATCGGTAACTTGGGTAAACAAACAAAACGTTTGACGAGACAACACAATTAATCAACACTGAAGTTTTTAAATTATTTAGATTTGTTTATAAACAACACGTGTAAGT
Organism: Holotrichia oblita; assembly: GCA_023690525.1. NCBI lineage: Eukaryota > Metazoa > Arthropoda > Insecta > Coleoptera > Scarabaeidae > Holotrichia > Holotrichia oblita. The sequence goes on along the minus strand of CM043022.1, from coordinate 75,572,567 downwards.
TTAGTTGTCTGCATATGTGGAACTTGATATTAAAGTGATTTATTTGATTGAATGTTTAGCTATAATAGTTGTATGTATATATATTTTTAAAATTTCATAATTCAGAACAGATTTTACTATACCTACACAGATATACATATCAACAGTAAACATATTTATGAGATCATTAAACATACATATTACGGTCTTTTATGTATGCCTGCCTAATTTGGCCTTCAAATAATTCGGGAGAGATTGCTCGTCGGAATAGAAATGTCGGGAATGTCCCTATAAATGTTTTTATTACATTAAGTTAATAGAAAAGGATATGTAGACAATTATATCTGTGACTTTTCTTGAAACTACAATTACCTACATTAAAAAATAGTCTTTTTTATTGCATACAGATATCCTTACAAAATATACAGTAACCGTCAGAAAGTTCGGACCAAACAATAAAAAATCTTTTTTAATTTTTCAAAAAAGTTTTATTGCCATTAATTTCTCTTGGTTCTGTTCCAGTGTACCAGACGATGTTAGCTAAAAAATGTTCTTTTCGAGTGAATAATGTTCTACCCTTCATATACTTAACCTCAACATTTAGCGAATTTATATTGCGGTTGATATTTCATTGTAGTTGACATGACAACATGGAACAAAGAGCAAATTTTAAATTCTGCCTTAAATTAGGTAAAAGTGGTTTAGAAACGTACGAAACACTAAAACATGTGCACGGGGATAAATGCATGTGTCGTGCACAGGTTTTTCATTGGTTTGGCCCTTTCCGTGATGGTCCTGAGGACTTTGCAAACGATTATTACATATTTAATCGAGAAAATTAAATTTCGAACTGATGTGCACAACATCAATATTCGCAGAAGGGATCTCATTGATGTTCCTTGTCACTCTACTCAGCAGTTTAAAAGAGGCTTTAAGTATGTTTGTGCAAATATATGGAACCACCTCTCTCTTCAGACCACATCATTATCTATCCATACATTTAAGCGGGCTGTCACTGCGATCCTGATGTCCGAGCAGCGAGTAAAGTCGTCTTAATACATGCCTTCTATGTCACGGTTGAGTTTTTCTTGAGTTTTTTTTTCTTGGAATTTCTTTTTTCTGTTGCGAGTTGTTGGTGAGCATTCCCGTTATTAGGCTGTCATTTTAATTTTAATGCCTTTTTTGTTATTTTCTAAAACCTAGGATCATCAGGAAGAACAAGATTTCACCTGATGATGATCCTTTTGAATGTCATCGTATATGTATACGTGTTTATGTATTGTATATGAAAACTGTAATATAGTATTATATACTTATGTTGTAGATCGTAATCATTTTATTCTATTTCTTTTTTTTGTGTACGATGATGTGTCAATAAAGATACTATTATTATTATTATTATTATTATTATTATTATTATTTAACGGGTCGATGGCCACAGTGGCTAGGCGGCTGACTATTGTTGTGAGAGGACGATAGGTGCCGGGGTTCAATTCTCTGGAGGGACGGTGACATTTTTTTCAGAGAGTTTAATCCCGGATCGACTTGCCATTCGCTGTTGGGAGCAAAGTGATTAACAGCGCGGTATCATAAAAGGCGATATGATGCTGTCACAAAGCCATTTAAACACAACTTACACACACTAAACTACACCGCAAGAGTTGCAGTGATAGCCAGACAAATAATACAGCTTACGGAGTCACTGCAACTAAGCACCCACCACACATTAAAAAAAAAAAATTATTACCCAGCAGCGAAAGAAAGTCTTCGAAGCTACCGCTGTGTGTCCACGAGACTCATCGGAGGAAATCGAATCGACCAAAAAGATTGGAAAGTACAGCATTTCAAAGACATGTTAAAGAATGTCCCAAAGGAATCCGGCATAGAGAGTGGTGAAATGTGGTGTTTTCAATACGAGCGAAACACAAAACGTCAGAGTGCAGCATGGATGTCACCAGAAAAGCCAGCAGAGATAAAAATTACGCTTTCAGACAAGCTAAATCAAAACAATGCTGACCATTATCTTCGATTTAAGGGGAATTTTTCATAGTGAATTCATCCAAGAAGATCAGACAGTGAACGCAGACTATTATCTGGGAGTTCTACAACGATTGTGGGCCAGAATTCGACGAGTTCGACCAGAATATCGAGAGCCAGATGGCTTTTGTTGCATGACAATGCACCAGCGCACAAAGCCTTCATAGTACGTGAATTCTTGAAAAAAAATTTTTATCGATATGGGCTATTTCCCAAACTGAAATTGAGGATGAAAGGAAATCGTTTCGATATTGGATTCGGTCATCCAAAAGACTTCGACCGCCATATTAAAGGCTATTCCAGCCGATGAGTGTAAAAATGTTTCGAAAAATTTGTTGGCAATTTCCTGCGCTGTATCGATTCAGAAAGAGACTATTTTGAATAAGCAAGAATAAATCAAAACAATAAAAATTTTTTGGTAAATTAGAAAATGTATTTCTAAAGACAAGAGAAAGATTGATTTTCCAGCAAGGCGGTGTTGCACCACACAGTTCAAGACTTTTTGTACGCAATATTTCTGGAAAATGGGTGTGCAGGGTCTCTAGCCAGACTTTCCAACTTTATAAACACCTACCATTCAAGAAAATCGATTATTTGATTTATACTTCGAGCAAGTTTTATTATAGTTCAGCTAAAAATTATTAAGATATATTTTTCAAGACTAAGCGGACACAGTGTACCTATACGTCCTGTACAAAAGATTTCATTTATTTTTCTCTTTCAGTAGCTTTTTGAACAAATCGGTATACATTCACACGTACATATATATTTCAAATAAAATACATAATTAATTAGAAGTTCCCATCCTGAACCATAAATATGATTTGTTACATTTAGCACCTTCAAGCGAACAAACAATTACTTATTGCAATTCTTTTATTTACTTTATACCTATATTTATATTTTACAAGTGTAAATATAGATGCGAATTTCTTAAAAATTCGTCCTAGTCATACATACTGCGGTCTTATATATAAGCTGTTAGCGCTTTCTTGTTTAATATCAGTTCCTGTTCAGCGATCAAGAATTAAAGTCGTTGAATACTGAAAGCAGAGAAAACAGTTTACTTGAATATTACAGGCAGATATGGCGGCATGCAAATTTAAAGGTAAGATTATTAAAACTTACATTAATACACAATCTCTTAATTATGAATACAGGATGTGCTACTGAAGAATTTTACTGGAGAAACTATTTCCCTTGTGACATACCCTGCGATGCTTTTAAAGGTCCCGACAGTAAATATATTGGACAAGTCAATTATTCAAATGACGTTTGTTTGCCAGTTTGTATTTATCCGCAGTGTAATAAAGCCGTTGGTGAACGGACCGGAAAAGAGAATTCAGCAAAAATATCCGGGTAAATATTGATCTCATTCACGCAATTCCATGAACATTTTTTTAAAATTATTATTGCAGATTTTCTGTACAAACAATTCGCAAAAATTTTACTGGGAACCGATCGACTTCAAAGGCGTTACAGATTTCCAAATGAAGAACGCAGTAATTGGAGGTTATCAGGATGGTTACAATTTATACATAGGGAAGGCTTATCATGAAGGTGAATGGAAAATTGGTAAAGTGGTTCCTAAAGAAAATCCCTACAAAGGACTTCAGATCTGGGATTGTGATGGAGACTGTGAAGTAATTTTAAACTTTGATATACTTAAGTGTGCTCCACTTTGTTAAAACAAATTTTTTTACACGTATGTATGCAACTGTGTAGTACTTGAAATAAATTGCTATCATTTTTATACCTATAGTGATATATTTAAAATTTTCAAATAATAAAACTAACGGGACGTTTGGCAACGATGTATATACATACATATAAGTAATGAATACGTGATACCTACTTATGAAATCCTGTACCAAATTAAACTAACGCCAGTTATGGAATTATAATTGAATTGAATTAGCAATAAAGATGGCACTTAATTTTGACGCCCTTATATGTATCCGACTGACATTATCCTGTTAATATATGTATCCTAATGCAGTTATAAAAGAGTTAGAAAAATTTTGCACGTAGTAGCAACCGAAATTAGATATTCTTTATAAACTGTGCTCACTGTGTAAAAAAATCAATTCTTTAATCCACAATTACATAGAAAATAGCTCATATTTATGAGAACGGGTCGATGGCCGCAGTGGTTAGGCGGCTGACTATTGTTGTGAAAGGACGATAGGTGCCGGAGTTCAATTCTCTGGAGGGACGGTGACATTTTTTCAAGTTTAATCCCGGATCAACTTGCCATTCGCTGTTGGGAGCAAAGTGATTAACAGCGCGGCATCATAAGAGGCGATATGATGCTGTCACAAAATCCATTTAAACACAACTTACACACACTAAACTACACCGCAAGAGTTGCAGTGATAGCCAGACAGGTAATACAGCTTACGGAGTCACTGCAACTAAGCACTCACCACACATTAAACACATTGTTGCAGAAGAAAAATTCATAATAAACACGTAAATTGTCTTATTATGACCAGAATCCTTTCGCTAGACCATCAAACGTCGAATTGGGCTAAAACGAATTTCTGAGGCACTGAATATTTCATATGAACGTGCATCATATAGCTCACATTGATTTTGACTCAAGAAAAATTTCTGAAAAATGTATTTCCAAATGTTGACCAGAAGCGTGCAAGGGTGAAAGCATCACCTTCGCTGCGTGCTCGCTTTAAGAATGATGCAGACTTTCAAATCGGTATTGTTACTATCCATGAAACTTAGGTACATTTCTACGACCCAGAAACAAAGCAACAATCGATGGAATGGGGACACTCTGATTCTGCGAGGCCTAAGAAGTTTTGTGTTCAAAAATCTGCTGGAAAGTTCTTACTTCAATTTTATACGATTGTCATGGAGTAATTATGATTGATTTTCTGGCTAAGGGTGGAACAATAACTGGGAATTATTATTCGACGTTACTGACCACGCTTCGAGGAACAATTATGGAGGAAGACACGGAAAGTTGTCCAAAGGTGGTTTAGTTTTGCAGGACAATGCAAAATACTCGAAGCTCTCTATTGTTCACCATATCTGCCTCCGTCCAACTATCATTTCTTTCCCTAACGGAAGGAAGCTCAAAAGATCCAGAAAAAACTTTTGAAAGTATATTGAATAATAAAATATGTTGACTTTCAAAAGTTTGTTTGCTTCTATAGTAGGCTAGGAACTTTTCAATACCTCCTCGTATGCATTCTATTCTGTGGTCTAATTTTAAAACCTCGCAATTGAGAACGACCGATTTAACTAAATATATATATATATAACAATAATAAATCGAAGAAAAAGGATGCAAAAATTCTGACATCAGAGTTAATAACTAGGAGTATTTTATTATTGTTTTATTTAGATATTCTTTACCAAAATGCTTTTAAAAAATTAGTTTTTTTTTCGGTAAAAGATAAGATTATTTTTATTGGCTTCGAGGGAATGCACAGAATTTCTTATCCCAATTCTTTACTCTTTTTATAAATTTGTGAAATAAAAAGAATGAAAACCTTTTTTCTACAGACGCAAATATAAACGTGAATTTCTTAAAAATTTATCGTAGTAATACTGCAGTCTTGTATGTAAAAATCTCTTCCCTATAGTCACCTATAAATATGTACATACATACGTGTATTATATAGTTATGTATGTGTGCGTTCGGGAAGAGAGGAGTGGAGAATGGTGTAGCAGCGATGCAGACATACATAAACGTCGATGGACGTCGAGCTAGCGGTAATAATAGGGACTTGTAATAATTAACAGTAATAAGTGTGGACTTATTAGGAAGATTTCAATATTTTTAGCGTTTAAAACAATATTTAATAACAATAAATAAAGCGGTAAATTCTTGTTTTCTATACATATTCGCAACAGTTGACCACCATACACCTTCGCAAGTAAACTGTTACTAAGTCTAGCTGTAGTTTTTAAATGCATCGCTGCTGACACTGCTCTCTTCTACAAACCTATATATAATAGTATTTTGACTTAGGGGAAAGATTTTTATTTAAGCGCTTTCATATTTAATACCAATTCTTGTTCAGGGATCGAATTATGTAGAGGTTGTTAAATACTGACATCACAGTTTTAAATATTTAAATATAATACGCGGATATGGCTGATAGCAAATGTAACGGTGAGTATTAATCAAAACTTACTCTTACATCAACTTTTAAAAATACATTTCTTAATTATAAATACAGGTTGTGCCGACAACGAATTCTATTGGAGAGACTATTCACGTTATCGCATACCCTGCAAAGCCTTTAAAGTGCCCGACTTTTCGATTGTAAATATATTGGACAAGTCAATTATTCAAAGGACGTTTGTTTGCCAGTTTGTATTTATCCGCAAGAAAATAAAGCAGTTGGTGAATGGAAAGGAAAGAATTCAGCAGAAATATCCGGGTAAATGATCTCATTCACACAATTCCATGAACACATTCTAATTATTTTTGCAGATTTTGTGTACGAATAATTCGGATAAATTTACTGGGAACAGATCGACTTCACATGCTTTACAGATTGCCAAATGAAGAATGCAATCGTTGGTGGTTATCAAGATGATTACGATTTATACATAGGAAAAGCTTATGATGAAGGTGAATGGAAAATCAGTAAGGTGGTTCCCGGATATAAACCATACGCAGGACTTCATATCTGGAATTCTTGTAGGTACTGTCTACTATATTCAATTTTGATATCTTAAGTGTCCTTCATGTTCTTAAATTTTGTTAAACAACTACATACATATTTTGTTTTGCCTGAAGAATGTACTGTTTTATTTGATTGTATTAATTTGGTAGAATAATATAAAATATTTAAATTCTAATTAATATTTATAAAGTATTATTTATGTGAATGAGAACTCATCTTTCATTGACCTGACCTGGACTTAGACCAAATGATATCCTTATCCTAACCAACTTTTAAATGTTGGGAAGGTCCTGAATGTAGCTACAAATATTGTGAAATACGTTCCAAGATTGATTACTGTTTTAATGACTCATAGAGTTTGTATATGTTGTAAGGCGCTTATCTGCCTTTCTAGTCATTTGCTTGCTCCAAACCTATCGGTCTTGATTCGATTATTCGGTACAAAGTGAAAACATTAACATGACTACTTCAGGTTTCTCGTTCGAATTGTCAACTTCAAACAACATTCAATCACTTAAGGAACGTCCTTCATTATTCGGTAATCACCCCCTCCAGGCAACGTTCTACCATCACACGAACGTCTCGGAACACATAATACGGTCAATAACAAACAATGGCAGCAACAACCGCAACAACGACGATCTAACTGGAATTCCCATTTCCACCACCCGCAAAATTATTGGTTTCCACCTCCTCCCCATTTTGGATCACATTCCGCCCAACGTTTCGGAGGATTCGTACCACCACCATGCTGCACCTCACCGCCACAATATCAGCAGTCAGCGCCTGGATCTCTTTTCGGAACAGTCTCAACGTCTCCTTTAACTCTCAAAAGGAAGTAAAGGTACATTTGTTTGTTGATTAATTTTTGATTAGATTGGGATAATGCCTCGAAAAATTGATATGGTTTTAATCGATTTTAAAATGTTAATTTTATTATTGGAAGTAACGTTAAAACATACAAAATATTTCCAGATATATCTCAGCTTATTTCCAAAAATCTAGTGTCGTAGAGGAAACTTTCTATGATCCACTTTAAATTGCCTTAACAATATACCACTATCAAAAAAATTGCCCTTTCCTGAATAACCAAGGCTATACTAAATAGTACCAGTCAAAAATAAATTCTCATAAATCAAACGTTTTATTTTAAATTTTTTTCTATTTAAGATGGACTTTCACAAGATTTCTGGAGAGATTACAATCACGGCCAAATACGATGCTTTAAAAGGACCTGATAGAAAATATATTGGTCAAATCAACTATGAGGGACAAATTCTACCAGCATGCATTATCCTGAAGAGAAACTGGAGATCGCAGAACGAGCTGGCAAACAAGTAATCACAAACCATATAAAGGTAATTATTGATATTTCATCATCAATTAACAATAGATATATCGAGGCTTCTATTCCAGATTATCTTGCTCACCAGTTCCCGAAAAATTCTATTAGGAATCTATTAATTTCAACGTCGTCACAGACTTTCAAATGGCAAATGCCTTAAAGGTGGTTACCAAGATGGTTACGATCTTTACATAGGTAAAACATTTCATGATGGAGAATGGAAAAAATTGGTAAAGTTGTGCAAAAGAAAATCCATATAACAAAAGGGACTTCAAGTTTGGAATAAAAACAATATGTGTGCTTTGATCGATCATTTCCAAATTCTTAAGTATAGGAACTATCCAGATGTTATCAAGTTTTCGAATGATCATCACGTTAACCGCCCTGTGATTTTGTAAATTAATAAAATTGTATTTCTTATAAAATTTATTACAGATTAATTAATGTTTGTATTTATAATATATCCCTATATGTATAATATATTATTAAAACTAAATTTGTACAGTATTTCAATTGTTTTTATTTATTACGAATGAAATAGAAATGCCCCATCTGATTCGATCAGCATACTATCAACGTCAATTCTCATAGAATGTATGGGTGGACATCGTGAATAATTTATTTTGGGTCAATTTTGTTACTATGACCTAAATGAACAATATTATTTTAATTTCTTGAAAATAACACCCTATTCGACTTACCGAAAAATGCCCTTCTAAATATTGAGTTCGAAGTGGTACCACATGACAGTTCATTAGTGCAGTAATGTGTTCAAAGATCGCTAGGTTGACCGTGGAGGCTCAATACCCTGGTAAAACGATATCAGGATATATCATGACTCCGTCATCGTTGGAGAAATTATTGCTGGTGTCCAGGATACATATAAATTTTCTTTTCTGACTCTTCGTCATCGTTGGAGAGTATGATTATAATTCTAAAACTAAACGTGGTGGAAAAATTGGGTTTTTGGTTATGCTTTCAGTTAAAGACTGTAAGACCTATACGCGGATTTTTAAAAACAGTTATTCAAAAAAGTTTAAACTTGTTGACTAGTTTTCTTATCATTGAGGATGTAGTAAATCTAATAAAACTTTTACTATTCTTCCTCCAGATACTTTCACCAATTGAAATTTTTAGGCATTTCCATCCTGTCGTAAAAAATAGATTTATTATTTTTGATGCTTTATATTTATCAAATAAAAGAATTAGTACCTATTTTCGAATTCAAACATAAAGAAAAATTGACAGAAAAAATTAGCTTACTCATGCTGTGGTCATGTATATAAACAGTTAGCGCTTTCTTCTTTAGTCTCGTTCTTGTAGCGATCACGAGTTACTGTCGGCACGAGTTAGTATCGGCAGCTTGGTAAGAAACCGCCATTTTCTCACAAACTACAATTATAAATTTTAGAAATTTCTCAAGCGTCTGCATTTATTTAATTTCTTCAATATTATAAATATACTGAATCTAACGGTAAGATTATCGAAACTTATTATTTTTATAAACTCGAAAATGTACTTGTTGATAAGAATGTAGCTAGCGCTAATGAAGAATTTTACTTAAAAACTATCTTCCTGGTGACATACCGAAGACGCCTTTAAAGGGCCAGACAGTAAATATATAGGACAAGTCAATTATTCAAGTGATGTTTGTCTACC
>CM043022.1:75465055-75562389 GCA_023690525.1 Holotrichia oblita | reverse complement strand
GTGACTGTCGATACAAATGTAGATGTTTGTGTCTTATTTTCTTCATACCTTTATTCAGGCATTCACAGAAACCTTCCGAGAAAATGGAGTTTGGATCATGAACTTCTGTGTACTAGACAACCGATCGACTTCCGAATTTTCGCCCACGGTACCTGCATATGTTGTGATTTGAACACAGCACCTTGAACAATATATTCATCAATCGATGCAACGGTTGCTAGTTTAGAAGCATTGAAATCAGAAACTCTATCACTAAGTGATCTTTTGGTAAATCTATGGCAAAAAGGATGCTATGACCACTTCTTCTTTGCCAGATTCTTTGTGAACATTCTTTTTCAGTAGGACAATCTTTCTTGTTAAGCCGTTTACTTATTTCTCTTTTAAGCCGTTTTGAGAACTAGTCCATTTGATTATTGTCATAAAATAAATAAATTGCATATCAGTACGGAATTTATTTCTTAAATCATAATTCTTAATAATAACAAGTTCTCTGTTATAAACAAGCTAAAGAAAATTATAAAGAGTGATTGCTTTGTATAAAAAAACTAAACAATAAAATAAAATACATCAAAAAGAAATTTAATTTTTAATATAATTTGAGACAGATTATTGTGAACGAAATAAAGTTTTAGGTATCCAATTTAAAGTAACTCACATTTTAAGACGCAATAAAATAATTTCTTTAAAAAAACCGTAGGTATAACTAACAAAAATATCGAGAAAATTGACAAATTGAAAGGTGCGACCGTTCTAGAATTACATTTGTGAAGTTAGATATTTAATCTTAATGAATACTGTCTTAAAATGTAAATAACTAGTCTGAATTTCTAACAGACATCTCGGAAAATTTCCTTTTGCTTGCTATAGTGTATAATAAACATGTTCAGTTTGGAATTCAAGAACACAGAGAAGAGAATGGCGTGGTGTATGCACGTCTACGTCGAGCGTGTCGATTAAATTATTTCGATTCTGTTTCCATGCTAAATAGTACTAAGAAGGGAATAATTTAATTGGAGCCATTCCGTCCGTGATTAATTTTCATGAAATCGCGTGTTCTCGTACACATACAAGAGGAGAGAACTCATCAGGATCAGGACAACAACGTTGTGGTATACTTACCTTGTCGAAGAACTGGCGCCATTGCTGGAAAAAATGCAACAAGGTTCGATTAGTATTCACGTTTTGCGATTAGGTTAACGCGTTTTTTCGCGTTCTTTGTGCATTAGACAGACTGGGTGCACTTACATAGACTACATTTTTTGTAATTAGTTTGATTCGTATGAAACTAACGTAATTGTTTTTTCTTGTTATAACTTGTGTCTATGGTGGAAAAAAAACGTATATAGTATTTGCCAGGTTATTTTAAAAATCTCGAAATAAATAGTAGGTTTACAAATCAATGTAAAGAGGTGTCAGAACCTTTAGAATCACGTATTCAAGGGAAAGTTTGCCTACCTAACAATATGTATGTACCAGCCTCGAAGTCAGAGAATTAACTTCTAAACGTGGTTCTAAGTAATGCATGTTTGATTTATTATTTATAGTGCATTACAAAATGCACGACTATTCATGAAGAGGGCAGTACTCCACAGAACTTACTTCTAATAAAATAGTAATATTTTGTTTGATTTTTTATTAGGGATGAGAAACTTAATATTAAATAAAAATGTGTTGTGCCCATGTCAAGGACATCATCTTAGCCTGTCAAATAGGAACTTTGCTTCTCGTTTGACGTGAACCTGGCGACTTGTGGAGTATGCTCTTAGTACATTGAGGAATAAAAGCTTTGTCCTCATCAAATAAATTTTCAAAATCCTCTGACAAAAACTGAAAAACCTCCATCGATGTCTTTATGTTTTTACCTCCATCTATTGTATTCTCCCAGAGACATAAGGTTTATTCAGTTGATTCACTAAGACTGATAGGGTCGTATTTTTGTTTATAAATTTCTTGACTATTATCATATCTGCCTGATTATTGAACCAATTGCTTTGCCAAGTTGGCTTGTACTAACGTTAGAACCCTCTACTACTTTTTCCACTTTTTATCACAAGTAAAAACAAAATTATGTTGCCAACCAGTAATTTTCTGAACAACTCAACAACTCACCATGTTGTTTTAAAGCCCAAAAAATTCAGAATTTTTAAAGTTGCTCCAAATAATTCTACTTCTTCCAGATGACCAAATAATAAAATTTTGTCAGCCTTCCTTTTCTTAATTAATTTTTTAAAAGCTATTCCAAGATTGTTTACTTCTAAATATTACTCCAAATGTTTAACCTCCCACTAAACGTTTGGAAATTCTATCAGGTTAGTCCGTGTTTATTTAATATCATTTTAAAGTTATCACCTTCTAGCATGCACCATTCAAGAAGTTCTGAAACTTCTCCTGATTGGTTTATATTTGTTCTATATTGGTCCAAAGTTTTAGCTACCTACCATGGATCATTTATAAAATTGACAGTTTCCTTTTGTTTTTTAAGTCAAATTTTTGAGAGTTACTCCAGCTTGTTGTATATTGTTTCAAAACATTGGCTTTCTAGTATCCGTTGTTTATAAAAAACGAAATCTAGCTGGCCTTTTTGTTTTGAAAAATCCAAACTACAAATTGGAGCAAATTTGGACTTCCAAGAAAATGGGACAGCTATATTTCGATTTTCTTTACTATTTTGTAAACAATCTAGAGCGACTCACAAAAGTTCGATATTCAACAACAAAAAACTGCTACGGTGAGGGGGTGGAGTGCTAAAATTTATTATTAATTTTTTTCTCATTTATTTCAGGAACGATGCATAATGGAAGGTTAAAGCTTTGGTACAACCTAGAATAAACCTAAAACAATCTGAAGCAACTCCCCAAATTTATCCAACTTTTAAATCCATCTTGTTCGAAAAGGGAATTAGATTTAAAAAAAGTCGTGCTGATGTCTTTTTTCAGCGCAATTTTAACAAATTTACTGACAATAAATACATATTTGTTCTTCGTCAACTGTTTCTAGCAAAAAAATTCACCATCACATGGACATTTGGAAACTAATTTATTGGTTCTTCTTATATTCATCAATTAGTTCATTTTACTTAAGACTTAGACCCATTCAAAGCGTTAAAGTTTTTTGGACCTCTTTCACGTCTCTACCGTAACCACAAATAAGTCAGTAGAGGCTGATCAGCACAGTTTTTTGAGGATCTATCTGTCTTTGAACAGTTTCTGACACTAGATTTAAAGCTAGCTTCATAGAGTATATCGAAATGGTCCAATTTTGACTACCTCAGGCTAAAGATTTCAAAAGAACTTAATAATGATTGGAATGCCTTTTCTCACTTCAACGAATAGATAAACAAATAAAACTGCGGAGGAGTACTGAGAATCGTTGAATATTTTGTTAACAAGCCTAGAGCAAAATATGCCAAACTCCTGAGCATTATTGGACCTTGTCATAATCATTAAATAAAATAGAATATCTTTTGAGGACATTACAATTTATAAAACAAACTCGATGATTGATTCCTTAAAAATCATTTTAAAATAACATGGCATATACTATATGTGTGTTGTTTTTTATTGTCAATTTCATAATCTATTAATATGCTTAAGGTTAAGCGTGACCACACACGTAGTCGTGAAAATATCATTTTCATGACTTGAAAACGAATATGCGTCTATATTAAAAACTATTTTCTACGCCCAAGTGTCACGACTTTACGCTTTAACAATAGTTGCAGATAATCAATAGATCTAGTTCTGTTCTATTGATTATTATTTATTTATCGTTCATCAAAAAAAATTAACTATGTAACGATATTCCTTTTAAATAACAAAAATCCGCATAAAAAAATATAAATAAAAACCGGGAAGTTTTAAATATGGGGTGGTAATTAATTTAAAATACAACTACTCACATCTCGTAGCAACTGCCGCCGTATTTCAGCCTCGTCGATCTCGCTAACTAGATCGGTATGATCGGTGTCTGGATTCGAAACAAAGGAACCTGTAATAGTAGCTATAGGTCCCGGTTCGATGCCAGACTCTTCGGACGGTCCATGCGATAGCGACGTAGTAGTTACGAATTGTACGGCAGATGTCGTCAGTCGATGGGGCCAAGATAAATGAGAAAGCATTCTAACATAATAGACTGGCACGATAGCGTTTTTTAATTGCCAACATTAGAATCCGATTTATCACCGAACACGTCATTTATTCACGTTTGATATATTTCTGTTTTTAAATATTATCGTTAGAATATAAACTCTGTTAGTTGGTATTAATTTTTTTTATTAAAAAATATAGACGGTTTCTCTTTTCGTTTATGGAAGCCTGGTATTGATGAATTAACAGTTTGGGTTGTTTGATATTTGAACAACTTCTTATTGGCACCGATATATTTTTTTTGTATAAATCCCTACTAACTACTTAATATTTTAAATATATAATATAGATATATTTTAATAAATTGTCTTTGATAAACAATTTTTAAATCTCGTTTTGTACATAAATAGAACACTTTGAATGAACTTTGTGTCGTGTAAAGAATGGCAGTGTTATATTATATTGTTCCTCTATAAAATTCTTTTTAATCTACTTATTGTTAAACATTGAAGACGGAATTAAGTATAATTTTTAATTAGAATACGTATTAAAGAATATTATTTAAAAATCAACTTATATTTTTCTTGTCCCTTTTTATTTAAATGTTTCTTTGGTGTCACCTGAAAATTAAAAAGTAATAATTAACATTCGCGACAGTTACGCGACAATTATTTAATAATAATAATAATAACTGCAGTAACAACTATATTAAAACTAACAAGTTGGTCAAGCTTTGAAGATACATTTTCAACATGACAGACATTGCTAATCGATGAAAGCATCATAATACAGTTGGAAAATAGGTCAGTCGTATGCAGAACTGTTGTAATCAGCGCACATATTTACTTTACTTACAAGTTTTAGAAGCTTTTGTGCGTATTCTCTTGTTTTTATTCGAAAAAGTTTTTAGAAACTTTCACTTCGTAAAACAGTCAGTCAAAAGTTTTATATTTACAACAAAGATTATTTAAATAGAAAAGCTACAATTTCATACTTTATATTTTATAAAAGCATGTACAAATATCTGTAGCTCGATAAAAATACGATAAAATATAATCTGTCACGCAATATTGCACAATATTTCAGTGCTACAGCTCATGTTGTTTTGTCCTATAGCACAATTTAATTCGTGGAAAGAATGAAGTAGTTCATACTAGTTAAGGTTGTTAAAAGTTAGTCGGAATATGACTCAGTTATTCAGTTGTTTATAGATAAAGGAATATGCCTATATAGAGATAAGTAATCCTACAATAATTACAGGTGGATTAAAAAACTTAAATGAGATTTTTTTACCAATTAACTAATTTACAAATGTGTGGATAACATGTGGCAGAATTTAAAGATTAATGGTTAAATTGATTCACACATCTTGAAGCTTAATTTTTCTTTTAAGTCACTTACAATTAAACAATCGTTGTCAGGAATGTATTATTATAATTATGTAATAAACATTTTCGTTCAAGGATTCACTGTTCAATTCGATCTTGCCTTTATAGCAAAGTTCCCGTAAAACAGCACTAAGTAGAGAAGCCATAATTGAACTCCCATGCATCTGCATGAACACAAAATACTTCCAGATGGAAACATGAGATTTCTCCCTGCTCCCATTATTGAGCAACATATACAGTGTACTCACTATGAAAGAAATTGGCTATGCTAAAATTAATACTTAGATACTGAACAGATAATTAAGACTTGGGCTAAAGAAATCTAACATTGTTGTTTGATGAGCATTTTTTGTTTTCAAAACCATGCCTCCAAAGTGTTGTTTCAATTCAGATATCAACTCAAAACCTATTGCATCATTATTTCTGGAGGTAAAAACTTTTATATTGTCGAAAATTGATAGTGCATCCTAATACGTTTTGATTGTAGTCTCTTCATTATTATCCATTATTTCCTCATTAGAATCGACTTCTTCTCGCTGCCAAATTTCACCAATATCAATGCTTATTTCTACATTTACATCATTTCTACATTTACATGAACTAAGTTATTATCAACACTTGTGTATGCATCAAAATCAATATTATTTGACCTACATTGGTGAAGGATTTTACACAATTCAGCAATAGTAGACAAGGGTAGCTCATCTTCGGAATCAAAATCGAGGTCAGTTTGAAAATCTTCGAAATACGTGAATCCAGCTTTACGAAAGCAATTTTCAATTATTACAGAAGTCACTTGATTCCAGGCTTTCTTTATAAAATAAATACCATCTAGTAAAGTAATTGTTTCGGTTAAGTCTTGTACATCATTAACGGAGCTCATTTTTGCTAAAATGCGTTTTAAGATTATAGATCTATATCAGTTTTAACATTTTTGATAATTCCTTGATCTAACGGTTGACACATTGAATTGGTATTGGGAGGAAGGAAAACTATTTTGATATTTTTAGTATTAGATCTCGTGGATGAGATGCAGCATTATAAAGAAAAAGTAAGATTTTTCTGAAAGGCACGAGGTCTTGCGACTTCGCCGATCACAAGTGCCTTTTCTGAATGTCTAGCCATATTCGCACAGAGTAGAATAGTTAAGTCATTTTTCCATCAGTACACTTTTCTCCCTTCAAGGCAAAGGTTTTAGCAGGCAAAGCACGAAAAAATAGTCCCGTCTTGTCAGCATTGTACACGTTTAAGTATTTATCACTCGGCAAAAGACAGTAACAGCTTCCATTAAGATGAAATACAATGAAAGCTGTAAAGGAACTTCTAAACGCTTGCAAATTATGATTGTAGATGCTCTATACACGAATACTTAATGCGAGCATAGAAACAAATATGACCACTAGGAACAGCATCAACAGAATGTAAATTCTTATGTAACTGAGACAAGTTCTTATAATGATTTGCCAACTAGTATGTCTAGTCTGTCAACTATATTATATATAGCAAGTATAAATAAAAAATTAAACAGTTACTAATCAATCCTAAACCTTATGGTCTTCATTATTTCTGGATTGGAAAATAGGCTAAATCCTAATTAGAACAAAACCAGAAGAAACAGCTGTATACACAAAATGACATCTGCATGTAAGAATCAAAAAATACCAATAGAATGGTTCAACTACAGAAAACATAAAAATCATGCCTGGCCAAAGACGCTTGGAAAGAAGAAATAGATATAGAAGATTATCATATCAAAATGAAACTGAGACACACGACCATATCAGTGAACTGCATATGCATATAAAGCTTAGAAATCAAAATTTAATGAGAGACATTATAAGCAGAAGACTAGTAGTCAGGATACAATGACAGAAAGAATCAAATCAATCCGCGCGAAACTAGATGAATCCCTAAAATAAGTAAGGCAATTTCTGTTCTCAAAAAAGCTTAGTAGTTAATGTACTTGGAGCATCAATAAAAGAAACCTAGAAACCTGGTTCGACCTCTACAACAATCGTTACACGTTACTAAATAATTGGATCGAAGACATAATTGTCGAACAACAATCCTTCTCAGAATAACTCTGAAAACGATAGTAGACGGACTGCCAAAACTTCGGATAATTAAATCAACAAGTTCTTGACATAAAGGGCTTTGTTTTTTAAGTAACTGTATTATATAAGAATACAATTAAATGCGCAACAAACACAAAATAGAAAAGTATTTAATTACTACAAAACACTAATCTAACTATAATTATTTTAGAATTGCAAAACAATAGTGATTTTAATTAATATAAATACACTACTATGTACAGACAATAAAATTCCATTGTTCTATTTTTTTTAAGCTTAATATGCAGATAAATTATTAAAACAACATTAACGAAAATTTATCTAAAGCATCTAAATTATCTATAAACAACTTGAATGACTCATAAATCATATTCTATAATTTTGCAGCACGTGAGAACAACTTTAACGAGTACGAACTAGTTAATACCGTCCTTGAATTAAGCACGCATGTACTATAGAACAAACAACATGAGCTATAGAATCGGAATGTTGTGAAATATTGCGTTGTAGTTGTTTTTATCTTACTATAGGACTACCAGCGGTGTCACACAATAGATTACAAAGATATTCTAGATTCTTTTATAAAATTATATTTATAAAATAACAAACATGCCTAATATGAAAATTCAAATATATACATGCATGTATAGTTGTTTCATTAACTTTGTAATGTCAGATTGTTTGAGTTTATATATGAAAAAAATAATTCTATCGGCATTTGACCCAAAATGCTTCGTTTCTGTGATAGATTGTGTTTAAGTTTTTTAAACAAAATTGCTATTTCATTGATTATGGATGGTTTGCAATTTCTGTTGGTTGTCGTGCTGTTTCGTTTTCGAAATTTATGCTCATCTGTGAGCGTCTGAAAATGTTCCAAAAGTTTGTAGACATTTAGATTGACAATAATGCTCTCCTTTGCAGTACTTTTCTTGTGATGCTCGTATTAGTAAAAATGACGCAGAAATGCATTTTATGTACGATCCTTCCAATAGATATTGACTCATTACTGACTATTGGTTGTATGCCGAAGCATGTCGTAATCAACCAATTCTTTCTTCAAAAATGTTTGTAAAACTGCATCAAACAGCTCGAAAAAATTGCATATTTAGGAAAGCTATCATGGGTCCAGAAGGCTAAGATCACTTTTAGCTCTTGAAATAGAAAAGTAAAACTTGACTGAAGTGAAGACACACCTAGCAATTATAGCTAGAAGAATTGCAAATCAGGTCAATATCTGTCTTTGTTTAGGCCCTAGTTCAGGTGATAATAGGATCACAGGCTTTAAAGAGCATCCAAATTTGATGACAAACTGACAACTCTACTACACTTTTTTAGGGCCTGTCATTACGTAAGAACCTCTCTCCTGGTCCAGCAGAGCTAAGACAAATTTTAAAAGATTAGAGGCTCTCCAAAACCGTGCCCTTCATCTTATGACTGGTGTCCAGTGGTTCATCAGAAATCAGCAGCTGCATTCCAACTCTCAGACACCATGGACTCCAGCTTGCGACCAGAATTTTGGAGGGGATTGGAAGATCTGGTAACCCGCTAATTGGCCGTCTTGTCGACCTTGACCTGGACAGACCTCCGCCTAGAAGCCGTATCAGAAGAGCCCTAGTCATTGAAGGCGATTGGAATGTAGCCAATCTTAGATGGGAACATCAGTTCGGCCTTAGGGATGTGAACCATTAATATGAACATCTGGATATGCTACAATTCTGAAGAGACTACCTAAAACTTTTTCCTTATGTATTGAGATACGAAAAAATGCAACTTTAACTTAACTTTAGAATATTGAAGTTTTGGAGAATTTTTATAACACCTACCATATAACAGAGAGCGATGACTGTTAATTTTTAAAACACTCAGATCAATATTTCGTAAATTATCGTGATTGTTCGTACATCAAAAAATTGTTACAAAGAGAAATAAATATCGGAATTCTATTTATTTTTGGAGTTCTGGGCAATACCTTAACAGCAATATTTCGAAAATTGTCTCAATTGTTTATATCTTGTATATTTCTTGAAACGAAGCCAGCATTGTTGAGAACATGACTTTTGATATGCTGATATGTTCAATGCTTGCCAACATATTTATCTTCAGATTGTTTATCCAACTGAAACTATAAGCTTCCTGTTTTCTTCAATACTTTCCTAAAAAGCATACTTTCTTGGGGGAAATAAATAAACCTATTATGTAAGATTCCATTTGGTGTTGATGTTTTATAAGATATAGATTTGTTAAAATCCTATTTCACTGTTTTATCAAAACTCCCTTTCCTAAATATATGAATGAACTAAAGTTGGAATGGATGCTATGTATGCCTTTCCCAAATTCTGCTTGAAGATACCAAATTGAATAGATTCTCTTATAGAACGCATTCCTAATCGCTTAATTTAAATAATTATTACTTGAAGTTATATCTTATAATTACCTTAGGTCAACCACCTATTGTACTAGTATATCATATAGTGGCACATATAAGTCTTCGAGAAAAAAAAATGCCTTTAAACTAATAGAATTACTGGGTTTTAACCCTTGACCAAGAAAATATCAGTTATTCATTAGAAAACATATCTACCACTTTTATTTACTATCTTCCTTTTTATTTAAAAAACTCCATCTCATCAATGTAGTTTCGACCTCACATAGTTTCGAAACTTACTCTGTTTACAACTATATAACATGTGAGTGACTCACCTGGCAATCTTTAAAATATTCTCCAAAATTTCAAGCATATTTCCTCAAATCTAATCCTCAGCTCATCGTTAACACTACGTGCGACTCCTCGGATAATCCGAACGTAAACATACTTTCACGGCGAAAATACCGGTTTATTAACCACTTTTCACCGGCCAGAAGCGGAAAAATACGCCAACCGTAAGCGATGTGGACCCGAGTAGCAGGTCAAAAGAAAATAAAGGTTCGAGAAAACTGCGCCAATCGAACGTAAAGTAAGGGGAAAAAAACGAAAACTCGCAAAAAAAAACACAATCAGCGAAAAAACGTGGCCCGCTACTTCCGCATTTCCATTCCATTCAGTACATACGACCTCTCTCCTCTGTGGCGAAATTCGCTTCAGAGGAACACGGAAGTCCACGAACGCGATGTTCGAAATGAACATGCCGTACGCTCGAGCTCGGGGTGGGTTTTCCCTTTCGGCTAAACGGCGATGGGCTGAGAAGACCACCGCGCAGAAAGCATCGATTTTCATTGCAGTCGACCGGTTTGAATATTCGAAAGGAGCGTACCGGCGATTCCGCCAAAAAATACAACGGGGTGATTGTAACGGTATGAGTCATACTTGCACGAGGGGGCGGCTTCGTTTGCAGAGGTGCTTTTTAATCTATTCGAATGCGGTAGAGTGCCATGTGCTGGATATATCTTCTCTGTGTTATGTGTATACTTTTTGATCGCGAATATTACGCGAAAGAATAACACTTAGGTATCAATTTATGTTTTTAAAGTAAGTTGATACGAGCTTCCGTCACTTACTAAATTGATATGTTGTAATGAAAACGATTTCAAAACAAGGAGGGAAATGGATCCCGTTCAAACAAATTAACATGATTTAATAGAAAAGAAATAATAGTTTTGAATCATTAAAAGGAAAATGTTGAAATTTCAATCAACCTTTCCCCAAATTAAAACCGAGAGTTACAATTATCGTTCATCCTTTTTAATTTCAAGTTTCTAAGGGATCCGAGTCTTTTACCTTTTTATCTTGCTTTTCCATCTCTATTATACTTTCTCCTTCTATTCATATAACAGGTCTCTAAGAACCAGCATCATTGTTTTCAACTCCCAGACAGGAGGATATTTCGATATTAAATGTCAAGCCTGACGTTTAATACCGAAATGTTTTGCATTTTTTAACCGCAATGTTCTCATAAATATAAAAATACAAAAAAGGTGGTTGGGGTGGGATGGTTGAGTCTTTTCTTATCGAAATAATAAACTTCACAATGTGAAAGAAAAAAACGAAGAGTCAACTTCAATTAAAAACTTCTTTTTAATTATTTTTCTGATTATTTATTATTTTTTATTTTTTATTATTTTTTTTTAATGTGGTGGGTGCTTAGTTGCAGTGACTCCGTAAACTGTATCGCTTGTCTGGCTATCACAGCAACTCTCGCGGTGTAGTTTTTGTGTGTGTATGTTGTGTTCAATTGGCTTTGTGACAGCATCATATCGCTTTTTATGATGCCGCGCTGTTAATCACTTTGCTCCCAACAGCGAATGGCAAGTCGATCCGGGATTAAACTCTCCGAAAAAATGTCATCGTCCCTCCAGAGAATTGAACCCCGGCGCCTATCGTCCTCTCACAACAATAGTCAGCCGCCTAACCACTGCGGCCATCGACCCGTCATTATATAATTTCAGTTTCCCATAAATAAATAAGATATACGTTAAATTTTGATAAGTATGATATAGTGATAAAAAGTATCAGCAACAACCTTATATGTGGTAAAGGCAAAACTATTTGGTTCAGCCAAATATCACGTGTAAGGGTTTTAACTTCGAAAGTATTTATTGGGAAATATCCTGATAGTCCAAAACAGATCAACTCCTCCACCATCACTATGTAGATAGAGTTTGTATCATGTAGTCAAATGTAAGTAGTACGTCCAGGGTAACACATACAGAGTGTGGACTACTCAGAAAAGTTTGAGGATGGATGGATAGTGGATAATGGTCCCTTCAGATATCCACCCCGAAATGACCATGTCAGAATAAGAAAGGAATTGAATGCTGCCTTTGTTTCATTATACAGGATTTTTCGCGTAATCCGTTCGTTTGAAGTTTTCTATGTTAACGTCATAGGTTAGCTTTGAAAATGTCATAGCCAACTTTGATATTTTAAATGGAATATTATATATTTCATTGCTTTTTTAAATTCCTTCTAAAGTGAAATAATCGTTTGTACTAAGGTTTCTTATGTCAAAAATTAGCCGTTTTTTGAATTACATATTTTGATTTTTGTACATTTTTTTGAGTTTTTTAATGCAATTTTTAAAACCACATATCTACGGTGTAATTGAACCGAACTACGTCATATTTTTACTGGAGACGGCCAAAGGTAAAAGATTCTGAGTAACCGATAAACAATCAATTATACTCTTACAGGTGTTCGAAATTTAATGATTATTTAAGTAATCTTCAATTAAAGAAAAGTCGTGATTTTTAAATGGAACATCCTGCCGATGAACACACCATTGTAAGTAGAAAAATATTTTGCATCATACAGTTATAGGTTGCCCTATATCTTTCTGTCATAGTTCTAAAGTTACTGATGATTATTTCCTAAATTGAACATTCAGTACAGTGAACATCAGTAGTAAGCCTTGGAAGGTAAATCCGATCTGCCAAAATTGACACAAAGTTTGTTTCCTGTCTACTGGTTCTCAGTTCCCAAGTTGATTACAAATATGCAAGATCAATTAAATTTTACTCTAATAGAGATATTTTAAATTTATTCTACATTCATGGTGAGACTCTTCAAATTATTGGAAACACTTGTCGACTTTTTAATGAGGGATCATATAAAATATGAAGTTTATGCGTCTCCCGTACAAAAGAGAGAACAACTTATAAACAGAATAAGAGCCAATATTCGAAATTTGAATGCCGTTCAAGTAAGACAAGCAATTATGACAGAGTTAAGAAGAATTACGTTTTGTTTAGATCAGAATGGACATCATTTTGAACATTTTTAGTTATTTTTGTTATCTCATGTGATATAAAATCTATTCTCAGTTTTACAGTTTATTTTCTTTTTTAATGTTTTAACAAAAAGTTTCATCAATCTAATCACAATGTTTATTACTAAACAATTATTGAATTTATTTTCCAAAGCTTACTACTGATAATGTTCAATTTAGGAAATAATCATCAATAACTTTAAAACTATGACAGATAGATATACGAGGGAGCGTTTTTATATTCGCGGAATGGGGGATAAGGGCTGGAAATAAAAAAACCAACTTTCAATTAATTTATTTTTACCCTCATAAAAAAATGATTTCTCTTTATCTGCAAAATACGCCGAAACTGCCTCCTTGACTTCATCATCGGTAGTAAATTTTTGACCCCGTAGCTCTATTTTCATTTTCGGAAACAGGTAATAATCACTCGGGGCCAGGTCTGGGCTGTGGTGGGTGATTCACAATTTCGAAGCCCACCTTATGCAGGGCAGCTAACGCAACGCGGCTCTTGTGGACGGGCGCGTTGTCGTGCAAAAGCAGCACACCTTTCGTCAATTTTCCCCGTCTTTTCTCTTTAATGGCTTCTTTTAGTCGCTCTAATATTGAAGCGTAATATTCTCCGGTTATAGAAACACCTTTATCTTTATAATCAATCAACAATATTCCTTCCGAGTCCCAAAATACCGTTGCCATGAGTTTCTCAGCTGATTGTGACACTTTAAATTTCTTGGGAGGTGCTGTGCCCTTTTTATGCCACTGCATGGCGTCTTGTTTGGACTCAGGTTCATAATGATGAACCCAAGTTTCGTCTCCAGTAACAATTCGACTCAATACACCATCCTTGTCTTCATTACAGAGGTCCAAAAATGCACGCGAACACTCTACGCGCTGTTGTTTTTGCGGCGGCGTGAGCATTCTCGGCACCCATCTTGCGCTGACCTTAGACTTACTGTCTAATAACAATGAAACTTCGTATTTATACTAATTATGAGTCGCTGCACAGGCCACGTCCCCAATACGCCTAATCACCCCCCTACAACCCGCTCATTCCGCGAATATAAAAACGCTCCCTCGTAGATAGATACGATAGAAAATGTTTTTCTATTTGCAATGGATTGTTCATCTAATGTTCCATTTAAAAATCACGACTTCTCTTTAATTGAAGATTACTTAAATAATTATTAAATTTCGAACACCCTGTAAGAGTATAATTAATTGTTTATAGCTTACTCAGAATCTTCCACCTTTGGCTGTCTCCAGTAGAAATATGACGCAGTTTCGTTCAATTACACCGTAGATATGCGGTTTTAAAAAGTGAATTAAAAAACAAAAAATTTCACAAATATCAAAATAATTCAAAAACGGCTAATTTTTGATATAAGAAACCTCAACACAAACTATTATCTCATTTTATAAGGAATCTAAATAAGCAATAAAATATATAATATTCCATTTAGAATATCAAACTTGGCTATGACTTCCGGTATAATCGAAAATATTTCATGAACGAAAATATATTATTTTGACAGACCAAGTAACACGATTACGTAACCCACATTTTAAATTCGAAGTAATTAGTAACTGGTTACAGTAGATTTTCATTTTTTGTTTAAAAATTGTTACAAAGTATTTTCTTGAGTGCTACAACAATGTTTAACTATGATACAAAAACGGGAGCCGCTAATTGTCCCAAATGTAGGACAAAGTCAGAATCTTGGTTGTAGTCTTGCTTCTTCAAAATTTTCCATAACTGTTGCAGATCGTAATCTTGGTTTTGACCTTAGTAGTTGTTGAAATAGACGTGTGCACCTTTCTTCTGCTATGTTTGGAAGCAATCCATATACAGTTGGAACAGCATTACTGTACTGCGATTTATAAATTGTATATGATGATTTAATAAAGATAGACCCGATTTTAAAGTATCATCTGCATATCTGTCACACCACTCCATGACCGACAAATTTCTTTCAGTTGAAATTAAAAGAATACGATCTGCTTTAGGATTATCATCACATAAAATGACAGGTTTGCTACGACTGTTCTGTTAGTATTCACTTGGGAAAACAAGCTACGTTATAAACTTCAAGGTTTTGATGAGGCAGCTTAATTTCCTTTACGTAAGCGTTGTATTGTTTGTTTAACCGAAGATAATTGTCCTGATGCAAAAAAGATTTTCAACCATTTCCTTTATTCCAATAACAACTTCTTTTGCTCCTAAGTTTGTAACATCTGCAATATGGTTGTGTTTAAAGTTCTTTACAATGTCGTATCCCAATGTGTGTACTCTTCCAGAACACTTCTAATTATTTGTTACCCACAACACGTTCCTTTTTATGAATAAAATCATTGTAGACTAAGATATCCTTGATTAGGATCACAGGAATTGAGTATTTACATCCTTAAATGTATAGTTTAACGTTGAGTATTTGATAGACTTGGTGCTAGGATATGATAACTTATTGTTAAATAAACTACAACTCCAATCATTCAACCTGACAATTTACTGACAGGTTGGACCTAAACTGTTTCTAATGACCAAACTTTAACTCTGTCTTTGGATGGGTTTGTGGTCTTCCTTTGCTACGGTTACGCTGATGTATAACCTTGCCTTGATTTGGAAATATTTTTAATGTATATAACAATAAATAGATGTATTCAATATGCAGGGAAACCATGGCTGTCAACAATTTAGCTTACCACGACATTTTATAAATGAACGTAGCAAGTCAAAAGACTTTGGCATGAGAGTTGAAGAAAAAATCGTATGTACACTTTTTTTTGGAAAAAAATATTTTTAGACATGCAATTCTTTCGTTTAAACTATTTATCACTAACTACACCACCAATTTAGTGTTTCATAAGTAAAATAATCACATTCTGCAATTAACCTGTGCAGTTGAAATTGCTGTATTCCTATAAATAAGCTCGCGATAAATTTTCATTAAAAAACGTACTATTACTTTTAAATTATTCTGTCAAGATTTCATTGTCCCGTCTCCTTGGGAACACAATTAATACAAAGCACTTCCACGCTAGGTAAACAATTATCTAGCACGTTTATGACTACTGAATCAGAGGCGTTTACTATATTCCTACAACTTTTCTGTTAAATTTTATTTAATCGAAATATTATTAATAAATAATACTACGCCACTGGCCGTATTATTGTACAAATCGTTGCCTGCCGCTCAAATTACAGTTTGTTGTCATTATCTAGAAGTATGACTCATAGTCACGCGCTACGCTTTATCGACTCCACACAAGTGTTATAAATAACTGTGCAACCTTCTCGCTTCACAACTGTCACGACATTCGTGCATATCAGTTGCAAATTTTATCTCGTAAACAAACTCGCGTGTTTCCATTTTAGAAACAAACATGCAAATACGACCATTCGGACACTGTCACAAGAAGCACAAGATGCTGAAAATCAAATATAAGGGACATCATCACGGTTGCCATTACAAAATCAAGGGTTGTCCGTCGTTCCTCGAAAGGGAAATGCATCCTGATTTCCAGAAGAAATGTCACAAAATGAAGAAGTGTCATAAGATGGGAAACATCATGGTGATCTTGAAGGAGGTCCTTGTTTTATGAAGCGAGGTTTGAAGCATCACGATCATGGACTACATCGTGGTGAGCATGGGCATCACCATGGTCCTCATCATGGTGGTCCTCATGGACATCACCACGATGGTCCTCAACGTGGACCGCATGGATATCATCACGATGGACCGCATAGTCTTCGTGATGGTTCTTGCCATGGGGGTCCTAATCGCGGTCGCAAGAATTGCGGATGTGAAAATGTGAATGAATCTCAACATTTTCGTGGACACGGAAAACGCGGAGGATTCCAACGCGGTGGAAGGGATTGCGGAAATTGTTCAAGAAATGAGCAAAATAACCAAGCTGTAGTAGCCCCACCATGTTGTCAACAGCGTTCTAAAAGCGTTTAAGCAATTTATAAACAAATGAAAGGTAAGTTTTTCTTTCTACATTGCTAAAACTTTTTTTTGTAGATATTAAGAATGTCTGTTCTTTTAGGATTCTTTGTGACATGCAGATTTTTGTTTTTGCTGTGAAATGAATATAAAGAGATGATTACAGTAGCTTTATAAAACAAGAATAACAATAACTATTGAAAATTACGTACTTAATTTGACAAAACTAAATATTGATGCAGAATGGATTGTAGAAATCACTAGGGAATTACTAGTACATTTTTGAAAAAAAAATAACAGAGATGTCAAAAATATGATCCTATATAATGCTAATGCAGGAAGTGTATGACAATATTAGTCAAATTCAGTGGATTACTATATATTCTTTTGACAAAATTGTGTTAGAATATTAGCTTCGAGATTCAGAAATATAATGTAACAATAAGGTAAAAGACGAATCTTGATTTTATACGTATTGTCTCTCTCATTAAATTTGGTAAAAATTTGTTGCTTATATTTTTCGTTTCTTTTTCAGATACCCCATGATGTATCCGATTATTGGTGAATTAATTAATATGTATCCAGAGAAATTAGTTGAGTAGTTTAGAATAAAATTCACATAAAAATAAAAGTATTATTTATATTTATATTCTGTAAACATATAAGATAAGAATAATAAACATATATTATGTATATATAATTGCTTTATTTAAGAATTCAGAAAAATTTTATCAATAATATATTAAACATGTGCAATATAATCTCATAATCTATAGATTTTGAGTACGGAGAGCTTGCAACTAACTAATAAGAGATATCTGTTATTATAAGATAGAGCTGCTATCTTTGAGTAGCTACGCAAGTAACAACTTTTAACCACAAAATTCAGATGGCGCCGTACATAGCGTAAAAAATTATTGGAAAAACCGCTAAATGTGTTACGAAGATGTTTTGCATAACAGCCAGAAAGTTTCCCAATAAAATTTCTAATGTTATCCTTATTTAACAGTTCAACCACAATCACGTAATTAGAAGATTGGTTTTTCCAAAGAGTTTAATTTAGGAGATGATAGATAGATATGTTATAGAAATAAATTAAGAACAAAATTAAAAAATTACTCCATTATAAAGATTATATTTAGCAATCGCGGTATTCAAAACCGATAATTATGATTGTACTATGAGAGAATGTCAAAAATGTATGAAAAGATTAAGAAATACTATATAGACAATACAAAATACAAGCAACGGATGACACAGAAAGAAGTGATGGGATTATAATTTTATTGTAAAACTTATTGTTTTGTTAAACTTAATAACAAACGAACAGAAAATGTTGATTCACACAAAGCTTTACTGCATTTTTAATTGTTACTGCATGACTATAGACCTTGAAAAAATTTTAAAATTATCTTTCTTCTGCCCATAAGATTGTATTACTATTAATTCTTCTTTAAATCTCATCTCAATCAAAATTTCTTAGGAAGAAATATTCTTTAGGAGTTTAAACATTGCTATTATCAATTGTCTCACAACCTCCTTTACAACATCAGTTTTGGCTCGAACTAAAACCACTAGGTAAGATTTTGAGATGCTGCTTACACAAGCAGCTCACAAATAGGTCAAAACCAGATATTCTGTTTCCTAAAGCAAGTATACCGCAAGTATCCGCTGGCGACTGATGAGTCATCGCATGGGCCTATATTGTGCCCAACTTATACAGCATGTCTATGTCGTGTGGTTGCGCCAGAAGTGAGGTACGATGCCTACTTGATCATCCTCAGTGACTCTTATCTTTGCCCTTAAATTTTTCGGCATTGTTCCGGTTGACTTTGCAGAAAAATCATTCTTTGATTGTACAAGCAGAAGAACAATACATCAATTATAATTGTTATGATAAAATAAACAACAATAGCTTGTATGTAATAAGTGACGTTTAAAACATAATATCACAACAGGACATGCTTTTCAACTTTAATTAAATAATAAATTTGGACTTGACATAAGATGGCACTAGTTTTGCTTCCCATCATGGCAAAAATGTCTATGATGGAACTGGGGATAGTACGAAGAAAAGCTAGTTTTCAGCAGTATGATAAGGATAATTGCTTGAGTCTTGAGGACATTTTTAATCGAAGTTGAAAAGAATTGTATGTGTTTTTGTCAAAACTGGGCAGATTGAAGTTTTATTTCTTCATACTCAATAAGTAAGTATTAGGGGATAATATTACAAATATCTGACATTTCAATTTTGAAGAAGATGTAATTTCTAAAGTGTTAACTAGTCATAATTGATATTTTATCCTGTGAGCCCTAGATTTGCAGATGGTTGGAGATGTTTGTTGTCTTCAGTGCTGGAAGATAGCAGAATTCTCGCCAGGAAAGCATTACGTTCACTTGGCGTTGCTGACATCATCTGATCATAAATTGCTTAATTGATGGCAGCTTTAAATCTTGACAAAGCTTCTTCTCTAGCGTTTATATCTTATTAAAATGCTTCTTAACCAGACTTGACCTCGTCCAAGTATTGCATGTGATTATGGGGCCAAGAAGAATTTCAGGACTAAATACAAGCTTCTTCAGTCTTCAAAGTGTACTGCCAATTGTCTCAATGGGTGTCGAAAATTTCGCGCGGAGGGCCTATCGGAAATATCCATCAGACTATTTCCTTATTCATAGAGGATGTATCATCAAAATAATAAATTGACTGCATACTAATATTGATTGAATACTACATAACTTTTTTTGATATTAACGTAAATAATCCGCAATAGGATGACGTGTGAAATATCCGAGATTTAATCAGAATATTCTTTTATTTTAAGTCTTCACACATTTATTACGTCATATCATCGCATATGACATACTAGCACAATGAAATAAAATAACGCTTGAAACTCAATCTGTTAATTCTTTAAGTTCAGTAAGAATAAATTGAAATTCAATTTTTTAATTTTTAGTTTGATCAAATAACGTCAGGTGTTAATTAAAAGCTAATTTACTTGAAAATTTTGTATTTAAACCGTTAATTGTCAAGCAAATAAATGTATTTTTAACATGCACTATTTTGTCTTTAAAAAAGACACAGTTTGGTGTTGTTACTCATATGTTGATAGTGGATCTTTCCTCGATAAACATTCTACAATATTATTATTATTAAAGCGAAAAATAAACGTAATTAAAAGATAGTATTTTTGCCGCCAGATTTTCTGGGTATTCAAGGGTGACAAGGGTATCTCCAATAATGTTGATCATAAACAATAATTATATATATGCATATTTAACAGTTCTGTCTATTGCAGTATTCTATCAAGTGTTGGTTTGATAACTTAACATACAAGTAAGATTGCTATACTAGTTTCATATGCAGTAGAATGTTTATTTGAAAAATGTTGCATATTTCATTTTAGATTATTTAAATATGTATGTGTTCACTTTCGCTGTGGTGATTACAACATCTTTAGTAGTGACATCTGGACATGATTGTACAGGTAAATATGATTACACTTTATTTACATCTATGTTTAACAAATTATTACTCGTACATCATTATTTGAATTATTCCATATTATTAATTCTAAATATTGTACTTGTACTTTCCAAAATACACTGTCGTCATTGCTTATAGAATTGCCTATTTAATTTGCTTCAACTCTTTTCATTTATTATATGGTAGTCTCAAATCTAGTAAAAATATGAAGGCTTCTTCTTACATTAATAACACTTCATATAGTGATCATGTAACGTCATCATCTAACATCTCTTTCAATGAAAAGATTCTTTATGGTCTGCAAAGCAGCCCTCCACAGCTTCTAGTACCTCCTTATTACACACATGCTTCCACCACGTCGATTGCTGTTTTGTTTCTGGATCGTAAAAAATTGACTCATGTTTCATCTATAGTTACAAGATGGTTCAAAAAATCTCCTTCAAGCATTTTGAAACCTACTTTACAGACATTTTTTTATATCTAAATCGATATGAAGTCTATTAAATCTTTAGTGTCTCAAGTATATATTTCAACCCAATTTGACGGTCTGATAATGTCATGTCATCAATTAAGTCAATATTTTCATCCTGGTCGCTTCTCATCTTCAATGGAAAGTTCTTCTCTTTTGAATGATGCAATCGAATTTTTCACAATCGCAAAAGATGAGCAATATTCGTCAAGTGTATTAAGCATATCTTCGTAATTCTCTCAAGTAACAAAATTGGTCAAAAGACGTAGCCAAAGCTGGCTTGATATCAATATCCCCTTCTAATAAGTGTCCTTTTTGATTGTATAGAAATAAAAGACTACTACTGGAGGGATTATACACCAAAATGGATACCCCATGATGCTATAAAAGGAGCTGAAGATAAATACATCGGACAAGTATATTATGGCGAAAAAATCTTACCAGCTTGCATTGAAAAGGACGAAGCAATTGCCGAATGGATAGGGAAACGAGTCATCACCAAACGTATAAAAGTAACCACTTCTATTACATGACATTCTACTTTTTTATAACCATATTCCTTTCAGATTTTATGTAGTCCAGCTCCGGAGAAATTTTATTGGGAAAACGTAAATTATAATACTACCGAAGATGAAAATACGTCTTATTTGGAGAAAGCTGTTGAGGGAGGTTACCAAGAAAGTATAGTCATCTATATAGGCAGAGCATATCATGAGGGAGAATGGAAAATAGGAAAGGTGTTACCGAAACATATACCAACAGGTGGATTGCAAGTTTGGGACAAAAAAGGAGATTGTGCTGTAATCACAGAATTTGAAATTTTAAAATATATTTCTTTTTGTCAATAATATTATCTACCACAATATTAGATTAGAAATATAACGTTTCCCTTAAGTTATGTCCTTAAATAATATATATAAATATACTCTACAAATTGTACCAAAAATAGACTGTTAGGGAAAAACAATGTGTCACGCTCAGTGAAAAGTTTATCACTGCCAAATTGTGAATATTCTAGATCGACGTACTGGGAAATAATCCAAGAATTGCATTCAGAAAAAAAAACAGAAAATGTTTCATACATTTGTCAAGACCTGCATTGAAGTACAACTCTGTTAATTTATTGTAAATACATTGATCCTAATTATTCTTGTAAATTTCTGATGATATTTAATACTCATATTTAATAAAATATAATAATATTGTATCCTTAATCATGTGTGATTATTCCCAGTAACTGTCCTAACAAGTTCCAAAAAATATTTATTTATTTATATAAACATGGAAATTGTACGAACGCAAAACGTCACCACCTTCATATTGCAGCTTATGACCAGAACTTTGTAGGAGATTCGAAAATCTGGTAACCCGCTAATTGAAGAAGCATAGACGTAGCTGGCATAAACTCTCCCACTTTACCTTCCATCAGATGACCAGCTATAACATCAACCACTCCTGGGTAGAATGGAGCCGATCTTAGATTAATAAAGGGCTCAGGAACTTCAGTTCAGTATTAGGGATGTGAAAGACTGACCACTGCATATTCCAGAGAAAATGTTCAGAGTGTGCTTTAAGCTAAACAAGCGTCAAGAGCAAGTCGTTAGACAAATTCGCCATTATTCATTCCGATGACGAGAAAAAAAAATGCAGATTGTTTTAATCTGCTTAAAATGAGGATTCAGTCTTTCGAAAAAAATAATAGAAAAAAATGTCCGAAGAAACAATGTAACCACTGTTTTCAAAATAGGATTACAATTACAAAACTCACAATTTGAGTTTCAAGAAGCCTCAAGCCGTTGACGTTGCAACAGAGGACAGTATACTTTCTTTTGTAATCTAAAAATATTTTAAAATTCTTGATAAACTTACTACAAATGTGATATAAGCGGAGTCAAGGTCTTTGGAGCAACAGATATATATACATATATGTATATAGAATACAACAGTTTTAATGGCAGTAAATACCAATGGTACAAAACTACTGCCCTTAATTGTCTTTCGTAGCAAAAATATATGAGACTCCTGAGTATGATTTGACACCTCAGGATTTACTACTTGTGCTACAACCAAAAATGATTAGATGGAAGCAGACACATCTGTCAGTTATTGGAAGACATTAACGGAATACTGGTAACTAAAATAGTATTAACGCTTGATACTGCAAATAATCTTAGGCAAGATGAAAAGGCCCAGTTATTGATTAAGTTCTCAAAAATCAAAAATACTATTTTGTTAATTATTTTATTTCATATTTCTGCGAAATATTGGTTCAATAAGACCAGCCGCTTTAATATGTAATAGCTTTGCTCTCCTTGTTGGTCTACCATTTATTCAGAAAGCAACAGATGCATATACAGCCGCGTTTTCCAGCCACACTAGACTTGAGTATTTTCAGATCTTTAGAAATAAAGTAAAATAAAATTAAGGTAGGAGAAAGTTTGAATGTTTTTTTTATCCTGAGATTGTAATTCCAACAGAAAAAATCGGATCAGAACCGCATCAAAAGTAGTTAATTTATTTGAAACAACAAAATGCTGTATCCAAATCTTTAATATCTGGTATTTTAGGAGGTCCAGAAAGCTTTCAATATCTCGTGTTTTGGAATATAAAATTGCCCTACCTATGCCTACAGCAAGTCGTGGAGAAAATAGAATTGATCTGTCGTCTTTGGCACAAAAGAGAGAGAGACACTGGAGCAATGATCATCACATTGGCTAACGCAGTAAGAGACGCTAACAACAATAAAGAATCTAAAATCGTGTGACAATGACAATGATGAATGAATGAATGATGAAAATTGCTGAAAAAGAACCCTGGCTATATGGATATAAAATCAAAACCTGATGAATTAGTTCATCTTCTTCGTTCCATCGCCCAAGTGGCCCACAACTTCCGATCAACCCCTGTTAATAAAAAAGGAGGAATCAAATTCAATATTTGTTTTTTATTTCTTTAAAATATTATTTATTTAATTTTACACATTCAACCAGTATATCAGAGTATTTTATTATTGAAGGATTAAATTTGACTAAATATTATACATAAGAACTCCGGAACATTTCAGAACTTGTTGTTTATGTAAAATAATGAGTAATACCTGCATGTGACGATCTCATCCTTATCCTAATGACAAATAAACACTGATAAGCGCATTCATATATGAACTCGTCGCTATCTTTTACTTTAGTTATCTTTTTTGCGTTTTTGTGTTTAGAGTTTTTATAACTATCGAG
Organism: Holotrichia oblita; assembly: GCA_023690525.1. Lineage (NCBI taxonomy): Eukaryota > Metazoa > Arthropoda > Insecta > Coleoptera > Scarabaeidae > Holotrichia > Holotrichia oblita. The sequence goes on along the minus strand of CM043022.1, from coordinate 75,538,003 downwards.
TTAATTCGAAATAAAAGTTATAACAAGTTGTAAATATGCCTCCTCCGCCTCACGGACATCATCACCACCACCAACATAATTCGTGCCATCATAATCATCATCACCGTCATCCAAGGCCACCATCATCATGCTGCGGCTGCTGTAAACCGGTGCATTATCCGCCTCCACCGCCACCACCAGCGGCATGTCGGCCACCAGCATATTACCCACCACCACCGCCTGTTTATAATCGTCCAACTGCACCTCCACCAGCTTATTACCCACCACCACCGCCGCCGAACTATCCACCTCCTCCACATCATAGTGTGCCACGTAAGTATATTTAATTTTCTTTTAACGATATTTTAAATCTTATAATTTTATTTATTCCAGCTTGTTGGATACGGACATTTTAAAGATGGGATGAGAGAAGATAATATAAACAACGAATTATACGCTATCACCTGTTATCTATGTTAAATTTCTCATCGTATTTTCTTACTGACAGGATTACTTCTTAAAACCGATACAAAGTTGCTTCATACTTTGTCGAATGGAAGTACCATTGCAAGAATTGTGGGTTGAAGTTAGTGATAATATTTTTGGAAACATTTTTAACAGGCTTTAATGTGTACGGTGGAGCTTAATTTAAATTAATATAAATAAATAAATATCTCAAATATTGCTTTATGATTAAGCCATTGCGTAACCGTTTTATATTGTACTAATTATTTTATATATATTATAAACTTTAAGGTTACTCATTTTATTTATAATAAAATGTATTAAAAAGATATGTATTTTTATTGATCCTATTATTAATTTTTTAAATATATTAGACATAATAAAGAAGTTTTAGTAGTGCTACACAAATAAGCACCAATTAAATATCATCCCATAGTATAGATTGGATCGATTTATCCATGCCAGAACTATCTAAATAAATAACATAAAAGACCAAACAAAACTTATGGTGACGGTACTATGAAGGAATCAAAAAGCCTCTTAAAAGTACCACACTTTAAGAAGATAACCAATGTTTATACTATTGAAGATCAGTTGGCACTAGCTTATGTTCTAACAAAATGAAGAGAGATGTAAGCGGTCTTCATAAGTAAACTGGGAAAAGAGATGTATGCGAACCCAAAATCTATGCTATCACTTCGGAAAATTTGAGGGCAATGTATCTGACAGGTGTCGTTACGCTTGCCAAAACGCGGTATCAAGCAAGAGAACTACAGACGAACTTGTTCAACAGTAAAAAAATTATTAAAAGGATGTAATAGGAAAAATTATCTTTATACCATACATATGTTTTTTTCTGGTGAAACAGAGATAATAGCTAAGGAATTTGGCAGAATATAAAAACGTGGTTTAGGACTATCAAAGTCAGAAGTGCTACAATGTGTAGCACATCACGATAAAACATGATGAATGACGAAGAAGAGTGTGTGGTAGATTTTGTTAAACAGAAGAAGCAAATATTCAATTGCACATCCGTTTATAAACTTTTGTAAACGCCACAAACAGTTGCAGAAGATCAGCTCGATTTAGCATACAAACCAAATTCCATCTTTAACCTAGAAAAGAATAGCTTCTCTACTGATTCAATGTTAAACAACATATTCGATCAAATAGAACCATCATTACTAGCTGAAAACATGTTTGTATTTGATAGCGAAGATGTCTATTTTGCTGCAAGACTTGACATTCAAAACTGGTGGATTGGCAAAAGATATGCATCGGAATAGTTCCAAAAGTAGTGCCAAAAATTATTCTGTTTAATAAACATTTTATTCAGTACCACGATTTTGATACATTAGCTTGTAAGAAGTGGTAAGAACATAAAAGCACTAAGCACCTTTGTATATACCTGGTGAGATTTTCATTACCGTTGATCTGTCTACGAGCACAGAAGTATCAGCATTATGACAACAATGTACGACCACCGCCCAAGAAAAGGCTAAACGATTGGAGTGCGTTATTAAAATCTAATGCATCAAACATGTAAGAGTTAGAAAAACGTTAAAAAAGAAAACGACAGTAGACAATTCTTTCTTCAGTTGATGGCAATATTATTCAAAGAAACCTTTGTTGCAAGACTCTTTGCTCCACTTAATGGGATAATCCTCTAGAGTTAAACTAGAGTTAACTTGACTCATCAATCACCGAATTACTTTACGAAAGCCAACAAACCTCAAGTACGCCACTTCAGGCTTAAAATACACATGAGAGTCATTGAAAAAAACAGAAACAAATTTCTAGCTTCAAGACACCAGAAAGCAAACGCACTTTGTTATTAGATGCATATTTATGTTCTTTGGTTCTCTAATAACAATAATAAGAAACGCGAATTATGGAAATAATGCAGAAATAATCAATCATAAAACTTCATGAAGAAATATGAAAAAGAAATTTTGTAGAATAATGATCCTTATCTGATTCTCTGCATCTCACATCTAGGTATTGCCAACAACATTTTACAGCGTCATCTATTGTCACATAATCGCACCACAACACCTACAAATAGTTCATAAATTACTTTTTATGTTTGTTGGCACTATAAGAGGTGGAACACAAAACTGCACAGCGAGAGTTGCTGTGATACAACTTGCGGAGTCACTGCAACTAAGCACATAAAAAAACAAAATGTCCAAAACTTGCGAAAAATTGCACACAGTGCAACAAATGGAAATTCCGCAAAGTTATTTTCTATTATTTTGGATATATATATATGACTGGTATAACGTGTAGTACAGAAGAATATGCCACAAGCGAACTTAGAATATTAAATGTCAATGTTCAATCTATAATCAGTAAACTGGATACAGTAAGTTTGTATTTAAACAAAAACATGATTCATGTAGCAACTATCTCCGAACACTGGCTGAAGTCTGGTGCTATAGATAACATAAAAATTGAAAACTACAAAGTAGCAGCAGCTTACTGTAGAAAAAGTTTTGAGCATGGTGGAACATTAATATTACTAAGACAGGACTTGCCACTGCAACAAATAAAACTACACCAGTATACTACAGAAAAAGATATAGAACTGGCAGGTGTACTGTGGAAGAAGAAAAAAACCATAGTTATATCAGCTTATAGATCGCCGACTGGTAATATAAAACACTTTACAGAGAATATGTATTTGATGCTTACAAATATATGCAACAAATACAGAACTTTTAAAATATACTTGTGCGGAGACTTCAATGTAAATTTCCAATGCGATTCTAATGAAACAAGATTGCTAAGGGAGTGCTGCATGTCTTTTGGCCTCCATGAAATCTTCAATGAACCTTCTCGGATAACTGCAACGACAAGCACGTGTATTGATAATATTTTTACAAATACCAGTAGTACATTTATAAAACAAAATGTTGTAAATTTACATATATCGGATCATTTGGCACAGAAGGTATCCATTATGATCGACAACACCGTGGATCAGAAGGAGGTAGTGATAAAAACAAGATTTATAAATAGTACAAGTTTACGTACCTTTCAAAGTAAAATTGAATCTGTAAATTGGGAATTTCTGTTTTCGATGGAGGCATCAAATATGTACTCAGCTTTTCATAATGTGATCTGTGCAATTTTCGAATGCACGTTTCCCGTAAAGGAAAAAATACTAAAGACAGGTAAAAGAAAGAGTAAGTTTGTATATACTGAAAAGATGAATGCAATGAAAAATACATTGGACGCCCTATTTACTATAATAAAAGTCACAGGAAACGAAGCAGTGGCAAATAACTACAGAGCATTGAAAAGGGAATATAGAAAAGAAATAATACACGCAAAGAAAATGACTGTAACAAACAGATTATCACAGACAGATAACAAAATAAAAGAAATATGGAAGGTCATAAGAACAGAAACACAGCCCAGCACATCCCATGTTATTGATAAAGAGAACGAAAACACCCTCAATTCTGATGATTTAAATGAACACTTTACATCAGTAGGAGAAAATCTTATAATGCATATGCTTGGTCCAGTTCAGGATGCGACGATATTTTTACGAAGGGGCAAACAAAGTGTATTGAACTCCATATACTTGGAACCAGTGACAGCCACAGAAATCATTAATATAATACACAATTTAAATAAAAAGAAAACTCGAGACGTATATGGGCTATCAATAGAAGTGATTTCCACGGCGGTAGATATTATTTCGCGACCACTGGCGGAGGTGTTTAATATTTGTATACAGGAAGGGATTTATCCGAAAGAACTAAGTAAGAACTAAGAAAGTAGTGCCTATCTACAAAAATGGAGACGAGGGGGATCCAAACAATTACCGACCCATAACGATCATACCCACTTTCTCTAAAATATTCGAAGTGGCTCTTAAAAACAGGTTGATGAAATTCTTTGACCAAAATCAAGTATTTAGTGACAGCCAGCATGGTTATCTGAAAGGTAAGTCTACCACATCTGCGGTTATTGACTTGGTCGAACAAATAACCTGTGGATTTAATGATAAACAAGATATTGTGTTAACATGCTGTGATTTGACCAAGGCTTTTGATTGCGTAAATCATGACCTACTGCTTGAGAAGTTGTCGTTTTATGGAATAAGGGGACAAACATACAAATTAATGAAATCGTATTTGAGCAACAGAGAACAGATAGTGGAGTGGAAAGATCTTAAGTCGGAATATAGACAAATATCAATGGGAGTGCCACAAGGATCCGTATTGGGCCCGCTGTTCTTCTTAATTTATATAAACGATCTACCAAATAATATTCGAGATGCTAGAGTATGCTTGTTTGCTGATGATACGTCATTATTGACTAAAAATTCGAATGTAGAGTATGCAATGAAGAAGTCGAAGCAATCATTATCGGAAGCAAACGAGTGGTTTGCCAGCAATGGTTTAGCTTTAAATCAAGCAAAAACACAAACATTGGTGCTAACAACGAAAAGCCAACCAGAGGAAGACCGTCAATCCATGAAGTTTCTGGGAATATATATGTCAAACGACTTAAACTACAGACACCATGTTCATGTTCTGACAAAAAAATTAGCTTCTGCAATTTATGCCATTCGCAGAATCAAAGAAATAGCGACACATGAAGCAGCAAGGACAACATATTACGCTTTATTTCACTCACGCGCCATATATGGACTGCTAATTTGGGGACACACACCAGAGGCACATGAAGTATTCCTAAGGCAAAAGGAAGCAATTAGAGCCCTGTGTAAAGTAAGCCGCAGAACCTCTTGTAGAAAATTGTTTAAGCAACAAGGGATACTTACCATACCTTCTACTTACATCTTACAATGTGCAGAATACGTTCACAGTTCAGGTGATAAATACGTGACCCAAAGTGAGAAACACGATTATAATACGCGCAATAAAGACGAACTAGTGGTGCCGTTTCAACGAATAAACAAGGCTAGAACATCCATAAACTATTACGGCTTAAGAATATATAATCACTTACCTACACGTATTAAATTATTAAATAAAAAGCAGTTCAAAGAAAAAACAATAGAGTTGTTACTAAATAATTCATATTACTCGATTGACGAGTTTTTACAAACTAAATTTTAAATTGTATCTATGTATGTATGTTTTTTTTATAATTTGTTGACTTGTCAAATGTTTTAATTAATTATTTTGACCAAATTTAGTCTTAGATATATTCTATATAAGTACATATTTATGTATTTTACTGTTTAATGTGTGCTCTCTTGACAGTGTTATTGCCAAATGTGAAGGTATAAACAATAAAAAATATCTATCTATCTATCTATCTATCTATCTATTAAAATCCAAAACCACAAAAGCGATATAAGTATGTCTATAGTAGGTCAAGTCTGTTTCCGTTTCACACGTTATACCTAATATGAATATGTATTACTCATATTATCTTGTTCTTTTTATCTTTTCGTATGTACATACATGATATGCATCAATTAAGTAACTATGATTCAACTTTGTGTGGTATTACTATGAAATCACTGATAACTAACCCAACCTGGTCTGACGCGATTGGAAATTTTACATTATTTTCTACATTTACATATAAAAAGAAAATATAACAATATCGTATAGTCTTTACGCAGTTTTTGTTTCATAAAGAACAGTGAAAGGTTCTACAATACTACAAGCTAAGCAACGTTCATAAATCTAAGTCAATAGTTCTGCAACATATTACACATTTTTAAACATGTTATTCGAAACAAATATGCATGGTTGTATATGTAAAACAAAAATTGGTAAGAATATTAATTATACGAATTTATAAACCATAATTTTCATTCTCCATTTACGACTAGGAGGATGTGCGTCTAAGGAATATTATTGGAGGAATCAATTAGACTGTGAAGTTTGCTCTAACACTATTAGAAGATCAAACAGTGTTGATATTGATGAAACGACAAGGATACCAAAATTCGCTGACGAAATGCAGGTAAATATAAATATTGACAAATGACTTCATAATAAATTCGAACATTTGAATATTAAATTAATTCTGCAGACTATTTTGACAAATAATGCAAGCAACCTTTCTTGGGAGCCTATAGACTTCAGTTCTGACACAACTTACCAATTGAAAAACGCTGTTGTTCGAGGATGCGACAATGGTTGTAATCTATATATTGGAAAGGCTTATCACGAAGGAGAGTGGAAAATAGGGACTGTATTTGCTAAGGAAAATCCTCATAAAGGGCTTCATGTTCAGGATTGTTTCGGAAAATCTCATATAATTTTGAAATTTGATATACTTAAACATAGTACAAATTGTTAAAATGTTTGTAATAATAACTAACTCTGTTTATACATCAGAACCTTCAGAGTCTTAACAATAAAGTAGGAGAACTGGAAGTGTTTTTGTGTGAGCAGTTATGTCATTTTTTATGTGTCACCGAGCATTGGTTTTGTAATAATAACATTGAATCTTTAAATATTTCTGGATTTACCTTAGTGAGTCATTTTAGCAGGAAAAATATTGTTCATGGGGGGGTTGCTTTGTATGTCAATGACGTACTTTGTAGTAATAATGATTTTAAGTATGACGATGTGCATGATATAAATAAGTTGTCGGAGGAATTACATTTTGAATGTTGTGCAACAAAATTCACTTCGGGGGATTTCAGGGTCATCGTGTTGGTTATTTATCGAAGTTGTACAGGTAATTTTTACTCATTTATACATAAATTAGATGAAGCATTACATATGTCTGCTAAATATAAAAATTTTAAAGTAGTACTTTGTGGGGACTTTAACATTAACTTTTTGAAACCATCGAAGGAATTAACTATGTTTTTAGATCTAATGGATATTTATGATCTCATCCTCACGATTCAAGAGCCTACACGCTTGAAAAATTGTGTAGATAATGTGTGTGTCAGTAAATCATTTCCAGCATATAGCAGTGAGGTTATATTCAATGGCATCTCTGACCATTCCGCTCAAAAACTAACGGTATCTTCCTCTGATTTTAATATTGATGTTGTAAGTAGTAGTAGATATAAGCGTCAAATCGATAAAATAACTCTAACAGATCTTAGAAATCGTTTGGCTAATGAGGATTGGGCTCAGGCTATTGAATCCGTGGACGTAAATGCCCAATACAAAAATTTTACTAACATTTTAAATTATAATTATCAAATTGCATGTCCATTAGTATTGCAGCGCAAGAGGGGTAATTGTGGACCCGGCTGGATCACTGGAGGTATTCGTACATCTGCGCAAAAATTAAAAATCTTATATCAACTCACTTTGACTGGTGATGTAGATGCAATAAATTATTACAAGCATTACAAATATATTTATAGGCAGGTTATTAAAAATGCTAAATTATTACATAATAATCGAATAATAAGCATGTCAAATAATAAAATAAAAACAGCTTGGAACATTATAACTCCTAGAAATAAGCAGCCTCAAGAACTAGATTCACTGGAAACTGCAGACGGAATATTGAATGACAGAGTAGATATTGTAAATTATTTTAATAGGTATTTTAACAATATAGCGAATGAAGTAGCAACTTATGATGCGCATGTGTATAAAGACTCTTTGCCTAGTCATCCTAAGACCTTCTTTTTGAATCCCACAACAGAACTTGAAGTGATCAGAGTTGTGAAGCAATTAAAAAATTCATTTTCCAGTGGGACTGATAATTTTAATTCCCATTTATTGAAAGAATGTATAGATCAAATTGCAACACCACTTACAAATATCATAAATAATTCTTTTGTTCAGGGTGTTTTCGTACAAGATCTTAAAATTGCAAAAATAAAACCATTATTAAAAACTGGCTCTACCTCCGCGGTAGAAAATTATCGTCCAATATCCTTATTGAGTACCTTTTTAAAAGTTATAGAAAAATTAGTGGCAACTAGGGTTGTTGATTTTTTGAGCAAGGAGAATATGCTAAAGTGTAATCAGTTTGGATTCAGAAAGGGTAGATCGACCGCTTCAGCTATATTAAAATTTCTCGATATTTTATATGAAGGTTTAGATAAGGGTCAATCATGTATAGGATGCTTTTGTGACTTGAGTAAGGCTTTTGATCTAGTTGATCATGGCATTTTGCTAAAAAAGATCGAGAAATACGGTATTAGAGGAGTTGCGCATAATTGGTTCGCCAGTTATCTGAGTAATAGGCTACACTGTGTGGAATTAAATGGTGTAAGATCGGACTCATTAGTATTAGAAAGAGGTGTTCCTCAGGGGAGCGTACTTGGTCCATTACTATATATATTATACGTCAATGATTTGTCATTACCTAATACCGTTATGTTTGCAGATGACACATCAGTACTAGTGACTACTGAAAAAGACGGTGATACTACTCTGAGGGTTAAAGAAACGATGTCCACTATTGACAATTATTTCCGGTCTAACAGGCTTCATCTGAATAGTAGCAAAACTGCCTTTATTGAATTTCAAACTAAAAATATCGATAGTTGTTACTCACGATATATTAGGGTTAACGACCGGAGTACAAGTATTGTACAAGTTGAAAAGACAAAATGTTTGGGCCTCATTATTGATTCGCGGTGCAACTGGAGAGATCACATTGATGCACTGCGAAAGAAATTAAACACTGCTTGCTTTATATTAAGTAGACTAAGAGACCAATTGCGTTTAGATGTTCTGATAATGTATTACTATTCACATTTTCACTCCTTGGTTTCGTATGGGTTGTTAGCTTGGGGTATTGTTTCAGACTCAAACATAGTATTTAAGCTACAAAAAAGAGCAATTCGCATAATGGTAGCGGCTAGCCCTAGAACACCTTGTAAGGAACTTTTTAAAAAATTAAAGATTCTCACATTGCCTTGCATTTTAATTTATCAGTTGTGCTTATATGTTCGAGAGAATGGTGAGGAATTTCATAAAATAAATAGGTATCATAATTATAGTACTAGAAGTGAACACATTCTTGAAATTCCTCTCCATAGATTGACATTAACGGAGCGCAATCCTAAGTATGTGGCCATTAAAGCTTATAATAAATTGCCTGTAATCAATAAGGAGATGCCATTGCACATTTTTAAAAGTAAAATGAAACAGTTTCTTCTTTCGAAGGTGTATTATTCCCTACAAGAATACTTCGATGACTCTGAAATTTAATAGCAAATAGAAATGTTTGTGTGCTAATTTGGCTGTTTTGATGTAGTTGTGGACTGATTTACGCTTTGTGTTTTGCATATTGTATGTTCTATGTATGTTCTTTTTAAGTTTTTTATATTTACATTTGCCAGTTTGTTTTTAATGTATGTGTATATATATATATATATATCTTATATTTTGTATGACGTATCCTATGCTCAAGTGTAGTCGAAGGGATTAAATGATATTATTGTTATTATTATTATTATTATTAAAATAATATATTGTTGTGAAAAATAAATTACATTAGGAAAAATTATTTTGGTATCGGTAACTTGGGTAAACAAACAAAACGTTTGACGAGACAACACAATTAATCAACACTGAAGTTTTTAAATTATTTAGATTTGTTTATAAACAACACGTGTAAGTTTAGTTGTCTGCATATGTGGAACTTGATATTAAAGTGATTTATTTGATTGAATGTTTAGCTATAATAGTTGTATGTATATATATTTTTAAAATTTCATAATTCAGAACAGATTTTACTATACCTACACAGATATACATATCAACAGTAAACATATTTATGAGATCATTAAACATACATATTACGGTCTTTTATGTATGCCTGCCTAATTTGGCCTTCAAATAATTCGGGAGAGATTGCTCGTCGGAATAGAAATGTCGGGAATGTCCCTATAAATGTTTTTATTACATTAAGTTAATAGAAAAGGATATGTAGACAATTATATCTGTGACTTTTCTTGAAACTACAATTACCTACATTAAAAAATAGTCTTTTTTATTGCATACAGATATCCTTACAAAATATACAGTAACCGTCAGAAAGTTCGGACCAAACAATAAAAAATCTTTTTTTAATTTTTCAAAAAAGTTTTATTGCCATTAATTTCTCTTGGTTCTGTTCCAGTGTACCAGACGATGTTAGCTAAAAAATGTTCTTTTCGAGTGAATAATGTTCTACCCTTCATATACTTAACCTCAACATTTAGCGAATTTATATTGCGGTTGATATTTCATTGTAGTTGACATGACAACATGGAACAAAGAGCAAATTTTAAATTCTGCCTTAAATTAGGTAAAAGTGGTTTAGAAACGTACGAAACACTAAAACATGTGCACGGGGATAAATGCATGTGTCGTGCACAGGTTTTTCATTGGTTTGGCCCTTTCCGTGATGGTCCTGAGGACTTTGCAAACGATTATTACATATTTAATCGAGAAAATTAAATTTCGAACTGATGTGCACAACATCAATATTCGCAGAAGGGATCTCATTGATGTTCCTTGTCACTCTACTCAGCAGTTTAAAAGAGGCTTTAAGTATGTTTGTGCAAATATATGGAACCACCTCTCTCTTCAGACCACATCATTATCTATCCATACATTTAAGCGGGCTGTCACTGCGATCCTGATGTCCGAGCAGCGAGTAAAGTCGTCTTAATACATGCCTTCTATGTCACGGTTGAGTTTTTCTTGAGTTTTTTTTTCTTGGAATTTCTTTTTTTCTGTTGCGAGTTGTTGGTGAGCATTCCCGTTATTAGGCTGTCATTTTAATTTTAATGCCTTTTTTTGTTATTTTCTAAAACCTAGGATCATCAGGAAGAACAAGATTTCACCTGATGATGATCCTTTTGAATGTCATCGTATATGTATACGTGTTTATGTATTGTATATGAAAACTGTAATATAGTATTATATACTTATGTTGTAGATCGTAATCATTTTATTCTATTTCTTTTTTTTTGTGTACGATGATGTGTCAATAAAGATACTATTATTATTATTATTATTATTATTATTATTATTATTTAACGGGTCGATGGCCACAGTGGCTAGGCGGCTGACTATTGTTGTGAGAGGACGATAGGTGCCGGGGTTCAATTCTCTGGAGGGACGGTGACATTTTTTCAGAGAGTTTAATCCCGGATCGACTTGCCATTCGCTGTTGGGAGCAAAGTGATTAACAGCGCGGTATCATAAAAGGCGATATGATGCTGTCACAAAGCCATTTAAACACAACTTACACACACTAAACTACACCGCAAGAGTTGCAGTGATAGCCAGACAAATAATACAGCTTACGGAGTCACTGCAACTAAGCACCCACCACACATTAAAAAAAAAAATTATTACCCAGCAGCGAAAGAAAGTCTTCGAAGCTACCGCTGTGTGTCCACGAGACTCATCGGAGGGAAATCGAATCGACCAAAAAGATTGGAAAGTACAGCATTTCAAAGACATGTTAAAGAATGTCCCAAAGGAATCCGGCATAGAGTGGTGAAATGTGGTGTTTTCAATACGAGCGAAACACAAAACGTCAGAGTGCAGCATGGATGTCACCAGAAAAGCCAGCAGAGATAAAAATTACGCTTTCAGACAAGCTAAATCAAAACAATGCTGACCATTATCTTCGATTTAAGGGGAATTTTTCATAGTGAATTCATCCAAGAAGATCAGACAGTGAACGCAGACTATTATCTGGGAGTTCTACAACGATTGTGGGCCAGAATTCGACGAGTTCGACCAGAATATCGAGAGCCAGATGGCTTTTGTTGCATGACAATGCACCAGCGCACAAAGCCTTCATAGTACGTGAATTCTTGAAAAAAAATTTTTATCGATATGGGCTATTTCCCAAACTGAAATTGAGGATGAAAGGAAATCGTTTCGATATTGGATTCGGTCATCCAAAAGACTTCGACCGCCATATTAAAGGCTATTCCAGCCGATGAGTGTAAAAATGTTTCGAAAAATTTGTTGGCAATTTCCTGCGCTGTATCGATTCAGAAAGAGACTATTTTGAATAAGCAAGAATAAATCAAAACAATAAAAATTTTTTGGTAAATTAGAAAATGTATTTCTAAAGACAAGAGAAAGATTGATTTTCCAGCAAGGCGGTGTTGCACCACACAGTTCAAGACTTTTTGTACGCAATATTTCTGGAAAATGGGTGTGCAGGGTCTCTAGCCAGACTTTCCAACTTTATAAACACCTACCATTCAAGAAAATCGATTATTTGATTTATACTTCGAGCAAGTTTTATTATAGTTCAGCTAAAAAATTATTAAGATATATTTTTCAAGACTAAGCGGACACAGTGTACCTATACGTCCTGTACAAAAGATTTCATTTATTTTCTCTTTCAGTAGCTTTTTGAACAAATCGGTATACATTCACACGTACATATATATTTCAAATAAAATACATAATTAATTAGAAGTTCCCATCCTGAACCATAAATATGATTTGTTACATTTAGCACCTTCAAGCGAACAAACAATTACTTATTGCAATTCTTTTTATTTACTTTATACCTATATTTATATTTTACAAGTGTAAATATAGATGCGAATTTCTTAAAAATTCGTCCTAGTCATACATACTGCGGTCTTATATATAAGCTGTTAGCGCTTTCTTGTTTAATATCAGTTCCTGTTCAGCGATCAAGAATTAAAGTCGTTGAATACTGAAAGCAGAGAAAACAGTTTACTTGAATATTACAGGCAGATATGGCGGCATGCAAATTTAAAGGTAAGATTATTAAAACTTACATTAATACACAATCTCTTAATTATGAATACAGGATGTGCTACTGAAGAATTTTACTGGAGAAACTATTTCCCTTGTGACATACCCTGCGATGCTTTTAAAGGTCCCGACAGTAAATATATTGGACAAGTCAATTATTCAAATGACGTTTGTTTGCCAGTTTGTATTTATCCGCAGTGTAATAAAGCCGTTGGTGAACGGACCGGAAAGAGAGAATTCAGCAAAAATATCCGGGTAAATATTGATCTCATTCACGCAATTCCATGAACATTTTTTTAAAATTATTATTGCAGATTTTCTGTACAAACAATTCGCAAAAATTTTACTGGGAACCGATCGACTTCAAAGGCGTTACAGATTTCCAAATGAAGAACGCAGTAATTGGAGGTTATCAGGATGGTTACAATTTATACATAGGGAAGGCTTATCATGAAGGTGAATGGAAAATTGGTAAAGTGGTTCCTAAAGAAAATCCCTACAAAGGACTTCAGATCTGGGATTGTGATGGAGACTGTGAAGTAATTTTAAACTTTGATATACTTAAGTGTGCTCCACTTTGTTAAAACAAATTTTTTTACACGTATGTATGCAACTGTGTAGTACTTGAAATAAATTGCTATCATTTTTATACCTATAGTGATATATTTAAAATTTTCAAATAATAAAACTAACGGGACGTTTGGCAACGATGTATATACATACATATAAGTAATGAATACGTGATACCTACTTATGAAATCCTGTACCAAATTAAACTAACGCCAGTTATGGAATTATAATTGAATTGAATTAGCAATAAAGATGGCACTTAATTTTGACGCCCTTATATGTATCCGACTGACATTATCCTGTTAATATATGTATCCTAATGCAGTTATAAAAGAGTTAGAAAAATTTTGCACGTAGTAGCAACCGAAATTAGATATTCTTTATAAACTGTGCTCCACTGTGTAAAAAAATCAATTCTTTAATCCACAATTACATAGAAAATAGCTCATATTTATGAGAACGGGTCGATGGCCGCAGTGGTTAGGCGGCTGACTATTGTTGTGAAAGGACGATAGGTGCCGGAGTTCAATTCTCTGGAGGGACGGTGACATTTTTTCAGAGAGTTTAATCCCGGATCAACTTGCCATTCGCTGTTGGGAGCAAAGTGATTAACAGCGCGGCATCATAAGAGGCGATATGATGCTGTCACAAAGCCATTTAAACACAACTTACACACACTAAACTACACCGCAAGAGTTGCAGTGATAGCCAGACAGGTAATACAGCTTACGGAGTCACTGCAACTAAGCACTCACCACACATTAAACACATTGTTGCAGAAGAAAAATTCATAATAAACACGTAAATTGTCTTATTATGACCAGAATCCTTTCGCTAGACCATCAAACGTCGAATTGGGCTAAAACGAATTTCTGAGGCACTGAATATTTCATATGAACGCGTGCATCATATAGCTCACATTGATTTTGACTCAAGAAAAATTTCTGAAAAATGTATTTCCAAATGTTGACCAGAAGCGTGCAAGGGTGAAAGCATCACCTTCGCTGCGTGCTCGCTTTAAGAATGATGCAGACTTTCAAATCGGTATTGTTACTATCCATGAAACTTAGGTACATTTCTACGACCCAGAAACAAAGCAACAATCGATGGAATGGGGACACTCTGATTCTGCGAGGCCTAAGAAGTTTTGTGTTCAAAAATCTGCTGGAAAGTTCTTACTTCAATTTTATACGATTGTCATGGAGTAATTATGATTGATTTTCTGGCTAAGGGTGGAACAATAACTGGGAATTATTATTCGACGTTACTGACCACGCTTCGAGGAACAATTATGGAGGGAAGACACGGAAAGTTGTCCAAAGGTGGTTTAGTTTTGCAGGACAATGCAAAATACTCGAAGCTCTCTATTGTTCACCATATCTGCCTCCGTCCAACTATCATTTCTTTCCCTAACGGAAGGAAGCTCAAAAGATCCAGAAAAAACTTTTTGAAAGTATATTGAATAATAAAATATGTTGACTTTCAAAGTTTGTTTGCTTCTATAGTAGGCTAGGAACTTTTCAATACCTCCTCGTATGCATTCTATTCTGTGGTCTAATTTTAAAACCTCGCAATTGAGAACGACCGATTTAACTAAATATATATATATATAACAATAATAAATCGAAGAAAAAGGATGCAAAAATTCTGACATCAAGAGTTAATAACTAGGAGTATTTTATTATTGTTTTATTTAGATATTCTTTACCAAAATGCTTTTAAAAAATTAGTTTTTTTTTCGGTAAAAGATAAGATTATTTTTATTGGCTTCGAGGGAATGCACAGAATTTCTTATCCCAATTCTTTTTACTCTTTTTATAAATTTGTGAAATAAAAAGAATGAAAACCTTTTTCTACAGACGCAAATATAAACGTGAATTTCTTAAAAATTTATCGTAGTAATACTGCAGTCTTGTATGTAAAAATCTCTTCCCTATAGTCACCTATAAATATGTACATACATACGTGTATTATATAGTTATGTATGTGTGCGTTCGGGAAGAGAGGAGTGGGGACGCATGGTGTAGCAGCGATGCAGACATACATAAACGTCGATGGACGTCGAGCTAGCGGTAATAATAGGGACTTTATGTAATAATTAACAGTAATAAGTGTGGACTTATGTGGAAGATTTCAATATTTTTAGCGTTTAAAACAATGCCAGATATACTTATAACAATAACAATAAATAAAGCGGTAAATCATAATAACTTCTGTTTTCTATACATATTCGCAACAGTTGACCAAACCATACACCTTCGCAAGTAAACTGTTACTAATGTCTAGCTGTAGTTTTTCGAGAAAGGCGTGCATCGCTGCTCGACTCCGCGCTCCCCACTGCTCTCTTCCCGAACGCACACATACAAACCTATATATAATACGCGTATTTATAGGTGACTATAGGGAAGAGATTTTTACTGTATAAATTGTTAGCGCTTTCATATTTAATACCAATTCTTGTTCAGGGATCACGAATTATGTAGAGTTGTTAAATACTGACATCTACAGTTTTAAATATTTAAATATAATACGCGGATATGGCTGATAGCAAATGTAACGGTGAGTATTAATCAAAACTTACTCTTACATCAACTTTAAAAATACATTTCTTAATTATAAATACAGGTTGTGCCGACAACGAATTCTATTGGAGAGACTATTCACGTTATCGCATACCCTGCAAAGCCTTTAAAGTGCCCGACTTTTTCGATTGTAAATATATTGGACAAGTCAATTATTCAAAGGACGTTTGTTTGCCAGTTTGTATTTATCCGCAAGAAAATAAAGCAGTTGGTGAATGGAAAGGAAAGAGAGAATTCAGCAGAAATATCCGGGTAAATGATCTCATTCACACAATTCCATGAACACATTCTAATTATTTTTGCAGATTTTGTGTACGAATAATTCGGATAAATTTTACTGGGAACAGATCGACTTCACATGCTTTACAGATTGCCAAATGAAGAATGCAATCGTTGGTGGTTATCAAGATGATTACGATTTATACATAGGAAAAGCTTATGATGAAGGTGAATGGAAAATCGGTAAGGTGGTTCCCGGATATAAACCATACGCAGGACTTCATATCTGGAATTCTTGTGGGTACTGTCTACTATATTCAATTTTTGATATACTTAAGTGTCCTTCATGTTCTTAAATTTTGTTAAAGAAACAACTACATACATATTTTGTTTTGCCTGAAGAATGTACTGTTTTATTTGATTGTATTAATTTGGTAGAATAATATAAAATATTTAAATTCTAATTAATATTTATAAAGTATTATTTATGTGAATGAGAACTCATCTTTCATTGACCTGACCTGGACTTAGACCAAATGATATCCTTATCCTAACCAACTTTTAAATGTTGGGGAAGGTCCTGAATGTAGCTACAAATATTGTGAAATACGTTCCAAGATTGATTACTGTTTTAATGACTCATAGAGTTTGTATATGTTGTAGGCGCTTATCTGCCTTTCTAGTCATTTGCTTGCTCAAACCTATCGGTCTTGATTCGATTATTCGGTACAAAGTGAAAACATTAACATGACTACTTCAGGATTCTCGTTCGGGTGTCAACTTCCAAACAACATTCAATCACTGCAGGAACGTCCTTCATTATTCGGTAATCACCCTCCAGGCAACGTTCTACCATCACACGAACGTCTCGGAACACATAATACGGTCAATAACAAACAATGGCAGCAACAACCGCAACAACGACGATCTAACTGGAATTCCCATTTCCACCACCCGCAAAATTATTGGTTTCCACCTCCTCCCCATTTTGGATCACATTCCGCCCAACGTTTCGGAAGATTCGTACCACCACCATGCTGCACCTCACCGCCACAATATCAGCAGTCAGCGCCTGGATCTCTTTTCGGAACAGTCTCAACGTCTCATACAACTACTCAAAAGGGAAGTAAGTACATTTGTTTGTTGATTAATTTTTGATTAGATTGGGATAATGCCTCGAAAATTATTGATATGGTTTTTAATCGATTTTTAAAATGTTAATTTTATTATTGGCAGTAACGTTAAAACATACAAAATATTTCCAGATATATCTACAGCTTATTTCAAAAATCTAGTGTCGTAGAGGAAACTTTCTATGATCCACTTTAAATTGCCTTAACAATATACCACTATCAAAAAAAATTGCCCTTTCCTGAATAACCAAGGCTATACTAAATAGTGACCAGTCAAATATAAATTCTCATAAATCAAACGTTTTATTTTAAATTTTTTTCTATTTAAGATGGACTTTCACAAGATTTCTACTGGAGAGATTACAATCACGGCCAAATACCACACGATGCTTTAAAAGGACCTGATAGAAAATATATTGGTCAAATCAACTATGAGGGACAAATTCTACCAGCATGCATTATCCCTGAAGAGAAACTGGCGATCGCAGAACGAGCTGGCAAACAAGTAATCACAAACCATATAAAGGTAATTATTGATATTTCATCATCAATTAACAATAGATATATCGAGGCTTCTATTCCAGATTATATGCTCACCAGTTCCCGAAAAATTCTATTGGGAATCTATTAATTTCAACGTCGTCACAGACTTTCAAATGGCAAATGTTATTAAAGGTGGTTACCAAGATGGGTACGATCTTTACATAGGTAAAACATTTCATGATGGAGAATGGAAAATTGGTAAAGTTGTACCGAAAGAAAATCCATATAACAAGGGACTTCAAGTTTGGAATAAAAACAATATGTGTGCTTTGATTGATCATTTCCAAATTCTTAAGTATAGGAACTATCCAGATGTTATCAAGTTTTCGAATGATAGAAACTTCAACTTGCGTCATCACCTGATGACCTGGTGATTTTTTAAATTTAATAAAATTGTATTTCTTATAAAATTTATTACAGATTAATTAATGTTTGTATTTATAATATATCCCTGTATGTATAATATATTATTAAAACTAAATTTGTACAGTATTTCAATTGTTTATTTATTACGAATGGCAAATAGAAATGCCCCATCTGATTCGACCAGCATACTATCAACGTCAATTCTCATAGAATGTATGGGTGGACATCGTGAATAATTTTATTTTCGGGCCAATTTTGTTACTATGACCTAAATGAACAATATTATTTTAATTTCTTAAATAACACCCTATTCGACTTACCGAAAATGCCCTTCTAAATATTAGGAGTTCGAAGTGGTACCACATGACAGTTCATTAGTGCAGTAATGTGTTCAAAGATCGCTAGGTTGACCGTGGAGGCTCAATACCCTGGTAAAACGATATCAGGATATATGTGACTCCGTCATCGTTGGAGAAATTATTGCTGGTGTCTTTGACATACATATTATGAATTTTCTTTTCTGTACCTTCTTCCTTTCATAACTTCTGTTTAACACAATTTGTAAATACAATTATTATTTATCTAGTAGCAGAGTATGATTATAATTCTAAAACTAAACGTGGTGGAAAAATTGGGTTTTTGGTTATGCTTTCAGTTAAAGACTGTAAGACCTATACGCGGATTTTTTAAAACAGTTATTCAAAAAAGTTTAAACTTGTTGACTAGTTTTGTTATCATTGAGGATGTGGTAAATCATGACAAAACTTTTTACTATTCTTCCTCCAGATACTTTCACCAATTGAAATTTTTTAGGCATTTCCATCCTGTCGTAAAAAATAAGATTTATTATTTTTGATGCTTTATATTTATCAAATAAAAGAATTAGTACCTATTTTCGAATTCAAACATAAAGAAAAATTGACAGAAAAATTAGCTTACTCATGCTGTGGTCATGTATATAAACAGTTAGCGCTTTCTTCTTTAGTCTCGTTCTTGCTTAGCGATCACGAGTTACTGTCGGCACGAGTTAGTATCGGCAGCAGTGAAAACCGCCATTTTCTACGAGCTGCAATTATAAATTTTAGAGATTTCTCAAGCGTCTGCATTTATTTAAATACTTCAATATTATAAATATGCCTGAATCTAACGGTAAGGTTATCGAAACTTATTATTTTATAAACTCAAGAAAATGTACTTGTTAATCATGAATGTAGCTAGCGCTAATGAAGAATTTTACTTTAAAAACTATCTTCCTGGTGACATACCCGAAGACGCTTTTAAAGGGCCAGACAGTAAATATATAGGACAAGTCAATTATTCAAGTGATGTTTGTCTACCAGTTTGTATTTATCCAGAAGACAATAAAGCTATCGGGGAAAGGGCGGGAAAGCAGGAATTCAGCGAAAATATCCGGGTAAATATTGACATCGTTTACACAACTCCGTCTACATATGTATTTTTTTACATTAATTTTTGCAGATTATGTGTACAGAGAATTTGCAGAAATTTTACTGGGAACCGATCGACTTCGCATGCGTTACAGACAGTCAAATCAATAAGGCAGTCGTTGGAGGTTATCAAGATGGTTACAATTTATACATAGGAAAGGCTTATCATGAAGGTGAATGGAAAATTGGTAAAGTGGTTCCCAAAGAAAATCCATCCAAAGGGCTTCAAATCTGGGATTGTGATGGAGACTGTGAAGTAATTTTAAAGTTTGATATACTTAAGTGTGCTCCATCTTCTTAAAAGTAACTGTTTTTTTGTTTTAATAATGTATCTATGTATGTATGTATTTTACTTGATTGTTATTGTGAAATATTTAAATTCTAACTAAATATTTATGTAGCAGAAGATACACATGATGATTGTGTCGTAGAAAGTGCTTTCCCTATATTTTTTGCGTGAAAAAATTGTCATCCTCAACATTCATGCAAAACTAGTTATTAAAATCAAAATA
The DNA here is from genome assembly GCA_023690525.1 of Holotrichia oblita. Lineage (NCBI taxonomy): Eukaryota > Metazoa > Arthropoda > Insecta > Coleoptera > Scarabaeidae > Holotrichia > Holotrichia oblita. The sequence goes on along the minus strand of CM043022.1, from coordinate 75,517,518 downwards.
ATCTGTTGAACTTTGACATTCTTTCATAAGTCCATTCTCATCCAAAAATGTTAATCTAAGTAAAAACTGCTCTTTCAAACCTGGCCTGAACTTGAACGGGATGATATCTTTTACTGTTGCCAACTTTAAAATATTGAAAAAGTTATAACCAGAAAAGTGGCAGTGAAGTTAATCAAATATCAAAGATGTTAGATAAAAATTTGCAAAAACTCTGATTTTCTTGTATTTCTCCTTATTTAAGTATTTGGTTGGGACATTTTTGAAATCGTTAAAAAATGTTCTTTTATAAAGATCAAAAAATATGTATAATAGAATTTGACAAAAAAGTTGGCCCACGTTTTGCGTAAATTACACTTGTCGACATGATTCGTAGAACTGACTAAAGAATCTAAAATTTTAATACTTTGCATTGCATGCACAAGAAAAAGAATAACATGTCGTTAATGATTTAGAGCGCGTAGAATTGACTTTTTTTTAATGTTTGCGCACCGAATATCCCTCAAAGTAATTTGTTTGCAATCACATTTGGATTTATTTCCTGTTAATTTAGGAAAGATGAGTGATGAACAAGGAGATATTGCATAAATAGCAAAACGATATCAGGGTAGGTAAGATCCCGTCATGATGGGAGATTATTGCTGGTTTCTTATTAGAGAGGGTAACAGCCAACTTAAAAGAAAGAAATAACTCTATGCAAAACTTTGCTATATCAGCAATTTTAAAGCTAAACGTGGCGGACAAATATGGTTTTTGGTTATACTTACAGGGTGTAGCATGTAGGTTGGCCGATTATGGCTTTGTTATCCATTTCATCGAAAAATTTTCCGAGTAAAAGATATCTACAATTATTGCGTGAAAGATTGAAGATGGTAGCCATTAAATTTTTCTAAAATTTATTTTTCAGTGTTGATAGATACTTACTGCTGTAAGGCAATCGTCTACATATCGTTTAAAGAAAGGTAGATTCAAATTATTATTTGCTATTACTGTTTCTTCTAGGTCTTCCATAACTAACTAGTAAGTAACGATTCCATGGCACAGCCAAAGTTTTGCTTAAAAAATTTGTTTTGAAATTAAAAATAAGTAGGTGACAGTGTACATAAGTTTTAGTGCTGCAATAAAATCATTAAGTGATAAATTTATATAATCGAGTTCCATTTTTTGTTTACAATGTCTATTGCAAGATCGTTGGGGGCTGCATGTCGCCACCCTCTCCCCTCCCATAACCGAATTTTAAAATTCTTTCTGAACTAAAGTTTTGTTCCCATTTTATACTGTTCTGAACCAAACACAATTTTGTACCTCGCCCGTTTAGAAGATATACTCAATTTTAGATGCGGGGGAGGAGGAGGAAGGAGGGGGTGGCAAAAACATGCCAGCCCCTCCACCCCCATGTCGGAATTTCAAAATTTCACTTATGCCATCGTATTGTACTAGTTTTGTACCGTTTTGTACCACAAACCGAACATTTTGTACATTGTTAGTTTTTGAGATATAATCGATCGTAAGTATGCTGTCGTACTGTAGAGTGCTACCTCCCCTCCCATCCCCCCATATGGGAATTTCAAAATTTCACTAATGCTATTGTATTGTACTAAATAGTTTTGTACCGTTGTGTACCACAAACCAAACATTTTGTACCTCATTAGTTTTTGAGATATAATTGATCTTAAGTATGCTGTCGTACTGTACTAGTTTTCTACCACGCTGCGCTGGTTTCAGAGATATAATGAGTTTTAGTTGGGGAAGGGACAGAGCCTACCTCGCCTACCTCGCCAGAATTTTAAAGTTCCAACTATGCTATTGTAGGAATTTTGCCCCTTCCCTCCTCCCCCTCTCTCCCTCTCACCGGTCTAAAATTGAGTATATCTTCTAAACGGGCGAGGTACTACATTTTTAATGTTTGGTCCAAAACGGTACAAAATGGGTACAAAACTTTAGTCCAGAAGGAATTTTAAAATTCGGTTATGGGGTCGGGGAGAGAGGGAGGCTGGCGACATGCAGCCTCGTTGGGGATATTAGTGTATAATGAGACAACGTTCAATGAAATTAGATTGTAATTATTCGGTAAAGTGACATTGTCTATAAATTCTTTAAACTCCCATGAGTTTTTAATGAAGTATTGATTTTGACCTGTTACATTTTTAATTATATTAGCAAGATATTTTGATAATGCATAAAAGGGGAACACTTGATACCATAGGTCTCATGGGGTAACCTTCTTTGTGTATTTTAGGTAGCCCATATATTTTGGGGGGTTGGGCGTTATGGATTTGAAGTTGGCGTGCCCAATATATATAGTTATCAAACCTTTTTGTTCCCATTTTTTGATGAGGTTGTTATTTTGTATTTGTAAATTAGTGGTGGGATCACTTTTTAATTCAGTGGAAGTACTAGATACTATCGTTTAGTAATAATGACATTTATTTATTACTAAAGTTTTGTTGCTTTTATCTCGTTTTCAGATAACTAAGTTTGGGTTGTCTTTAATGAATTTGTTTGTCTGTTTAATATCTTTGTTAAGTTTTTCATACCGTCGATCAGTTTTGCGCTTGCCAGAATTTTTAAAATTGGGCAGGTAGGTACATATTAACTATTATTCTGCATTTAACTGTTTACACTATAATTCTGTGCATTGTTTTATTTATTTTTTTAGTGATTTTCTGATGAAGGTAAATAAAGTTACCGAAAGTTAAAGTGTATTTTTAACTCGTCAAAAAAATTCATGTTCCATGGATTGGACGTTTTTTATAAAATAAAATTTAATATTATTTCAAAATAATTCTACAGTTTGTTAGACTTTTTTTCCGAGCACTCAGTATAGCTTTCTAAAGTTAATAATACTGCATTTAATACAAAACAGTTTTCTAAATAATTATCTAAAATGTTAAATCTGTGCACACATGATTTTTTAGAAATATACATATGTAGCTCCCGGCTAATTTTATTCTACATAAATTCAAGACATGTTTTGGTAATAAATTTTCATCGTAACAAGTTTCAACAAGTTTACATAAACATACATAGATTTATATGCATGTATCTAATGTAATTCCAAGTTATATAACACTACATATGCAAGGCTTACTAGAAATTTAATCAAATGATATTAAACAATATATGTATGTATGTTTGTAAATGATAATCTCTAATATATTATTATTGTGAAACATGTTCCAATATGTATTATTGTGTTACCTCGCTCTTTGGTGACTCATAGAGCATGTATGTATGTATGTACTATGTATGTATATATATGCCAACTAGTTTATCTATCTGCGGCGACTCAGAGACTGAACATAAAACGAGACGCTGATCTGCCTCTCTAGTCATTTGCTTACTAAAATCTATCGATATTGTTTCGATTATTCGATACAAAGTGAAAACATGAATATGAACACATCACGTTTTTCGTTCGGATGTCAACCTCCAACAATACAACGAGTTGCATTTGGTTATCATCCTCCAGGCAACGTTCTACCATCACAGGAACGTCTTGAAACACATAACTCGAGCAATAACAATCAATGGCAGCAGCAACCGCAACAACAACAATGTAACTGGAATTCTCACCTCCAATGGCATCCGTATAATTACTGGTTTCCACATCCTTCACATTTTGGACCGTATTACGCCCCACGTTTCGGAGGATTCGTACCACCACCATGCTACACCCCACCGCCACAATATCAACAGTCAGCGCCTGCATCTCTTTTTGGAACAGCATCTACGTCTGATGCAGCTACACAAAACGGAAGTAAGTACTTACATGTATATGTATGTTATATTCCTAACTGGCGTTTAAGCCTTTGCGAATAATAAGTATTAATGTTATTATTGGCAGTGATATTAAAACATGTAAAATAATATATCCAGATATGCAGCTTATTTAAAAAATGTTGTCCTGTTCAGGAGACTTTCTATGATCCGTTTATAAAAAAAGCACACGTAATCAAAGTTTATGCATCCTGGAATTAGATAATTGTGGAAATATTTGCTGATATACTGAGAACTTTAAATTGACTTAACTTGCTATTTACCAATATAAAATATTGCCCTTTCCTGAGTAACCAAAGGTATACTAAATAGTGACCAGTCAAACATACATTCTCATAAATCAAACGTTTTATTTTATAATTTTTTCTATTCAAGATGGAGTTTCACAAGATTTCTACTGGAGAGATTACAACCATGGCGAAATACCAGACGATGCTTTGAAAGGACCTGATGGAAAGTATATTGGCCAAATCAACTATGACGGACAAATTCTACCAGCATGCATTATTCCTGCAGAGAAATTGGCGATCGCAGAACGAGCTGGCAAACAAGTAATCACAAACCATATAAAGGTAATTATTGATATTTCATCAATTAACAATAAATATATCAAGACTTCTATTCCAGATTCTATGTTCACCAGTTCCCGAAAAATTCTATTGGGAATCTATTAATTTCAACGGCGTCACAGAGTTTCAAATGGCAAATGTTATTAAAGGCGGTTACCAAGATGGATACGACCTTTTCATAGGAAAAGCTTTTCATGAGGGACAATGGAAAATTGGCAAAGTTGTACCGAAAGAGAATACTTATAATAAGGGGCTTCAAGTCTGGGATCAAAACAATATGTGTGCTTTGATTCATAATTTCCAAATTCTTAAATATAGCAATGATGCAGAAGCTATAAAGCCTTCGAATAATTATAACAAAAACTTTAATCAAGGTGGTGTGCTTTTCTAAGTTTAAAGAAATTCTAATTTTTTATGAAATTTATTATTTTTAATTATTTATATTTATAAGACGCATATGTATATGATATTTTATTAGAATTAAATTTGTACAGCATTTCAATTGTTTATTTATTTTATTCCTATACTGCATAGTAACAATATATTAATAAAATAAAAATGCATTTACAATGCAATCTCTGAATCATACAGTGTTGTGAAACATGTTCCTAATGTTTATATTTTTATAACATCTATCATCAATGAGTTGAAAATTTTATATAATAGGGTCAATGATGTTTGACGGATAATAATAATAATTTATTATAGCTTTTGACGTGCATAGCTACGTATCTGCCTTGTTATTTCATACAAATACATAATACAAATAGTCTTCACAATAACAATATAGTAATACGAAATTGGCTAAAAGTGGGGAACAGTGGCGTAGCCAGAATCTTGGTTTGGGGGGCGAGCAAAAGGGTTGAAGAACTAAAAAAGGAACGAAAGGTTTGAAAAAGTATATATTTAACATATTTCAATCATCCAAATTCTGACAGTTGTCACAGTTGAAGCGCGAAAGACCAACTACCAATAACATATAATGTTTTAAGATGTATATTTGTACAGTAAATAATAAAATTAATCAAATTAAGCGCAACCTGAACAATTTGAAATCGCGCAATTTGCGACTTGTGGTTTCTTTAAAAAAGTTGTTGCAATTTTGTGTCAGAAGTCGCTCAAATTGCGATAAATCGCCCAACCTGGCAACATCGTCTGATTGTGCACTGTGCAGTGTTGCAATAAATAGTTATTTTCGTCAAATCTATTTAGATATATCGTTTTTACCGAAAAAAGTTTTTCAATAAAATTAGAATTATGGATACAGTTTTTTATAATTAATTTTTTAATTAAGTTTGCGTACTGTTTTTTAAATGTCATAATCATCCTTGCTTCTGCACATAGTATGTGCAGATTATTTAGTAGTTTATTTAGTAGTTTTAAATTATCAGACGCGCACAAAATCTCAGGTGAAACCCAATTGTTACAATGACTCCGACAAGATACTCTTTTGAATGGGAAGGCCATGTCAAAGTAATAAAAGAAAACACGGTAAACACAAAGAAAACTATCATCTACATTATTTTCACTCAACCTACAGTCCCACCTCTCAGATCCTAATGCCTTTTTGAATTTATCCACATTACTCTCTGTGAAATAGCGTTTTTTACTGAGATAGTTATTTTCCCTAGTCCTTGAACAGAATTGTTAGAGCTTGACAAAAAATAGATTGATATACGAATAATTCAAATCATTTCAATTTTTATAGTTGTATTAAATTATTATATCCTTCATTATTACTTGTGGATATTATTAAAATTCGATATATCAATGAATTCTTTGTTTTTTCGATAATTTTGTTGATAGGCATGGCAATTTATATTTATATTATTAATAATTTGACGCATATTAAATGTCAATTTCTTCTACACATATTATTATATGTTATGGAATACAGTGGTATTTAATTATTTATTGTTTTATTGACCTACAAGTGGAAATAAATCAGGAATTAAAAGATTATTATTTATAATTTTAAAGCGAGCTAATTCCTCATAATGATCAGAAAATTCCGGGTTGTTGACAAAGATATCACATAAATGATCATCAACATTGGTGACTATATTACCAATTACCGATTCTACACAATGACATATCTATATATCTGATAAAAACATAACCAGATGTGTTCCCGAAAGTGCAAACGCATTTGGCTTGATTATGCCCGTAACTTCAAAAAATTCATTGCTAGTCAAACCCCGTACGTCCGTGACTGTCACAGAGAATAAGCAATTATCTTTGATAGGCATTAATAATGTTGTTGGTGTCTATTAAGTGCATCTCTACAGATTTGATCTGCCCGTATACTTGATTAGATTTAATGATGGCTCTTTGTATGTGAATTATTCTTCATATCCGCAAGTGGTTATTTGTGCGTTTCCCACAGCTTAAAAAATATTTTCTTCCCTAATTCGTCCTTATTTTGTTCTGCCAATTCAATTGATCAATCTGCCAATTTAATTCTGTAAGTATATCTTTTGTAAATGTTATTAAAACCTTCCACGATCGAGATCTCTATTAAGGGAGCTTTCGAGTTTCGACCGTGTCATAGTAGTGTGTAATAAAAAAATAAGAAACACAAAAAATGTAATAAGTAACTCATTGTTTCGCCACTAATGTAAATGGGTTCTTCACGAGCAAAAAGTGTGTATGATATAACAAAAGGTTGCGGTAACTCGATGTGTCAACCACGCTAAAAGAAAAACCTTCTGGGGGGTTATTCTCGAATCTGAGGGAATGGAAATTTCAAGAGAATTGTCAAAAAATTCCTACAATTTCAATAGTTCCTATTCTGGAGTTGACTTTCTCACTTTTTCGTAACAAGTTGTAACGAGGAGTGAGCGGTGAAAGTTACTCCCTGGGAGTGCTATTTTTCCACTGTTTCGAGAATAACCCCCCTGGGGGGTTATTCTCGAAAAAGTGAGAAAGTCAACTCCAGAATAGGAACTATTGAAATTGTAGGAATTTTTTGACAATTCTCTTGATATTTCCATTCCCTCGGATTCGAGAATAACCCCCCTGGGTGGGTGAAAGGTGTCAAAATTTTACGGTAACTCGCCGTCTAAACTACACTAGATACTGCTTTATTAGATTTCTTCGTCAGAAGGTGTTATAATCTCAAAAATGCAAGTACAAAAGAGGGAGGAGAAGATATAAGAAAGGAAAAATTAAAAGAAAATAAAGCAAAACAATACCAAAGGAAAAAAAATGAAATCAACGATTAAAAATAAAGATGTTTGTATACGGCATCTAGCTGATAATGGCGATATCAGCATTCCCACGCATAGTTTAGCTGCGAACCTCATCCAAAATCGATATTTCCAATTCCCACAACGTCAATTACCAAAGAAAAAATTCCAACGAACCAACGTTGTGAACACATAATACGTAATATTCAAACTACAACATTAACAGTGCCAACACTTGAATCATATTCATTTTCTTAAAATTACTGTTTTACTCGTTAAATCTCAGGACTTACATATCTGTAACGAAAGTGAAATTTATCTTCCCAACAGACTTTTATCTCTCATCATGGGTCAAATGCAATGTCTTTGCCTAAGTATAACTATAAATTGTAAAAGTAAGTATTCCCTCCGATCAAAAATTTTAATTCTTTGTTTTTGTCTTGATGTTAGCATAAGATATAAAAATAAGATAAAAGAAATATACATTTACAGGGTTGCTAAGAATAAGTTACTATTTAGCAGTATGTTCTGTATTAGAACTATTGCACATTTGTTAAAGTCATCAAAGAATTATAATTCCGTAACACGATTCATAAAATAAACGTTGTGTGTGTTTTTTTTTTTTAGTACTTATGGGTGAAAGTCATTCCATTACTTTTGATTTCAAATTATTTTAAATGTAGAAACTTTACAGATTGAGATTTCTTGCAAACCAATTTTCAAAATATATTGGTGAAATAGGGAAGACTAATACCTAATCCAAAACATAGTAACTTTTAGAAATGTAGGGAAAGGGTGTACAAAATGACACATATTTTATAAAAACAGAAAATTTTTATTAAAAAATATTGTAGTATTTAATCATGCAAAACGTAATGGAAACATAAGATAACCTTTTTGTATCGTTGGAGATGAAATTTTAACTAAAAAAAATTACATGTTCTCTTGGTAAAAAAAAAAAAGAATAGACAACAAAAATTTATTTTAATTCATTGTTTCATTTTTTTATAGTATGATTTACTGGGTACAAAGTTCACAAACAAAAATCTTTTTGTTGACACTAACAACATAGCCACATCTCACTTTGTTTGAACCTTTTGTACAGTTCTGTGCAATAAATGCAAACACAATCGTCATCTTCGGCTGCAGAAAAAGATTCTTGTTCCACTTCTGACTGACAGTTTGCGTTTTTCTTTTGTCTCTTCCAAATTTGAAGAAGAGTTTAGTATAGAAGTGGCTTGACGATTGCTCGGTTTTCTTTTTCCCTGTCCGGAAACAAATGGTCCTACTGGATCTGGATTTAAATCAGCTGGAGTAACCAAAATCAGTAAATATGGTGCTTGTTGGTCTTTGTAAAATATTCTGAGATGTCCCTAAGGTTACAGTATTCATTGTAGGAATGTGGGGAGGGGTTCTATGGCGGAAATATTTTGCAAACTAGGTCCAGGTACAGCCGCACTATTAATAAAAATGTTTGTGGTTTTTGCGCAGTATTATCAAATAATGTTTGTCGTTTCCGATGCTTCGAACATATTAGTCAGGGAATACATCACGATTTATTTGACAAATCTGTGATTGGCGTTTTGAACAGTAGGTGCCTTTTCATACGCTTCCTTCAGCAAACCACTAATTTGAAAATGTGTCACAACCCGATCAGGATGAGCTTTTAGCCATTTAGTGATTTCTTGATCATAATAAGTCTTTAGAGGCCCAAAAAATGAAATATCAAGTGATTGCATACGGTGTGTGCAGTGAGGTAGTAAACATAAAAGCACAATCCTATTTTCTTTGGCATGCACGAGAGCGTCAAGATATTTGTGGCGCCCGAATGCTCATCGACAATTAACAACATTTTTTCAGTGGGGGATGCTTTGGCATATTTTTGAAAATGTTGCAGCCACCGTAAAAAAAACTCTTCTCAGCAATGCCTAAAGATATAACAATATCTGGGTTTCTTCTTCGAAATTCTCTTAACCAATCCTCAGTTGTATCCAGCGGCCTTCATTTTAACAATATCTGGGTTTCTTCTTCGAAATTCTCTTAACCAATCCTTTCCAGCGGCGATTAAAATGATGTTGAATCATTTTTTACTGATATGTTATAGGGTAACTCTAAAACGTCTTTTCTTGTTAGTCCAAAGAACTTCGATTCCTGCAGTTTTAAATGTTCTACTAATTACCGTTCTACTTCTGGAGGAAACGTCAATAATGCAACCCTAAGAGCAATAATTTGATAACTTACCTGTTTATGATTTATAATTTCGCTACAAAATTTATTAAGATTAAAAATATGATAATCGAGCGTCCACCCTCTCTAATTGACGAAGCCGTACTAAATGTAAATTAGCATGCTAAGAACCCGTGCCACAATAACATATTCGTCTCCGAACCCTTCCGAACGATGGTTTGTTTGTAAACTAGCCTGCTTCATTATATCCCACTATGTCATTTTCTCCTTTCTTCTCCTAGACCAACATTACGTCATCAATAAGAATTCTTTGTGCTAAAATTTATTGGAATACTACAATTTTCGGTCATACATAAATATGGGTACCTTATGTTATGGTAGCGTATGGTCACTTAAGTTATATAACAACACTTATTCCAAAATAAATATCTCTAACAGTTTTCCTCATAAAGATGCTGAACAAGATTTCTTTTGGAAAGAATATATTAATGGTGACATACCAGAGGATGCTCTAAAAGGCCCAGATGGAAAATATATTGGTCAAATTGCGCACAAGTGTCACATTTTACCAGCTTCCATCGACCCACACCGCAAAATCGCTATCACCGAAAGAGCTGGAAAAGTAGTAGCCACCGAGAATATAAAAGTAAATTTTCAAAATTATAATTCAATGTAATAAAGTTTCGAACCTCTTCATTTATAGATCTTATGCACTTCAGCGCCAAATAAATTTTATTGGGAATATATTAATTTTAATTTGGACAATGTGACCGATTACCATATGCGAAACGCTTTCAAAGGAGGATATGAGGATGGTTATGCACTTTACATAGGTAAAGCGTTGGATGCGGGTGAGTGGAAGATCGGAAAAGTGGTGCCCAATTCGAATTGGCGTTATAAAGGACTTCAAGTTTTGAATAAATCAGATCAATGTCATATAATTCGAAATTTCCAGATTCTCAAATATGCCAATGAACCAAATCCTGTTCGGTTTTCAAATAGTGAAGTTTGTGGATTAGCTGATGATACATATTTAGGTAAGTGTGCATGTATATCAGCATAACAACTTTGGAAAATTATGTCTCGATTTAAGGCGGTGTTATGCAAAAATTCTATTGGCAAGAATACATCAGAGGTAAAATACCAATCGACGCATTCAGTGGTACTCCTGGAAAATACATTGGTCAAGTTACATACGACGGACAAATTTTGCCAGCTTGTATTAATCCACAGAAGAAAACAGCAATTGCTTTTCGAGCCGGGAAAAGAATAATTCCACATCGTGTAATGGTAAAATATTAGCTTTATTATTAACTTTAAATTAAGACTTGAAAATTTTTAGATAATGTGCACACCAGTACCAGATCAATTTTATTGGGAACACGTCGATGCAACCGAAGTCAACGATCAGCTTTTAAAAAACGCTGTACGAGCTGGTTACGAAGACGATTACTACCTCTTTATTGGTAGAGCGTGGAAAGAGAATGAATGGAAAATTGGAAAAGTTGCGTTCAAAAAGAACACGTCCTGCAAAGGTTTGCAAATTTGGAATCGTCACGAAAGGTGTGCTTTCCTTTTCAATTTTATGATCCTTAAGTACTACACCGACGACCCGAATTCTGTACAATTTTCCAGATTTGATGAATTACCTGATGATGAAAGTACGTATGAAAGTCCATGTGAGTTGTAGTAAATTAAAATAAATTTTAATTCAAGAGATAATTTGTGAAATATGTAAAACCTAGTTAATCTAATTAATGCGTTTTAGCTTATTTAAGTCAGGGTTAGTCATCGCATTCAAATAGATAAATTCGTTGTTTAACAAAATATATTTGTTTATAACTAACAATCCGTTTATAGTTCTGTCCAATCAATTCCTAAATCTTTCTTGGAATGTATGAATTGAAATTTTGAAACAAATTATAAAGATTTTTTGATATAGAATTGGTGACAATATTTCTTTATTTCTTGTTAAATCAAATCAATTACAAATGAAATATTATTTTAAGTAATTTAATCATTATTACAGGTTGTACCGATGAAGAGTTTACTTGGAAGAATTATGTTCCCGGTGATATTCCCGAAGACGCTGTACGAAGTTCAGAAAATAAATATGTCGGGCAAGTTCAATTTGGCAGGTATACTTGTCTACCAGTCTGCATTTTTCCAAATTCTCATACAGCAATAGGCGAATATTACGGAAAGCTCGTCTTCACAGAAGATATCAAAGTAATAATTTTAAAACATAATTGAGAGATGAACAACCATTAAGCTTAAAATTATGTTTCTAGATCTTGTGCGCAATTAATTTGAACCAATTTGTATGGCAGCCTATCGATTTCAGTTCCGTTACGGATTCTCAGATGAAATATGCAGTTGTTGGAGGACACCAACACGGTTACGACCTTTACATCGGACAAGCTCATCACGAAGGTGAATGGAAAATCGGCAAAGTTGTTCCTAAAGAAAACCCTTGCAAAGGACTTCAGGTTTGGAACAGGAATAATGGTTGTCATATAATTTTAAATTTCCACATATTGAAATATATTCCATCCTCAGAAATATAAATATTATTTTATTTACGAGATTATATTAAAATATATGTTCTTATTTAAATAAAATTTAATGTTGGATTACCACCACCTTTTTTATCGTTAAAATTACATTGATAAGATAACAAATACTGTCCTTATAATACCTATGTATATGACTAATCAACATATTCCCTTTATCTTGCTCGGCGAATCGATATTTTTTACAGTATCCAACTTTTGATCAATAAGTGAGGTATACCTAGTTTTCTGATTTCCTTTCAATCAAACATGCATCCAAATTTTCCGCATCCTCCTCACCATCAACCACCACCTGTTTTTATGCCAGAGCAAAATCAATTTCCACAACCTTTTCCTCCACCGCCGCATCATTTTCCACCTGCCCAACCACCACATCAGTTCCCACCTCTACCACCACATCATGAACCGCCACGTTTCCCTGAATTTCATCACGAGGTTCCACCGCCGTATTCGCATCATCCAGGATTTCCACCACCGCAACAACCCTTTTAAAAAGGTAAATATTAAGACTTAAGATATTATTTAACTTATTAAATTACAAAAATCCATTATTAAAAAAAAAATTGAATCAAACATTATTTTATTTAATTAAGTCTTCTGTCTGGAATAAGCTTCATGTCAAAAAATAATCTTCATTTGGATTAGCTTTTTTTGATAAAATAAGCCCTATTTATATAGGCATGGAACGATTTATCTCGCAAAATAAGATTAATATAATTTCTACCAGATTTACGATAAGAAACATGTTGTAAAAAATATTTATTTGCATTGTTAACATACTGATTTATCCATGACGATTAATTATTGCAGATTTGGAATTTTAAGTGCTTGTTTATGATTGTCCTAAAATCGGAAAAAGTGAGCTCAACTAGGTTTATTACGTAAAGAGTAGAAATGACGATGAAGGAGGATTATTATTTGGGATTTCCTTTTAATTCAATTCATTTTTTATATTATTTAATAGGTTTTTTGGCCCAAACATATTGCTTTATCTAAATTCATTTTCTAGTAGATGTAGTTTTATAATTGCAAGAACTTATTACGTAGCACCTGTTCAGCATTGTGACTAATACATGTATGCTAGTTCAATTTAAATTAGTATCTACCAAATTAATTATTAATGAAAATAATGTAAAGATACTACACATGTGATGATTATATTTTTACAGGTATATATTGCATGAAGGTACTACTCAACCTACTAACCTATAAATATGGAAAACGAAGTGGGAACTTCATATACATACATCGCTACCAATAAGTTTGGATTAGTACATTAAGTAAACATAATAACTAAGATAATAGTTTATCTTAAAACATGTTTTTAAAGTAAGTTCCTTTGTTATTTATTAGCAGAATTACTACCTATGTACATAATATAGACTTATTGTACTTTATCGCTTCTGAAAATTAAATCAAAATAAACTTATTTATATTTTTTTATGGTTTTGATAACCATTATCCTAGATGAGTACCTATCTCAAAACTTAACAATTCTATGACTCATGTGCAGGGCCGCGCCTAGCTTTGAATGCGCCCCTGGGCAAACAGCGCCTTTGCGCCCTCCGCCAATATACAGCCTTGGCCATAAATATTGAGCACCCTACAAATTTTGCATGTGTGCGATAACTATAACAGTGAATAAATCCTGCTGTTTATGAAGTCTTTTGTCAGCCTCTAAAAAATATTAAAAAGGATGACTTACGTCAAAGCTACCGATAAAACATCTGTTGCAATAAAATTTGTTATTTTTTAATTTCTCTGGTTATTTCTTAGTTCACTGCTTTCGCTCACTGTAATCTAGTGCGCTTTTGGTGTTTAGATTTGTGTGTGTTTAGTGATATTGTTTCAATATGCCCAAAAAAAGCGACGCGACGTTAGTTTAGGAAAAGGTGTCCAGATAAAGCTTTTGCATGATCCAGGGTAGTCGCAGGTAGAAATTTCGAAAACTGTGAAATGTTCGTGCCGATCTGTCCAGTATCCTATTCAGCGATTCACCATGCCCGGATCGCATGTTAATAGGTCCAGAACCGGACGCAAACGAATCACGACAGACTGTGAGGATCGTAAAATATTGAGAGAGTCGTTAAGAAATAGGAAGAAAACTTCATCAGACCTCGCTGCTGAGTTGTCACAAGGTTTTAATAACATAATATCTGCTCGGGCCACTCGTAGACGGCTGCAGCAAGCTGGTCTAAAAGGCTGTAAGGCCAGGAAGAAGCCGTGGCTCTCTGAAAAAAATAAAAAGGCACGGTATGAGTGGGCTCGAAAACACCAAAGTTTCATCGAAGATGATTGGTCAAAAATCGTGTGGTCAGACGAATCAAACTTTGAGGTAAGTTAATCAACTTGATGTTCTATCAATTTTCAACAATTTGATTAGAAAATAAAATTTATGAACAAAAAAAATAATGATCGATTTCTCTGCAATATTTCTTCACACTTCAGATTTTTGGTACACCAGGTGTGACTTTTGTCCGTCGCCGGGCAGGTGAAGAATTTAATTTGTACTGTGTGGTACCGACCCTAAAACACGGTGGCGGCAGTCTTATGGTCTGGGGGTGCCTGAGCGCTTCTGGAGCTGGAGAAATGTTGGTTTGTGTAGGACGTATGAACTACAAAACATACATAAACGTTCTAGAATCTGCATTACGGCTCTCTTTCTCCTCACTTTTTGGCGATACAAGCATGGTCGGCGTTAAGTTCGAACAGGATAGCGCACCCTGTCACAAAGCTGCCCACACAAACGCTTGGTTCAGGGAAAATCAGATTGAACTCTTGGACTGGCCTGCTCAATCGCCTGATCTGAACCCCAAAGAACATCTATGGGGTATATTAAAGCGAAAAGTTAGGCGTCACATAATGAAGTCAAAAGACGAGTTAAAGGATCGCTTGCGCCTAGAATGGAACGCTATAAGTCCGGAAGATTGTAAGAAACTGGTGTGCTCTCTACCCAAAAGAATTACTGCTGTAATTAAAGCAAAGGCTGGGCCAACTAAATATTGATTTTTCTTAATAATAAACATAATAAACCTGTGCAAGTTGTTTTAATTTATTTTAATTTAATATTCTTCAAAGAACTCCAAGTTAACCCGGGTTCTCAATACTTATGGCCAAGGCTGTATGGTCCTCTATACGAAATAAAACTTAAATAATGAAAATATTAAAAGAAACATTTTTGTTGCAGATGTTTGCTCTATAAATTTTCATAATAATAATAAATAATAAATGGATAAAAATAATAAAATAATAATATAATAATAATAATAATAATAAATCATGTTGGGAAAGTGTGGCCTCAAGATACCCGGCGCCGGTGGGCACTGCCCATCCCTCATGTGTGCATAAATTTAGAAGTAAGAAAAACTAATTCTGCAAATATTGGATCAACAGAATTAAGAGTTGTTGAGAATTTTTACTTTACTCTAGAGTTTTCCAACTAAAAGATCAGATTTGTCCGCTTTGGACTTTTTTTATTGTGGTTGTTTAATTACTAAAATGTTTGGTCATGTTACAGAGAGTTCTTGAGATTTAGACAAACTGAAAAGTAAAATATTTTAAGCATCTAATGGAATTCAAGTCAGACAGCTGCAAAATATAAAAATACATTTTCAATATAGACAGCGTCACTATTTGCCTGCTTCTGGCGAACTACAAAAAAATTCTTTGCATTTTGTTCTTGATTATTGGTTGCATCTTTTCAGTTCTATTAGATTGTACAAATCAGGTATACTGAGAAAATTCTTGGCATAATGCCAAAACATTTCCACGTTTTGAGCCTTTTCAGATTAAAAGAATTTTTATCTACTTACTAATTAAAGTAAAAAGATCCGGTCCAGTAGAACAGTGAGACGCCGCAGGCCCAAACATCCAGCCCATTGAAGGGCTTCCACAATGAAAAAACCACTTAGGAACCCAAAATTCGGCTCTATTTATGGCGAGAAATGATAGACTATAGTAATACATTATAATGTAGGAATCTACATAAACTGCAGGTATAATTCAAGTAGATCGATTATTTGTAAATAGATGGCGCGCCAAATATTTATAATCAGTATGAACTATTTATATTTTTTATATGAGTAATATAACTATTTAACGAAGGAAAGATGCTGCTTAGAGAAACAGACAACAAACATTATTTTCAATCCAAAGAACGTAACCAAAACAACAAAATCCAAATCGTAACTTTTATTACCTAAATTTCATATATTTACTAAATTGTTCTTGACAACCTTGCATAAATAAATAATAATAAGTAATAAATTGTAGAAATAAAAAAAACAAAACAAAAATACAAAATATATTTTTAATATAAAATATTACATCAAATAACTGTATATATAACTAATAATAAGTACATGCTTTATTTGTTGCAATTTTTTTTTTTGTAAATATCCAAATATGACTCTGAAAATAAAACAATAGATACAACATATGACAAAGCGTTGCCTTTTATATCATCATAAATTTATAAATTATAAACAATAAAAATAAATTGTAATCTTGTTTGTCTTATCGAATTATTATTTACACAGAAGTATTTGTTAAAAATTAATTAATAATTTGATCAAAACAAATTTGTATCTTACCTATAACTCATTTTGTCCATCCATGTTAAAGTATTTTCAAATAGTGAAGTTTGTGGATTAGCTGATGATACATATTTAGGTAAGTGTGCATGTATATCAGCATAACAACTTTGGAAAATTATGTCTCGATTTAAGGCGGTGTTATGCAAAAATTCTATTGGCAAGAATACATCAGAGGTAAAATACCAATCGACGCATTCAGTGGTACTCCTGGAAAATACATTGGTCAAGTTACATACGACGGACAAATTTTGCCAGCTTGTATTAATCCACAGAAGAAAACAGCAATTGCTTTTCGAGCCGGGAAAAGAATAATTCCACATCGTGTAATGGTAAAATATTAGCTTTATTATTAACTTTAAATTAAGACTTGAAAATTTTTAGATAATGTGCACACCAGTACCAGATCAATTTTATTGGGAACACGTCGATGCAACCGAAGTCAACGATCAGCTTTTAAAAAACGCTGTACGAGCTGGTTACGAAGACGATTACTACCTCTTTATTGGTAGAGCGTGGAAAGAGAATGAATGGAAAATTGGAAAAGTTGCGTTCAAAAAGAACACGTCCTGCAAAGGTTTGCAAATTTGGAATCGTCACGAAAGGTGTGCTTTCCTTTTCAATTTTATGATCCTTAAGTACTACACCGACGACCCGAATTCTGTACAATTTTCCAGATTTGATGAATTACCTGATGATGAAAGTACGTATGAAAGTCCATGTGAGTTGTAGTAAATTAAAATAAATTTTAATTCAAGAGATAATTTGTGAAATATGTAAAACCTAGTTAATCTAATTAATGCGTTTTAGCTTATTTAAGTCAGGGTTAGTCATCGCATTCAAATAGATAAATTCGTTGTTTAACAAAATATATTTGTTTATAACTAACAATCCGTTTATAGTTCTGTCCAATCAATTCCTAAATCTTTCTTGGAATGTATGAATTGAAATTTTGAAACAAATTATAAAGATTTTTTGATATAGAATTGGTGACAATATTTCTTTATTTCTTGTTAAATCAAATCAATTACAAATGAAATATTATTTTAAGTAATTTAATCATTATTACAGGTTGTACCGATGAAGAGTTTACTTGGAAGAATTATGTTCCCGGTGATATTCCCGAAGACGCTGTACGAAGTTCAGAAAATAAATATGTCGGGCAAGTTCAATTTGGCAGGTATACTTGTCTACCAGTCTGCATTTTTCCAAATTCTCATACAGCAATAGGCGAATATTACGGAAAGCTCGTCTTCACAGAAGATATCAAAGTAATAATTTTAAAACATAATTGAGAGATGAACAACCATTAAGCTTAAAATTATGTTTCTAGATCTTGTGCGCAATTAATTTGAACCAATTTGTATGGCAGCCTATCGATTTCAGTTCCGTTACGGATTCTCAGATGAAATATGCAGTTGTTGGAGGACACCAACACGGTTACGACCTTTACATCGGACAAGCTCATCACGAAGGTGAATGGAAAATCGGCAAAGTTGTTCCTAAAGAAAACCCTTGCAAAGGACTACAGGTTTGGAACAGGAATAATGGTTGTCATATAATTTTAAATTTCCACATATTGAAATATATTCCATCCTCAGAAATATAAATATTATTTTATTTACGAGATTATATTAAAATATATGTTCTTATTTAAATAAAATTTAATGTTGGATTACCACCACCTTTTTTATCGTTAAAATTACATTGATAAGATAACAAATACTGTCCTTATAATACCTATGTATATGACTAATCAACATATTCCCTTTATCTTGCTCGGCGAATCGATATTTTTTACAGTATCCAACTTTTGATCAATAAGTGAGGTATACCTAGTTTTCTGATTTCCTTTCAATCAAACATGCATCCAAATTTTCCGCATCCTCCTCACCATCAACCACCACCTGTTTTTATGCCAGAGCAAAATCAATTTCCACAACCTTTTCCTCCACCGCCGCATCATTTTCCACCTGCCCAACCACCACATCAGTTCCCACCTCTACCACCACATCATGAACCGCCACGTTTCCCTGAATTTCATCACGAGGTTCCACCGCCGTATTCGCATCATCCAGGATTTCCACCACCGCAACAACCCTTTTAAAAAGGTAAATATTAAGACTTAAGATATTATTTAACTTATTAAATTACAAAAATCCATTATTAAAAAAAAATTGAATCAAACTATTTTACTTAATTAAGTCTTCTGTCTGGAATAAGCTTCATGTCAAAAAATAATCTTCATTTGGATTAGCTTTTTTGATAAAATAAGCCCTATTTATATAGGCATGGAACGATTTATCTCGCAAAATAAGATTAATATAATTTCTACCAGATTTACGATAAGAAACATGTTGTAAAAAATATTTATTTGCATTGTTAACATACTGATTTATCCATGACGATTAATTATTGCAGATTTGGAATTTTAAGTGCTTGTTTATGATTGTCCTAAAATCGGAAAAAGTGAGCTCAACTAGGTTTATTACGTAAAGAGTAGAAATGACGATGAAGGAGGATTATTATTTGGGATTTCCTTTTAATTCAATTCATTTTTTATATTATTTAATAGGTTTTTTGGCCCAAACATATTGCTTTATCTAAATTCATTTTCTAGTAGATGTAGTTTTATAATTGCAAGAACTTATTACGTAGCACCTGTTCAGCATTGTGACTAATACATGTATGCTAGTTCAATTTAAATTAGTATCTACCAAATTAATTATTAATGAAAATAATGTAAAGATACTACACATGTGATGATTATATTTTTACAGGTATATATTGCATGAAGGTACTACTCAACCTACTAACCTATAAATATGGAAAACGAAGTGGGAACTTCATATACATACATCGCTACCAATAAGTTTGGATTAGTACATTAAGTAAACATAATAACTAAGATAATAGTTTATCTTAAAACATGTTTTTAAAGTAAGTTCCTTTGTTATTTATTAGCAGAATTACTACCTATGTACATAATATAGACTTATTGTACTTTATCGCTTCTGAAAATTAAATCAAAATAAACTTATTTATATTTTTTTATGGTTTTGATAACCATTATCCTAGATGAGTACCTATCTCAAAACTTAACAATTCTATGACTCATGTGCAGGGCCGCGCCTAGCTTTGAATGCGCCCCTGGGCAAACAGCGCCTTTGCGCCCTCCGCCAATATACAGCCTTGGCCATAAATATTGAGCACCCTACAAATTTTGCATGTGTGCGATAACTATAACAGTGAATAAATCCTGCTGTTTATGAAGTCTTTTGTCAGCCTCTAAAAAATATTAAAAAGGATGACTTACGTCAAAGCTACCGATAAAACATCTGTTGCAATAAAATTTGTTATTTTTTAATTTCTCTGGTTATTTCTTAGTTCACTGCTTTCGCTCACTGTAATCTAGTGCGCTTTTGGTGTTTAGATTTGTGTGTGTTTAGTGATATTGTTTCAATATGCCCAAAAAAAGCGACGCGACGTTAGTTTAGGAAAAGGTGTCCAGATAAAGCTTTTGCATGATCCAGGGTAGTCGCAGGTAGAAATTTCGAAAACTGTGAAATGTTCGTGCCGATCTGTCCAGTATCCTATTCAGCGATTCACCATGCCCGGATCGCATGTTAATAGGTCCAGAACCGGACGCAAACGAATCACGACAGACTGTGAGGATCGTAAAATATTGAGAGAGTCGTTAAGAAATAGGAAGAAAACTTCATCAGACCTCGCTGCTGAGTTGTCACAAGGTTTTAATAACATAATATCTGCTCGGGCCACTCGTAGACGGCTGCAGCAAGCTGGTCTAAAAGGCTGTAAGGCCAGGAAGAAGCCGTGGCTCTCTGAAAAAAATAAAAAGGCACGGTATGAGTGGGCTCGAAAACACCAAAGTTTCATCGAAGATGATTGGGCAAAAATCGTGTAGTCAGACGAATCAAACTTTGAGGTAAGTTAATCAACTTGATGTTCTATCAATTTTCAACAATTTGATTAGAAAATAAAATTTATGAACAAAAAAAAATAATGATCGATTTCTCTGCAATATTTCTTCACACTTCAGATTTTTGGTACACCAGGTGTGACTTTTGTCCGTCGCCGGGCAGGTGAAGAATTTAATTTGTACTGTGTGGTACCGACCCTAAAACACGGTGGCGGCAGTCTTATGGTCTGGGGGTGCCTGAGCGCTTCTGGAGCTGGAGAAATGTTGGTTTGTGTAGGACGTATGAACTACAAAACATACATAAACGTTCTAGAATCTGCATTACGGCTCTCTTTCTCCTCACTTTTTGGCGATACAAGCATGGTCGGCGTTAAGTTCGAACAGGATAGCGCACCCTGTCACAAAGCTGCCCACACAAACGCTTGGTTCAGGGAAAATCAGATTGAACTCTTGGACTGGCCTGCTCAATCGCCTGATCTGAACCCCAAAGAACATCTATGGGGTATATTAAAGCGAAAAGTTAGGCGTCACATAATGAAGTCAAAAGACGAGTTAAAGGATCGCTTGCGCCTAGAATGGAACGCTATAAGTCCGGAAGATTGTAAGAAACTGGTGTGCTCTCTACCCAAAAGAATTACTGCTGTAATTATAGCAAAGGCTGGGCCAACTAAATATTGATTTTTCTTAATAATAAACATAATAAACCTGTGCAAGTTGTTTTAATTTATTTTAATTTAATATTCTTCAAAGAACTCCAAGTTAACCCGGGTTCTCAATACTTATGGCCAAGGCTGTATGGTCCTCTATACGAAATAAAACTTAAATAATGAAAATATTAAAAGAAACATTTTTGTTGCAGATGTTTGCTCTATAAATTTTCATAATAATAATAAATAATAAATGGATAAAAATAATAAAATAATAATATAATAATAATAATAATAATAAATCATGTTGGGAAAGTGTGGCCTCAAGATACCCGGCGCCGGTGGGCACTGCCCATCCCTCATGTGTGCATAAATTTAGAAGTAAGAAAAACTAATTCTGCAAATATTGGATCAACAGAATTAAGAGTTGTTGAGAATTTTTACTTTACTCTAGAGTTTTCCAACTAAAAGATCAGATTTGTCCGCTTTGGACTTTTTTTATTGTGGTTGTTTAATTACTAAAATGTTTGGTCATGTTACAGAGAGTTCTTGAGATTTAGACAAACTGAAAAGTAAAATATTTTAAGCATCTAATGGAATTCAAGTCAGACAGCTGCAAAATATAAAAATACATTTTCAATATAGACAGCGTCACTATTTGCCTGCTTCTGGCGAACTACAAAAAAATTCTTTGCATTTTGTTCTTGATTATTGGTTGCATCTTTTCAGTTCTATTAGATTGTACAAATCAGGTATACTGAGAAAATTCTTGGCATAATGCCAAAACATTTCCACGTTTTGAGCCTTTTCAGATTAAAAGAATTTTTATCTACTTACTAATTAAAGTAAAAAGATCCGGTCCAGTAGAACAGTGAGACGCCGCAGGCCCAAACATCCAGCCCATTGAAGGGCTTCCACAATGAAAAAACCACTTAGGAACCCAAAATTCGGCTCTATTTATGGCGAGAAATGATAGACTATAGTAATACATTATAATGTAGGAATCTACATAAACTGCAGGTATAATTCAAGTAGATCGATTATTTGTAAATAGATGGCGCGCCAAATATTTATAATCAGTATGAACTATTTATATTTTTTATATGAGTAATATAACTATTTAACGAAGGAAAGATGCTGCTTAGAGAAACAGACAACAAACATTATTTTCAATCCAAAGAACGTAACCAAAACAACAAAATCCAAATCGTAACTTTTATTACCTAAATTTCATATATTTACTAAATTGTTCTTGACAACCTTGCATACATAAATAATAATAAGTAATAAATTGTAGAAATAAAAAGAAAACAAAAATACAAAATATATTTTTAATATAAAATATTACATCAAATAACTGTATATATAACTAATAATAAGTACATGCTTTATTTGTTGCAATTTTTTTTTTGTAAATATCCAAATATGACTCTGAAAATAAAACAATAGATACAACATATGACAAAGCGTTGCCTTTTATATCATCATAAATTTATAAATTATAAACAATAAAAATAAATTGTAATCTTGTTTGTCTTATCGAATTATTATTTACACAGAAGTATTTGTTAAAAATTAATTAATAATTTGATCAAAACAAATTTGTATCTTACCTATAACTCATTTTGTCCATCCATGTTAAAGTATTTATATAATATAATACAATTATAATATAACATACTTAAAAGGGATGATGATGATGAGGTGGGCCTGTAAAAATAATTTAAGATTTAGACTTCTATTTTCTATTCATTCAATTTCTATTCATAATTACTTACCTGGTGGGAAATGTGGACCAGGAGGTGGTGGTGGTGCATAATGCGGTGGTCCCGGTGGTGGTGGTGGTGGATAATGTGGTGGTCCGTGAGGAGGTGGTGGATAATGTGGACGATGGTGTGGAGGGTGATGTGGATGATGTGGGGGATGGTGTGGATGATGATGCGGTGGATGATGTGGTGGATGACCAAACGGCGGTGGCGGCATTTTATCTCACTTTTCTTTTAGAAAATACGTGTCAATAATTGAACGAGAACTGATATTGTGAGTTACAGATATCGTTATTTATAGAAAAATATCATCATATCACTGAAAATACACTACTTCATCGTAAAAAAACAAAGTTAGGTGTGTTATCTGGGATTTTTATGACTGATAACGAGATATTATTCGGTATAATAATCGATATCAATGTTTTCGAAGAATGTTTATGAGAATCTATATTTATAATATGTCATCGATGTTTTCCTAAAATTATAATGTGAAATTCAAAATCGACCTTTGTAACTTTCAAGACATAATGAGATTAAAAGCTTTATTACACTTTTTACAGAAAATATTTACAAAATCACTGCAAAATTTCTATTCAATAAAAAATACTTTATTTACAAATAAAAAATTCAGATTTACATTAATTGTGATATACATCATCTTCCAGTATTTCCGGTATTCTACCAATTCAACTTACTGCTTTCTTACGTACTTCTATAAATTGTCATACATAACTCTGAAAATAAAACAAAGGATGTATTGAACACCAGAATTTAAATCTTAGTTTCATTCAAAGAAGAAAGAAGAACATTTCTTACCTTTTTTAGATTTGAAGGAAGACGTGGAGGAAGTGTACCTGTGAAAAAAATATTATTATTTAAAGTATACAATTAGAAATTATTAATTCTCAAACTATTAATTCGTAATAATAATCACTAACGTTCTGGACGCACTGGACGCTCTGGTGGTAACCGAAGTATGGGTCCAGTATAAGGTGCTGCTTGAGTTCCTGGCTTATGTCCAACATTTGGTTGACGATACGAACTATCTTTTTTATGATATGCACGTTGAACCGTTGCCGGTGGTGGTGACATTTTATATCGTCTTATGCACCATATATTGTTTTAAAGATTATATACGTTTTTATACGTTTAAAAACGGATGATATGCGACACAAATCCCGTTATCTATAGCAAGTATTAACAAGGCATCCTCATGTCTCGTGAAATACCGAACAAACTAACAAATACTTTTGTTTTTACTATAGGCTATGTTTTGATTGGAGAGATGTGCAAATTGAATCTATAGCTTATGTGTAGTTTAGTTGCCTTTGAATGTAATAAGTAGACAAGGCAAATTCGATATTTAGAAATGCATAGATATGCTTGAATATTTTGTAGACATCGACTACGTCTTCTACTACAAATTTACATCTTTGACCGTAATGCTGCATTACATTTCTCGTGACATAAATAATTGTTTTTACTAGTACAGTCACTTACTGCTGTATAATAATAATAATAATAATAATAATAATAATAATAATAATAATAATAGATCTTTATTAATCCAACAGGCCAAGGCCTAATAATAGGATCAATTACAAAAGCGTGTACACTAAAAAAAGAAACAGAAAAAGCAATAAATAGCAAAATTGTTCTCTAATTCGCTCCATAAGTAAGAAGAGAAAGAAATAGGGTATAACTTCTTCCAATCACATGTTCGCCACCCTCGCCAGGATGTAGGTCGGCACTCTTCTCATGATGTTGGTTCTTGCGAAGGGGACTCGAAATGTGGTCTCGTACCTGGAATTAATTCTCGGTACAAGAAAGTCCATACTACCCAATAAGAAGGGACAATCGATCTTATTGTCTAAGAGCTTATTTATAAATTTCCTACATATTGTGTCCCTTCTGTCGCACAAGGATGCCATACCATGCCGGGCCAGGAGAACATCCTGAGGTATACCTCTTTCGGGGTAGATTCCATCCAGTCTAAATGATAAGTACTTCAGGAACCGTCGATGAATACGGTCCAGAGCCATGGACTCGGAAACATACACAGGATACCAAATAAGAGCAGCGTATTCTACTTTACTTAATACAAAGGCAAAATATAAGGATTTAAGTACATTTACGTCATTGAAATACTTTGAGATACGCATCACAAAGCCCAGACATTTGAAAGCAGCGGTGCATGTATTGGAGAAATGTGACTTAAAAGTAAGAGCTGAATCAAATAGTACTCCTAGATCCCTGACTTCAGTGCCAATCTTTAAAAAATGCTCATTGATATGGTATTGGGCATGGGAGACCGTGGAGGAGCGTGAGTAAGTGATAATACAACACTTATCTATATTCAACTTTAATTTGGAATCTTCACACCATTTCACCAACGTGTCAAGGTTGTGCTGAAGCGTAATTGAGTCATCGTCAGAAGTAATTTCCGAATAAATTTTTATGTCATCAGCAAACGCAAGTATAGGACAATCAATTTTGAGTAGTGAGTCGTTAAGGAAAAGAACAAACAACAAGGGGCCTAAGTTTGACCCTTGAGGTACTCCAGATGTGGGAACAAAGACATTTGAATGATAACCATTGTACGCCACGTAACATGGCCGTTGAAATAGGTAAGATCGTACAAGATTTATACACGAAGGTACCAAACCATATGCAGATAATTTCGACAATAATATTTCGTGATCAATCAAGTTAAATGCTTTAGTTAAATCGGTGTAGATTACATCTACCCGACCACGCCTATCTAGAGTTTCACCAAGAAATTGTGCAATTGTTGCCAAGTTGGTAATAGTAGATCTACCGGGAAGAAAACCATGTTGATGAGGTGAAATTAAAGAACTCGTACCAGCGTAAACATTGCGACACAGTACTTTCTCATACACTTT
This sequence comes from Holotrichia oblita, assembly GCA_023690525.1. Classification (NCBI taxonomy): domain Eukaryota; kingdom Metazoa; phylum Arthropoda; class Insecta; order Coleoptera; family Scarabaeidae; genus Holotrichia; species Holotrichia oblita. Next base: position 75,491,373 of record CM043022.1, on the reverse strand, counting down.
AGCGAAGTTAGATATAATGGAAATTGGTCTGTAATTAGCTAACAATGACGAATCATCTTTTTTGTGTACTGGCACAATTTTTGTCTTTTTCCATCTTTCAGGAAATGTACATGATGAAATAGAGAGATTGACAATAATTTTTAAAGGATAATATATGTATATTATAATGTAATATTATTATATATGATAATATATGTATATAATATTATAATTGAATATAGATGGTAAACTCATAAAACATAAACACGACAAATAATTCAACTATTCCATTGTCCCTCTTCTTGCAATCCAATTATCAAAACAGGAATATAAGTGTTTGTAGAAGATAGATAGATTATGATCAAAGAACTCCAAACTAATAATTGTATTTCTTACAATATCAGCCTATACTTTAAATGTTTAAAGTCTTTCCGTGCAGTAGGGGAGGGTGGGTAGGTTTGGGTCGTGGGAGGTTTGGGTCAGTAGCTGTCTTTTTGATACCAGCGTTCGTTTCCAATCCACATGTGCATTATTGGTTGCAGCACTAGTAAATACACCTGTGACAATAACTAAAATTTGTTTGACGTTGCAAGTGAAGTGATGGGATAAAAACGAATTTCTGTGGTAAGTTTGATTTGAATTAGTAATCGAAGAGGTTTCCCTTTCATGATTTGAAGTACGCCCTTGTCGTAAAATGTGCACCGGATAGGGTCATATTTGGGCAATCATTAAGAATAATAAATTCTAATCTAAAAAATACATATGTGTTACGAAAAGGGGTGCATTTACGTTGTACGTACATCTCTATGCGGGAGGTATGGCTCAGGAAAGTGCGGCAGATTTGAGTCGACCCATACCTCCCCATTTTTTTTATTTCACAGGTGTCTTAGTCTTAGTTATAAATTGTTACAGATTAAGATCCGCAATGCCACTTATTTACAAAAGGAAAACTGAGAGCGAAAGGAAGACACCTGAAGAAATATCTCAAGCTGTGCAACCAGTGCTACAAAATAATGTCTCCGCAAGGCAAGTAGCGGCTGGGGATGTTCTAAGTCAGCTTTACAAAGACACGTTCAAAATGCTAAGAAAATACCGTTGGAGGGCCAGGAAAATTACACTTTTGTGGCAAACCCTGCTTCTAGGCGAATGTTCTCTAACGACCAAGAGACGTTGCTTTACGGTTTAACCACTAAAGAAACTAAGGAGTTTGCATACCAATATGCCGTAAAACTTGCGGTTAACTATCCTAAAGAATGGGAGGAATCTAAATCTGCGAAGCGCGATTGGTTGTTGGGTTTTCTGAAGAGAAATCCTCAACTTTCAATTTGACAACCCGAGACGACCAGTCTAGGGAGAGCTATAAGCTTTAATGTTCATAACGTTGTAACGGGACGCGATATTTTTAAATTATTTTATCGTTCAGTCGCATTAACCTGACAAGAGAAACAGGTATTTATTAGATGTAGTAAAGAATGTTATCTATAATTTAAGAAATAAGATGCACCTATTTGAATATATTCCGTAATCATATATAAGTTCCCTATGTTAAATCATTCATATAATTATAATAGTTTCAAATTGTAATAGTTTTAACCGTCAACTGTAAAACATGTGACTTATGGTGTAAGCTGTACCTGCGTAGGGATTCGCATCGTTTCCTCCGCTAAAAAAGAATACTTTTCGCTAGGCCACCACAGAGAGTAGTTCGCTTCGCAGTTAGTTATACATATTTGCCAGTTTAGGGCTAGTTAGTGTACCAGTTTTATTACGTTTGTTAAAATTAATCAGTATAAAAAGGCCGTGTTCACGGGGATACCCCGCACGAAGTCATAAATAAAATATACTGATAAGCAGCAAACAAGAAAGGACACGCCCGAAGCCCATAGACTAGGCGAAGAAGGAAGCGGACATCTTGGTGAATCGAATCAACGCCAGCAAGTATACGCAGATAAGCGAAGAATACGTACGTACAGGTATTTGGCCAATAAACTATTATATGCTAGGAATACGAGCTCGTAATAAATAGAATCATTTGTATTAAAGCTAAATTGATTCCGCGTTCGTTGTAAAGTTCATATTCACATACCGATATTTCTCCGTTGTAATTATTTAGAGATTAAACGCGTGCGTAGTTATAGTAAGAGTAAGATAGGTGCATCGTTAATGTTAAGATTCTGTTTAATATTTTCTGACTTTTGTATTTACATATTTATTCAGATATTTTATTTAATATATTTGTTATTCGTTCACTTGTTGCATTTTCATTTATTCAGTGATAAATCAGATTGCATGTTTTGTGTCATTAATTATTGTTTAAATATATTAAATCCTCCATTTACCTCACGCACCTGAGAACGTAAAAGGAAAAGATTACAAGAAAGTTTGTAAAGTAAGTATCTGTTTTCTTGATTACGTTAGAGCGATTGCTACCGACATTTTGCTAGTCAGGGGAATTAGTTTATTCATTTCGGTATCAGTAACGTCCGTCGTTGTGGGTTCACAGGGGGATTTGTTAACTTACCGTGGCGCCCAAGGTTATAAACACATATTAGCACAAAATAAGTCCGTGCTGTCACAATATGGCGACCAACTAAGGGCTCGTTTGGAGGTATATTCGAATTTTTATTTGTGCAATTTTAATATTTTGTGTAAAATATTGTGTTTAAATTATTTTATGAATTTTCGTGAGTTGTTTTGTATTTATTTTAATATTTTGTGTAATATTTTATCGGAACGCAAAATACACTTCTGGTCATAAGTGACGGATCATTTCAAAATACACTAGTGGTCATAAGTGACGGATCGTTTCAAAATAGGCACGGTTACGTATAAAGACGTGATTTTTCGCTAGTAAATGTTCAATATACAGTGTGAGACAGAATATTGTCGCGTTAAAGTATTTTTTGAATTAAGAAGTGTTTATTTAAAATAAATTTTTGAATTTCGACGATTTATATACCGAGTGTGTCGTACCTAACGGGTTACAATAAAATCATTTTGTGCAGAAAAGATCAAATATACAGGGGGGTACGAAAGTATTAGGCGATATTCATACTGGACGTGATGAAATAAGGTGTTTTTGAAAATACAGTGTTGATCATAAGTGACGGTGAAATTTTATTTAGTGGATTATCATATACAGGGTGTGTCGAAAGTGTATGTGCATGCTAGGGGGGTGATCAAGAGTAGAAATTAAAGATTTTTTTTTCGTATTTAGCCTTGTTGTGTTAGTTTAAATTTTGTTGCATTTTTATCCGAACCGCGTTGTATTTAATATATTGGTATTAAATAAAGAGATAAAAAAGATATTGGTATTTTTTGTAAATAATAGAGAAAATTAAATAAAATAAAGGAGTTTATGGACCTAAGAAGCGGAAGGACACTAAGAAGAAAAGAAATGGCGACCATCGAACCTGTCGTTGAAGACACTACTAGTCAGAAAGACCAGGAGGAATTTGGAAGCACCGACTCAATGAATGCGGTAGAAGAGTTTCCACTAGCCCAGGCAAGGGATAATCAGAAAAGTATTATGGAAATGTTGGAACAGATGACCAGACAATTAACTAAGAAGATGGACGATACAACAGAACAAGTCAGACAACAAAATAAAAAACTAGACGACGTAAAACTACAAAATGAAAAGAATAATGAGCAATTGAATAAGAAATTGGACGACGTGAGAAAACAAACCAGAAAAGATATTGAACAGGCAAACCAACGTATGTATGAAAAGCTCTGGAAGGATCAGAAACAAATACTCGAAGAGTTTGAGGATTTTGAAGAAGAAATCGTAACCGAATTGGAAAAAAACATAGAAATGAAAATCGAAGACCAAACGTTCGTGCTGAATCAGGAAACGGTTAGCTCACAATACCCGATCGAAATAATGATAGAAAAGGATATGACCATGACTACCCAAATTAATCAAGACGTGTTAAGTCTCAGATGGGAAAGGATCCAACATGATAGGATAAAGGCAAGGCAGGAGGCTGACGAAACAGAAGTAACCAACTGGCTAACAAAATATCTCGATATACGACCATTGATATCTGAGTACAGAAAACATGAAGAATCAGCTGACACAAGATTAGTCAATGTCTTTATGAACCAACGGGAAAATGACGTTGCGATCGAGGTCAGCAATGGAAAAAGACAGTTGAAGACTTTAAAAAACACGAAAAGCAAAAGATCTAAACGTTTGATCAAACAAATGATCAGATACCAAAATAGGACAAGCAGATCTGGAAATGAAAGAAGACTCCTAACTGAGAAACGCCCACGGGATAAAGCGACCAAACAGAAAAATCGGCATAACCATAGAATTAATTCGGCCGTATACCGAATAGGAAAAGACATGAAGAAATTTCTTCAACTGTATGACAAACCTGACATAATATTGCGGCTAGTAAATGAAAATGCTTGTTGGCCAGGTGATCCGGATAAACGATATGCAACGGATTGGAACCAACTTATGACGATATAAGAACCGATTAAGGACTTAACGAATACCAACAAGGATTGTATATATGTAAATAATAGTGATTAACTACTTTTTCCTTGATAAATAACGAGGACGTTACGGTATCGCGAAAAAAGTAAGGGGGGTACTGTAACGGGACGCGATATTTTTAAATTATTTTATCGTTCAGTCGCATTAACCTGACAAGAGAAACAGGTATTTATTAGATGTAGTAAAGAATGTTATCTATAATTTAAGAAATAAGATGCACCTATTTGAATATATTCCGTAATCATATATAAGTTCCCTATGTTAAATCATTCATATAATTATAATAGTTTCAAATTGTAATAGTTTTAACCGTCAACTGTAAAACATGTGACTTATGGTGTAAGCTGTACCTGCGTAGGGATTCGCATCGTTTCCTCCGCTAAAAAAGAATACTTTTCGCTAGGCCACCACAGAGAGTAGTTCGCTTCGCAGTTAGTTATACATATTTGCCAGTTTAGGGCTAGTTAGTGTACCAGTTTTATTACGTTTGTTAAAATTAATCAGTATAAAAAGGCCGTGTTCACGGGGATACCCCGCACGAAGTCATAAATAAAATATACTGATAAGCAGCAAACAAGAAAGGACACGCCCGAAGCCCATAGACTAGGCGAAGAAGGAAGCGGACATCTTGGTGAATCGAATCAACGCCAGCAAGTATACGCAGATAAGCGAAGAATACGTACGTACAGGTATTTGGCCAATAAACTATTATATGCTAGGAATACGAGCTCGTAATAAATAGAATCATTTGTATTAAAGCTAAATTGATTCCGCGTTCGTTGTAAAGTTCATATTCACATACCGATATTTCTCCGTTGTAATTATTTAGAGATTAAACGCGTGCGTAGTTATAGTAAGAGTAAGATAGGTGCATCGTTAATGTTAAGATTCTGTTTAATATTTTCTGACTTTTGTATTTACATATTTATTCAGATATTTTATTTAATATATTTGTTATTCGTTCACTTGTTGCATTTTCATTTATTCAGTGATAAATCAGATTGCATGTTTTGTGTCATTAATTATTGTTTAAATATATTAAATCCTCCATTTACCTCACGCACCTGAGAACGTAAAAGGAAAAGATTACAAGAAAGTTTGTAAAGTAAGTATCTGTTTTCTTGATTACGTTAGAGCGATTGCTACCGACATTTTGCTAGTCAGGGGAATTAGTTTATTCATTTCGGTATCAGTAACGTCCGTCGTTGTGGGTTCACAGGGGGATTTGTTAACTTACCGTGGCGCCCAAGGTTATAAACACATATTAGCACAAAATAAGTCCGGATTCTGTCACAACGTCGATAATTCTTTTGAAAATTTGCAATATATTTTAGAGACATTCAAATTTTCTCCTGAAAATATAAATATAGGTATACCTAACTGCCATGAAACAGCAGTAACAACAGTGCACAAGCCTTCGAAAGTCTTTGCACTTAAAGGTCAGAAACAAGTGGGACAACTTACTGGTAACTTTGTGCTTGTTCATCAACGCAGCTGGTAATACAATCCCGCCCGTATTTATCTTCCCAAGCGCAAAAGTCTCTGATCATATGCTAATTAATGCACCTGAAATGGACCTTTGCATCCTGTGGGAGTTTTCACCAGAGCAATCATTAGAAAATAAAAATATGCAATCACGATTTCTATCATTTTAATCCATCATATACTTGCAAAATTCAATTATTTTGTAAAAGTCATCTTCAGCCAATTCATAAATAAGTTCTAATAATATCGTATTCCAACTAGATATGGGCGCAACTTTTTGCTGAGCTCCTGAGCTGCTTCTTTGCATCTCGACTCTTTTAAAAGAATCGATTCAGTAAACTGACTCTGAAAGAGCCGAATGACTCATTTGCTTGCTTTGCATTCTGGCGATTCGTAACGTGCAGCAGCTCTCTAGATATCCACGAATCAGTTCATATCGATCGATTCCGATCATATATGCTAGAATATGCAGGAAGTGATTGTAACCGATATAATTTATAAACACCAGCACATCACAGTCGGTGACTCAGAATCTACGCTAAGAACACAACCTCATCGCTCGCTATGATTTAAACCTTTATGTAAAGGTCTCGAAGAGTCAACTTCAGTGAATCTTTCAAGGGAGTCAGTTCTTCCAATCAGCTCACTCGTGAGTTACCTATTTCTAATTCTAACATCGAAATCGTACCTTGCGGATTTTCTAATGCTGACAAAGCCACCTTAAGGGGCGTTAATGAGGTCGGATAGATCAAAACTACATCGTCCAAGCCTAATGCTTAACTTTCAATGAAGAAGATCATTTTACAAAAATCTGGACTTGAATTCGGTTTTATTTACTGATAATGCTAGACTTCATAGTAATGGGCAACTAAATTGTAACAATTATCATTAATATGCAACAGAAAATTCTCAGTTTTTACGAATTGCTAATTCCCAGTAAAAGTGATTTTTAAATCTATGGTGAGGAATTGTAAAGAATTTTGTAGACATGCCATTTTTCGGCTAAACGGATTATATGTTTCGAGATTACTTAATTAATAATAAGACACTTGCTACGACTTTTCCACATATTCATATTTCATGTCACATTTAGCATAACATGTGGTTCATATGTGGTTGCATATGTGGTCCAAATGCTACTCTCCAATAGATGGATAGGACGAGGCAGTGACTACGAATGATCGATTAGGTCATCGGATCTCCGAGTTTGATGATGAAACTTAATTTACTAAAATGTACCATTGTAACAAAGAATATTGACTGTCTGCTTTTCAAATATAATAAAATTTGGGTTGTATTTTGGAACACTCAATATAAAATATTTAACAAACAACAAAATTTATTTTAAATCATGTGTTATGATTCAAAGTAAATACTTCATCTCCACCTTGTTCTGTCACTTCATTCAGGGAGTAGTAAGACCTAATTCTTTGAGCAGTCTGAGAAGAATTTCTTTTGAATTATAAAGTTAATAAGTTATAATAATTAATAAAACTACGGAATCAAAATAATCACATTTATTTAAAAGAAAAAAATTAGAGAAGTATTAATATTTATTTGTTTCAATATTTGTTAGTTTTTGTTTTCTTTGAATTGGAGATGAATGTCCAATGTCAAATCTGAAAATAAGAGAATTCATTCGTCAATTACTTTTTACTAAAAAAAATTATTGAAATGAACTGGTTACTTACCTAAAAATTAGTTTTAAAAGGGCCTTCTTCATGGTATTCTAATTCCTCAGTGGCGTGGAGGATGATGCGGAGCTATAAAAACCATTCAAATAAATATAAACGTCATATACATAATTCCATTAATAATAAATAATTTACCTGGTTGAGGTGGGTGATGTGGTGGATGATGCGGTGGGTGATGAGGTGGTCCTGGAGGGCCAGGAGGATGATGTGGTGGATGATGTGGTGGACCTGGTGGATGGTGAGGTGGACCGTGTGGTGGTGGAGCCATTATGTCACTTTTAGGTATATTAAACAATATTCGACGATTATTCAAATGTGAACTGATTAATTGAAACACACCTCCAGGTATATATATGGATCAAGTTTAGGAAAAATATACGTAATCATACTGCACAGGAAAAAAACAGTTCAATCGTTAAGCCAAATTTTGGCGTGTTATCTGTATATAGGTTTTGATATTGATAATATTTTATAAATAATGACCACATTCAATTGTCAATATTTCGGTTTTCGATAAAAGAAAATGATAATTTTGTGTGTATTAGTCATAGAATATTTTCGAATATGTTATTGAAATATGTTTAAACAGGGAAAAATTTTTAATTAGTGCAAAATTTCTCAGGAATAGTTCATTCTTTGAAGTCTAAGTGATTGTTTAAATAGGTACTTAAATAAATATTTAAATATTGAATTTGTCATACATACATATTTTTTTAATTTTATGACACGATTAATACTAATTTATTACTCATACAAAATTAGTTGAAACTTTTCTATATAGATGCCCTTGAATTACGTTGTTTGTATTTTTCGAGTTTAACTTGTATATAAATTTATTTAGATTTTTTTTAAATATAAGAAGATAGATTCAATATTTAACATAGTAGGTACCAATCACTCAGGATTATTAGCTAACAACCGAAATGAAGGAAATATTTAAATAAATTTAATATTAAATTTGCCAATACTGCGAATTTAATAAACTATATACTTTACTTTTATCAAGATAATTGACTTGAAAAGTCAGTAAGTACGTAATATATCATTTCATCAGCTTATTACCCAATTTTAGTTGAATAACAAAATAATGTGTACGTGAATGCCATAGACCGCCAGTCTATTAAATTAATACACGTTATACAAGCAAGAAGATATAGTAAACGGAAGGGAATATTTTCAATTAGAACAAACATGTCCCAAAAATCTGAAAGGTGAATGTTTATTCAGATAAATGTACCTCCAAATAATATAGATATACATATGTATACTTGACAGTATTCGACTCTATCTATCATTGGCACATAATGATAGGCAAACGTAAAAACTGTGCAAATGATAAAAGGTCTTCCTTGTAGACTTAAATCTGAACCAAAACGTAAGGAGTCAATATGACAATTTGGGGTCAAATTTAGTAAAAACAAGATTCAACTGGAAATTTTTTTTATATAAAAATTAATAATATTTTCTTTGTTTAAAATCACAATGGAGAATTATGATTTGAACATGCCACAGCCCCTAAAAAACCAGGCTGAAGTATTTGAGATAAAACAAAATTTGCGTTTTAACATATAGTATAATTTTTCAAATTTCGAAACAAGTAATATAATCAGCTGAGTAATCTTTTTGCTTTGACTTTACGACCCTTCCGGAATCGGAATCTTGGCATTGAACACATCCAGAAGGTTCATATAGCATGTTTTGTTGAAAAATTTACTTGATTTGAGATAGTCAATATGCACTGCCATGAAGTTTTTGAATGTCATTTTGGTAGGCTCAACTTCTGGCGGTGGCTGCCCAAAAAGCTACCATTCGGAAGGTGAATTTCAGGTCTGCGGTGATTCGTAGTAGGTCCAAGTTTCATCGATAGCTAGCAGATTGTCCAATAAATCGACAAGAACATACAATATTCTACTCGTAAATCAAGTTAACGTTCAGCAATTTAACGAGACTGACGAAAGACATTTATGACTTATGAGTATACTTTACACGTAAAATAACTACACTGCATTAAATAAAGACGATGCAAGTTATGTCTGTTTGTACGTGATAAGCGAAGAAAACTCCACCTCTCCACTTCTATCCACATTCTGCCTTCTATCAAAATTTAACATCTTCATCACTTAATTCATTAATTTTGCACAACAGATCGGATATAACCCTTCCACAGGATCGGTGTTGACATCTTAACATGATTGCAGTGATTATTTCAGCATGTGGATAAAATTGTTACATCCACAGTACTATACCTTATTTCAAAAAAGAGAGACAAAATTCGGAACAGACCCTCAGTCAAAACTACAATATATAATTTGCGAAATAAATTTTATGCGACATTCACTGATAAATAAGGTAAAAGAGAACTAATCTACACCGAAAAATAGATAAACTAATGTAATAATTATAGTAAAACTGTAAATACATCTGTGGTATAAACAATGTCAGAATGTTTGACAATGAACAGAAATAACAGAACGTTGAATAATGTGATTTTGCCCTGCTTTCAGCCAATCAGAAACAGAAATGTCATTTGGGTCTGTTCAGAGTTTTGTCTCTCTCATTTTGAAATAAGGTATACCTGAAAAGGTTGTGGGAATTTGCGAAAACTCTTTATGAGAAAATGTCTTGCTAGCGGTACAGAAACATAGCAACGCTAGAATATAGGACAACTCCATTATATAAGAGATTAGTAATCACAAAATCTATAATTAACTTAGAAAAAATAAAGATAGAGTCAACGGATTCTATGTCAAGCAAACAAACGAAAAAATTAGTTTAAAAAAGGATATATAATGTGATGGTAAGGACTAAAAAAAATACAGACACCATCAGAAATTGTAAATAAAACTAAAAGCCCATGCTCATATCTCAGAAGCAATATGGGTAGTATTTAGAAACGTAGGTAATTCCTCTAACTTAAAATAGTGATAATTTAATCAAATGAGATTCTTGAATGAATCGCCAAACGTTTACGCTGAACGTACGTGCGCTGACACTTAGCCGCTGCACAATCTTGTAAGCGCTATTTTATTGTGCTGCTTATGGTCACCGCGAGAATTCTAACCTCAAATAAACTGTGATGATAGTTATACATATACAAGCAGTTTCTACAGTGAATTCAAAGAAGAATAGTATATTTTTAAATGACTACACGATAGTTAAGTTATTTCAATTTAAATGAAAAATTGAAGACACAAAATTAACAGACTCTTTGAACAGTGTTTGGACATAGCCCACGTGACATTCAAATTTTGAATAGGCACAATAGGCAGACGTTGCAAAGCCGTTCAGCGAATTTACCGCCGCTTTCACTAATCAGATTTTATACTAACTTTCAACTGCTGAATTCGCTGAACTCATCCGCTCCACGCATGTGCATTGATTTGTGAACCTTATTGTTACTAGATACCTACTAATATAAGTTTTACTTTGGAAATTTTTCATGCTACATTTTGCTTTGGTGTTCTAATTTTCTAGGCATAAATTTTAATAGAATGTGGTAATAAATAAATAGAGATATTCTTAACCAAGTAAATAAATAATTTTATTTAAATCGTCTATTACAACAAATTTATGAAATAAATATATCTATTTTTATGATTAAAAAAGCTGATGATCGTTGTGGTTTCACCTCTGGTTCCTGCGACAGAGAAGGTTAACATTATAGAAAGAAAATTTATATTATATAAATCAATTATACATACAAGCTAACAACTTGAACTACGAAAGCCTATTGATAGGAGAGGGTGGTGGGAGTTAAAATTAAATGTATCCATTTTACTATTGTCAACTTTTTATGTGACAGGAATGTCAGTGGATATATCAAATATTTTACCGAACCATCAAACTTTATCCTAATGGAATACATAATTAATGGAAAAGTGCAAATTATAAAGTGGTTTTATAATTTATTATAGTATTTGACATAACCATTGACATTCCTGTCATACAAACAGTTGACAATACTAAAATGGATACATTTAATTTTAGCCCCCCTCCTCCCTCCACTACCTTCTCCTATCAATAGGCTTTCGTAGTTCAAGTTGTTATCCTGTATATAAACTTTTGAAATACTTACTCAAGTAAAATTATTATGTTGAAGCCAGAGAATGTCTATTTGTGTGGACCTAAAATATAAATAAAAAATACATTATAATTTATAATTAATATCTGCAACTTAATTTCGAATAAAAAATGTTTAAAATATATTTACCTGGTCCATGAGGTGGGTGATTTGGACCGCCTGGACCACCTGGACCCTTATGAGGATCATGTGGTTCATTATGTGGTGGTCCTTGACCGGGTTTTGCTGGTGGTGGTGGCATGATTCTTGATAGTAGTTAATATAACACGAAATATAATATCAACTGATACATGCATACCTATATCTTCTCTATTTATACTAAGCCAGAATTTGTTAAAGAGGAAAAAATGCAACAGTCCACTTAGTGTTATCTATTAATATGTTACGGTATAATTACTTAACGATAAATATATGATAATATTGTTTGAATAAGAGCGCTTTTGTAAAAAGAATCATATTTGATGTGTCCGATTGCGAGGACCCTTCCGAGAACCAAACGTGTTTAATTTCATAGTTGTTTGCTATCGCATTTTTAACAATATATTCATAGGAAATGTTATGAAAGCAACGCTGTTGATATTATTAAAAAATTTTATCTTACTGAAGGACACAATTTAGTATGAATGCAGTTTTTTATGCAATTTATTTACCTATTCCCTAAAATAAATAGTACGACTTTTTCTGTAGAGATATGGCGAACAATGGCGACTATTTATTTTGGCGATTATTTCATTTTTGGTGATTGGTACTCTGAGTTTACTGCAGATTCTAGCAACTTTAAAAGTGCATAAAAAATAAAATCCCCAATAACAAACTGCATCTGGCTACAAAAATAATGAGTAGGTATCTACTTATATCAAGCACATATAATTAGAAATATCTAAATAAACAAACCTAAATGTATCATAATAACTGAATATAAAAAGAAACACACGCGACATATCAAATTCAATGGAATTCTTATTTTTATTTTGTAATATTATCTAATAAAAACCAGATAAGATATTATGGGAATTTTAGCTACATGTCACAATGTAAACAACAGCTCAGCAAACTCAAGTACAGAGTTAATTACTAATTAATGTTGTTTACCCAAACATAAATGTCCTAAAGACAACCAACATAAATTAAAGCTAGCCGAACTATAGACGCTCCCTCTCGATAATGACCACTTATATTTTAATCATAAAGCAGTAAAATATTCAGTATATGATGAATTTAAAATTACAAAAATCCCTTTAATTTACTTTTTTTTTGTAATATTGGTGCTGTGCATCGATCTCTTGTGTGTACCTACATTCATTCCAATTTTTTCTTGTTTGGAATAGCAAAGTTATAGGTTATGTTATAATATGTGAAAAGAAAAATCTATTTTCAATATAATTTCAAAACATGTAAAATATAACATTGTACCTAAGCCAAGGAAAGGCGTTTCTCATTCGAGTTGTTAAAGATGATGTCCGACGAGTCTGAAAACGATGGGGTATATGTAGAGAATTATGAAAATGATGTATATTACAAGAAATACAAATTTTTACTCGAACGTTGTGAGGCTATCCAGAAACATAATGAACGATTAGTTTTTAGGTATTTATCACCTCTTAAATAAAGAACAATAATTATTTTATCATTACTATTTAAAGGATTCAAGAAGTAAAGAAGATTACGAAACGCAGATACGAACAGGTACAGTATTTGAAGGATAAATTACTGAAAGAATATGGTGAAGACTGGAAGATAATCCCGAAATTTCCAACTTTTGATGAAGATATCGAAGATGAAAAACCAAACATATCACAATTAAATACAGTGAAAGTGAAGGAGGAGAAGGTTGACGATGGAAAATATGCTGCAGTGGATGTGAAACCATCTCGATTTGTTGAAAGTGAAGAAAAACCAAAGTTGAAGAAAACTAAACGTAAAACACCCAAAGCGGAAAGAGATCCGAATGCTCCCAAGAGGCCCTCGAATCCTTTCTTTTATTCTGTCAAGAGCAACGACAGATATTAATGGAACAGATTAATTCCGAGCTAAAACCTGGTGAAATTGAACCGTCAAAGCAAGAGTTAACAAGGCAGTTGGCTATTAAATGGAAATCTTTAAATGCGCATGATAAACAGGTATAATTATTAATTAGGTCTAAAAGTTGTTTGGTTTCTTTTCACTTGGAGATGTCTTGATATTTTGAGGAATATTACCACTTTTCAGATTTATTTTTTAAATATCAAATTGGAAGGATTGTTAGTATTCGAGTATTCTCAAAATTTCCGAAAATTTTGTTCGGTCCAATTTTAATAGTTTTATAGTTGAACTTACGCAAGAAGAATCTTCGTTTTACGCTTTTTTTAGTGTCTTAGTTATTGTTGCTGTAGCCTAAAAACGGAAAAAAAATCTGCTCTATTACAAATTCGAGGGTCACCATTGAGATCTCGAAAACGGTAAGAGATACAAAGTCGACTAAATTGGGGCAAAGTTGCGTTTTTTGCTGCTAAACAATAATCTGTTTTAAAAAATTTTCTATGATTTGTAGTTTTTGAAATATGTGTGAAAAACCGGAAAACACACTTTTCTTTTTTCTTCTTTTCTGGAGTTATTATTGCAGGAATCAAAACACGATTAATACATTCTACAGGCACTTTTTCGAGCTCTTTACGAAGGTATTATTAGAGTTTGCTTAAAGCGTTTCGTCTCGCTTTGACCACCGTCAACCTCATTTTTTCTTATGGCCGCCATATTAGATCTTGGCATCATTAAATAGATCGTTTTTCTGATATTTTTTCATGTATGACGCATCCTCATTAAAGAAAATTCAATGGCTATAAATGCAGAAAATGTTAAAAATAACAGTGCTAAGAAAAATATGGTGTGCTGTGACGACAAAAATGAAACGTTTTGACATATCCCCGTATAGTTTAGTTTGTTTACTGTTTAATCCTACTGAAAATCGTTTTATTTATTACAATGGATTTCTCCGATGAAGAAAAACGCGACAAGACGTTTAGAATGGTGGCAGTGGCTTAGCAACAGAGACGGCAATTTTTTAAATAACATTATTTGGACGGATGAAAGTAAATTTACGAATTGTGGATTATTTAATCGAAATAATGAGCAGGTCTGGTCGCTTGAAAATCCAACAGTCAATAGACCAGTTCGAAATCAAGTTAGATTTGGCTTAAATGTTTGGGCGGCAATTTAGTAATTGGCCCATTTATTTATGAAAACAATCTAAACTCAAAACGATACCTAAATTTTCTTAGAACTACATTTGCCGAATATTTGGACAATATAAGTTTAAGGAGACTTCCAGAATTATGGTTTCAACATGATGGTGCACCAGCGCACAATGCAAGGGCGGTGGATTGGGAATAGTGAAGTAGTACGTTGGCCTGCAAGGTCACCGGAAGAGAATAAATTGAAGTATAGCAAACAACAGAGGATATTTCGAATATCTACTCTACAAATTTTGTTTTGTTTGTGAACTATTAAATTCTAGACTGGAATAATTCAAAATATGTCTATTAAGTAGAGGTACTTTCACAACTGTCGAGTACACAGTTATTTTTTCTAGTTTAATTCGTTCGTGTTAGTCACGTTCGATATCAATGCAATGTGACGAGTATTGTAAAATATAACTTATTCAGAATTTCAGAGAAACAGATTACAGTATCGACGATAGATACTTTCTATTTGACACTGATCAGTGAACAGAACCGGTACTGTTGTGTATAAATCGTTCGAACAAAATCGGTTTTGTTCGCGGATCATATTTTGTTTATTTTGTCTTTTTGTGAATGTTATAATATTTAATTTTTTATCAATTAGCTGGATAGTAAAAGTTGTTAATATGTTGTGTTATGAATGTTGTTATGTCAATCTGTATTAAAATTCTGAAATTCCTACTTCTTTCGAATTTTACTAAAAGATCCACAAAGAACAATGTTTCTACCTAATTTAGCAAACAATGTTGTATTTGGTTGACGTCTTCATGGATACTATTGGAAGTAAATTTCGCTCGCTGTTACTGTGTTGTTATTATTATAATAAAGTTGTAACATGTCACTAAACTATGCGGAGATATGTCAAAACGTTTAATTTTTGTCGTCACAGCACACCATATTTTTCTTAGCACGGTTATTTTTAACATTTTCTGCATTTATAGCCATTTAATTTTCTTTAATGAGGATGCGTCATGCATGAAAAAATATCAGAACAAATTGATTTATTTAATGATGCCGAGATCTAATATGGCGGGCGTAAAAAAAAATGAAGTTGACGGTGGTCAAAGCGAGACGAAGCGCTTTAAGCAAAATCTAATAACACCTTCGTAAAGAGCTCAAAAAGTGTCTGTAGAATGTATTAATCTTGTTTTGATCCCTGCAATAATAACTTCAGAACAGAAGGAGAAAGAAAAATGTGTTTTTCGGAAATATTTTAAAAACTGTAAATCATAGAACATTTTTTAAAACGGATTATTGTTCAGCAGCAAAAAGTGCAACTTTGCTCCAATATAATCGACTTTGTATCTCTTACTGTTTTCGAGATCCCAATGGTGACCCGTGAATTTGTAACACCCTGTATACAGGATGGTGTAACCAAGATGGGGTGAATTATTATAATTAAACGGTGAGGAATTTCGCAAAACCTTTTGGAATATGATTGAGAGTTACACATGGGCTAAGTTTTAAATATATTTTCTTTATACAGGCTGATTGAAGCAATCGGTGACAAACCAAAATTTAGGTTTAGGCGAATTTTATAACTTTGACGAGTGTTCCAGTTTGTTCTGATTCTCCTGAGCATTGTACCTACCGAGAAAATTATGGTACTATTTCTCATAATGGCGGAGATATTTCTGCTTCATTGATTCATATAATAAAATATATTTATCTCAAATTGAAGTTATACCATTTAACTAAATAATATTTATAAACAAACTTAATTGGAAACAATTTCAGGTTTACGTTGACATGTATGAACGATCTAAAGAAAAATATGCAGCGGAGATGTCCGAGTATAACATGAAAAAATAGAAATTGTAAATAAATGTATATATTTTTCGTTAATAAAATATACAAAAAATAACCATTATAACTTTGCTTTTTTTCTGTACAGTATTCATAATCCATGGTAATTAAATATTTCACAAACAGAATTATCTATAAATGCGCTGCAAAAAAATATACATAACAAAAAATTTTGTTTCAGAGAATCAACCTTTAAAGGAATCCTTTTCCTTCCTTATCGAGTGCATGGTAGCGATAGCTTCGCCGCAACCAGCATGTTTTTGAACAGCCGGAGATCCAACTCTCATGAACGGATTTATTTTCTTTTCCTCACCAATCGTAGATGGTACCTGAAAATCGTAATCGATTATGTATTACATTTTCCTTAAAATAGTTGCATTATAAAGATAGTTACTGTCGGACTCTCTTTGTTCCTTTGATCTTGAGCCCACGTGATTTTTTCCTTTATATCGGTGTTATCGGGTTCAACGTGTTGGGCGAATTTTAGATTCTGCAAGGTATATTCATGTCCACAGTATACTTGTGTTGATTCCGGAAGGTTACCCAATTTGTCGATCAAGGCCGAATGCATCTGTTCTGCGGTACCTTCGAAGAATCGACCGCAACCGGCAACAAATAATGTATCACCTATAAATGAAAAAATTTTGTATTATTTAAACAAAATTATGCATGATATAAGCGAAATTGTTCAAGGATAATAAACAAAGAAATTGCAGACTCTAGTAGAAAGTAAATTGCGTTCTAAGTCGATCAACTAAACTACCTAAGAACAAAGAAACGAATTCTAGCCCAAATTATGGTTTCCGTAGTTCGTACATCACCTAGCTGAAAGGACAAATGTAGCATGAGGTACAATACTTCTTTGGCTTTGGCTACATGGCCACACAGAGGAATCTTCCCATGGAGGAAAAAAAGAACACGATATGAATGAATCTTTGCCTTTAGTGCTGCATTTATTAATTAACAATTATTCTTCCAAGATGTTAAGTGATGATAACGTTATGGTATCATCCACTCGCGACAACCACAAGCTTTGGCTTACACTTTATAAACCAGAATGGTTAAAAACCAACATATTCCGTGAATTCTATAGTAACAATATGATTACTCCTAAATCAAAAGTTATTCACAAGTTTTGGCTTGCCATGGTCAAAATTAGTTGGTGTATGCACAAATGGTGCACCCTCTATCGTCGGCTTACGTAAAGGTTTCATTGGAATTTTTTATGAAAGAGCAACTGAATTAAATGTGCAAAAAGATGATTTGATAGTCCTTCATTACATTATCCACCAACAGAACTTGTGTTTTAAGTCCATTCGACTCCAGAATGTTATGAATGTGGTAGTAAAACCATCAATTTTATTCGATCCCGAGGGCTTAACCATCGTCAGTTCGAGGCGTTTTTTGATTAAATATCAGCCGAATATGACGACGTGACATATTATCGTGAAGTCAGATGGCTAAGCAAAGGGAAAATGCTGAAACGGTTTTAGGAGCTTAGAAATAATTAGAAATAAATTGTTATTGCATGTTATATAACAGTCGAAAAAAAGAATGTTACTAAAACGTTACAAAAAATGTGGATGTTACAAAAAGAACTTTAACACTATTTTGTTGTAAACATTTCCAGCCGATAAATTTGTACTTTTTAATGTAACTAAACTTTGTAGACAATTTATTATAAATTGCATGTCTAAAATGATCCTTGTTACTCTAATACAATTTATCATTACATGTGGCAATAAAAGATAAATTGTGGTTTGTATGACAGAGGCAGGAAACTACATTTTTAAGACCTCTATTTCCTAACATTTTTTGGATAAATATTATAATGAATTGTGGAAAAAAATGTACAACAAAATAGTTAACACTTGTACAATTAGATGCCTAGAAAATGTCCTCTCCAAAAAATTAAATATATACCTAATAGACATTTTCAAAGCACTTAAACATTGCTTCATCGATATCCTGTGTGACACAGTAGCAGACATAAGTAAAGCTACAGCACGAATACACTGCTGAATTGAGTACAGGAGCACACCCCGCATGTATTCGAAACACGCGAATATACTAATGTCGTTGTATATGTACATTAGCTATGCTAGTATACAACTTGAGTCAACGAGTTCCACATTTGTATCTTAGTTCATGCTGCAATAGCATCGCTTACTGTGTCGTTTCGACAAACTGGCATAAGTATGTCCTATGGGTCTGGAAGGAGCATTAACTGAGCGAATTGTACAGTGGCGTTTAGTAGATAGTGGAGTAATACTAAACGATGTTTTACGCAGGCTGTGGAGAAGGTGAAAATTAATGTTTTCCCATTTGTATTCACAGTGCTGCTATACTGGTTCAGTACTACTGCTATAACAAATTTCATTGTGCTATGTTTATGCATTCAGGTTATACAAGATATACTCGTGAATTATGTCCAGTGGTGTATGTTAATCCACATGTATTTCAAATATGGATGACATTTCTTAAGATAAACGGAACTTTTCCAGATTTGAAAATAACTTCAACGATAAATAAAGTTCTAAACATTTAAAACAGTTAAATCACAAAACTTGGTGCCAGTCTATTATTCTTTTTTCCTCTTTTCAAAAAAACAAAAAAGCCGTAATTTCTTTGGGTAGAATTTTATAAACAGTCGTCTCGAAATTCAAAGGCCAATCATCAACTTTATCTTTATCATTTAACTTTGTTTTGCATGTGGATTTCTTCATCTTGTACGTCTATAAGGGTTCTACACCTTGCATCTTCATTAATGGATTCCTTACCCAATTTGAACTGCTTGCACAAAACATGGCTAGCTCGAGTAAAAGATCTTTTTGAGTAAAAAAAAAGAAACATTCGAGATCTAAACTTTTAATACATATTAAATTTATTTAATTGTATTTATTTAATACAGCGTTGTTAGACCGAGACAGTACTTGTCTAATCTTGGCAAACAATGTCTAACATACTAAACAGAAATTAAAAAAAAACATCAAACAGAAATTCGACATGCAGATTTACATATGTGTTATGTATCTTAATTAATCATTGATAAAGATCGGACCTGACAGAGTGAAGTGTGCTAAAGTTAGGATAAGCGATATAAATACCTAATAACATCAGGCAGTTATTTGGCCAGTCAGACTTAACCATTCAGCAGTATTTTGCCGTATAAAATGATGAAATGTATTCGAGCTTATGAGCAATGGTTAAATCATCCTTGGCCCAACAATTAAACAAGATTAAATATAAACACTTACCTGTAAAAACAACTGGTGTTTGTCCCGTTGCTGTTAAATAATAACAAATATGTCCGGTTGTATGACATGGTGTAAATATGCATTCTACATTAATATCGCCAATCATAAACTTGTCACCATGTTGAACCGTATTAGTCAACGATCCAATCCGTTTATCCCCGCCAAATACTTGCAAGACATTTTTTGATTTTTTTACCATTGTTACCAACTTATCATTACCTCCTGCATGATCCCTGATAAAATCAGTTTACCCATACAACTACGTTATAATTTGTTGATAATTTTACTTACCAGTGATGGTGTGTTGTCAGAACTTTTGTCAGATTAACGCCTTCCTCCTCGAC
Organism: Holotrichia oblita; assembly: GCA_023690525.1. Lineage (NCBI taxonomy): Eukaryota > Metazoa > Arthropoda > Insecta > Coleoptera > Scarabaeidae > Holotrichia > Holotrichia oblita. The sequence goes on along the minus strand of CM043022.1, from coordinate 75,470,999 downwards.
AGCTTTTAAAACAGTTTCAGGTTCGACAGGATCAACAATTGCTGCTTGTTTAGTATTCTCATCCACAATCTATATAAATATACAAAAGATGTAACGTAATCACAAAGAATGATAGGTTATAACTATCAATAATTATATTTTATAAAATTCTTACCAAATACATATAATTATCCGCAAGAGCTGGTAATACTCTTACTCTCATCTTTTCTAAATTAATAGTAATCTGCTTACTGTGAAATCCGTGCACACCGTTGTTACGTATAGCGTTTACTGTAACAGTATTGATATTACAATTATACACATATATCATAAGGAAAAAAATAATCATTTGCGGATTATATTTTACTATCACCGTAAAAAAATAAATTCTTAGTCACCGTTACGATGCATAAATTTATCATAAAAAACTGTTTAGTATAATTACGTACTAATTAAAACGTTGGTAGTGACCACTAACCTTTGAAATATGTTGCGATGACAGCTCTTTGAATACCTGCCGGTATTTGTCGAGCCAGATTTAACATTTCAATATTTAGTTTAGTTTTTTGTACGTATTTTGATTTTTGATATGTTAGGATTTAATATCATACGTATTCTAATTTGGTCGCATTTTATTTATCTAAAGTACATTTAGAAGTACTGTTAGTTATCGGTAAATGTTACGTATAAACGACATAAACAAAGTTATCGCATTGTTGTAATTTTATTTTTTCTTTCACCTTCACCCTTGTTTAGTTATTCAACCGGGGTTATTGTACAGTGCTGCCCTCAAACCCGTAAATTTTCTACTAGGGGTTATGAATGAAAATGGGTGTGGCTTTCTTATTAAAGTTTTATAGGTTATGTTTACAACGACTGCAATAGGTTATGTAGTTACAATGATTTCACAATTAATTTAATCTAATCCCCTCTTCCAGGTGCTAAGTAAAATTAAATTAAAAAAGAACTTTACAAAAATATACTATTTTATTGTATAACTATTTTCATCATTCTATCTTTTGGACTACAACCCAGTCAGAATATATTTATTTTGTATCATGCAGCCAGGAAAATTATTTTCAAGATATATTCTGTGTTAAAAAGTGCGTTTTTCCAGAATAATAAACATCACGAATGTATTGCCAAGCGATATTTACGTTGTAAATGGTAGTTACAAATTATGTGCACTAATATTTAGGTACCCCACAACGAGTAGAAAGATATAAATCATTAAAAATTAAAATAAGTAAAGTCCAGTAAAAAGTAAATCCTTTATTCAACATAAATATAACGGCAAAAGCCAAAATAATAAATACGAACTTAACTTAGATGATGATACATCGGTTTCTTATTTTACATTGTAGTAAAAAATTATATAAAAATACAACAAAATTATTTATATTTTTAATTTTTATAAACGTTCTACGCTACATTCAAATGAAACGGAATACACTGGCGTTTCTGAGACAGGAGAGCAGACATGATTTCGTAAACAAGTTTTGTGAAATGCAACATACTCTGTTTGTTGTAACTTGTTTCGGCTTACTCTTTTTCATTGACCGACTGCTAGTTGGCTAATGCAGAAAACGAGGTACCTTTACTGTAGTATATACACCTATGAAAATGCCCAAAGAAGGATACGAACAGTACGAGGAAGTTGTTTGAGTTCGTCTTCAAGAACAGTAGCATTATGTTGTAAATTTCTCTCACTAGTAGGGTATATCCAAAATTGTCTGTTTCTCGTAATGATTCTAATTCGCTGTCTGCGCTTTGCCCACCACAATAAAAACACGTCATCTTCCTCGAAAGATATATTTTTCAAATAGGTACTCTAGATAGATGTGTATACGCAACAAAAGTACATATATGTAAGATTACCTTATGTGTACTAACCGGAAAATTTTTTTTCATATAATATCTTCACATACAAATTTCATAAAATTAGTTTCTCCGGTGTATCACCGGCCTTAAGATTATGTTGAATGATTCACTACACTTAACCGAATCTACCCAATACAAAAAAGTTCAAGTTATCACGTTGACTGCGGATCCTAATTTGATAATTGAATTGAATTTATAAAATTAAAATCGGCCAAACATTAACAGAGATATTCCATTCGCACGCAGTGACAAAAGTGTCCAATTTTCTAACGCACACAAATCAAGAGCGGCAGTCAACGTGTCAACAAGGTGAACCTACTTACAGAGGAGGAGGCAGATCCATCAAACGGTTATCGAGCTAGGTAATATTTATATGAAAAAGTTGTCCAGAATTTATGAGAGTTTGAACGGTCACAGCGTTCAAACGCGTTAATGTGCCTTCCTGCTAGTTTGTCCTCTCGTTTAGATTAACAAGATGGACCATCTGGCCGAGAGCGAAGTAGATTCATCAAACGGTTCTCGAGAAAATTTATCTCTATAACGCGTTAATGTGCCCTGCTGGGAGTTTGGCCTCTCGCTTAGATTAACAAGGTGAACCTATTTGCTGAGGGGGAAGGAGATCCATCAAACGGTTATCGAGCTAGGTAATATTTATATGATGAAAAAGTTGTCCAGAAAATTTATGAAAGTTTAAACGGTCACAGTGCTCAAACGCGTTAATGTGCCGTCCTGGGGGTTTGTCCTCTCGTTTAGATTAACAAGATGGACCATCAGGCCGAAAGCGAAGTAGATTCATCAAACGGTTCTCGAGAAAATTTATCTTTATAACGCGTTAATGTGCCCTGCTGGGAGTTTGGCTTCTCGTTTAGATTAACAAGGTGAACCTACTTGCCGAGGGGGAAGCAGATCCATCAAACGGTTATCGAGCTAGGTAATATTTATATGATGAAACAGTTGTCCAGAAAATTCATGAAAGTTTGAACGGTCACAGCGCTCAAACGCGTTAATGTGCCTTCCTGGGGGTTTGTCCTCTCGTTTAGATTAATGAGGTGGACCATCTGGCCGAGAGCGAAGTAGATTCATCAAACGGTTCTCGAGAAAATTTATCTCTATAACGCGTTAAGGTGCCCTGCTGGGAGTTTGGTCTCTCGTTTAGATTAACAAGGTGAACCTACTTGCCGAGGAGAAAGCAGATCCATCAAACGGTTATCGAGCTAGGTAATATTTATATGATGAAAAAGTTGTCCAGAAAATTTATGAAAGTTTGAACGGTCACAGCGCTCAAACGCGTTAATGTGCCTTATTGAGGGTTGTCCTCTCGGTTAGATTAACAAGATGGACCATCTGGCCGAAAGCGAAGTAGATTCATCAAACGGTTTTCGAGAAAATTTATCTCTATAACCCGTTAATGTGCCTTCCTGGGAGTTTGGCCTCTCGTTTAGATTAACAAGTTGAATCTACTTGCCGAGGAGGAAGCAGATCCATCAAACGGTTATCGAGCTAGGTAATATTTATATGATGAAAAAGTTGTTCAAAAAATTTATGAAAGTTTGAACGGTCACAGCGCTCAAACGCGTTAATGTGCCTTCGTGGGGGTTTGTCCTCTACTTTAGATTAACAAGATGAACCATCTGGCCGAGAGCGAAGTAGATTCATCAAGCGGTTCTCGAGAAAATTTATCTCTATAACCCGTTAATGTGCCTTCCTGGGAGTTTGGCTTCTCGTTTAGGTTAACAAGGTGAACCTACTTGCCGAGGAGGAAGCAGATCCATCAAACGGTTATCGAACTAGGTAATATTTATATGATGAAAAGTTGTCCAAAAGAATTATGAAGTTTGAACGGTCACAGCGCTCAAACGCGTTAATGTGCCTTCCTGGGGGTTTGTCCTCTACTTTAGATTAACAAGATGAACAATCTGGCCGAGAGCGAAGTAGATTCATCAAACGGTTCTCGAGAAAATTTATCTCTATAACCCGTTAATGTGCCTTGCTGGGAGTTTGCCCTCTCGTTTAGATTAACAAGGTGAACCTACTTACCGAGGAGGAAGCAGATCCATCAAACGGTTATCGAGCTAGGTAATATTTATATGAATGAAAAAGTTGTCAGAAAAAAATGAAGTTTGAACGGTCACAGCGCTCCAGCGTTAATGCCTTATTGGAGGGTTGTCCTCTCGGTTAGATTAACAAGATGGACCATCTGGCCGAGAGCGAAGTAGATTCATCAAACGGTTCTCGAGAAAAATTTATCTCTATAACGCGTACTAATGTGCCCTGCTGGGAGTTTGGCCTCTCGTTTAGATTAACAAGGTGAACCTGCTTGTCGAGAGGAACAGATCCATCAAACAGTTATCGAGCTTCATTAATATTTATATGATGACAGAGTTGTCCAGAAAATTTATGAAATTTGAACGGTCACACCGCTCAGACGCGTTAATGTGCCTTCCTGGGGGTTTGTCTCGTGTAGATTAACAAGATGGACCATCTGGCCGAAAGCTGAAGTAGATTCATCAAACGGTTCTCAGAAAATTTATCTTTATAACGCGTTAATGTGCCCTGCTGAGTTTGGCTTCTCGTTTAGATTAACAAGGTGAACCTACTTGCCGAGGAGGAAGCAGATCCATCAAACGGTTATCGAGCTAGGTAATATTTATATGATGAAAAAGTTGTCCAACAAAATTATGAAAGTTTGAACGGTCACAGCGCTCAAACGCGTTAATGTGCCTTCCTGGGGGTTTGTCCTCTCGTTTAGATTAACAAGATGGACCATCTGGCCGAGAGCGAAGTAGATTCATCAAACGGTTCTCGAGAAAATTTATCTCTATAACGCGTTAATGTGCCCTGCTGGGAGTTTGGCCTCTCGTTTAGATTAACAAGGTGAACCTACTTGCCGAGGAGGAAGCAGATCCATCAAACGGTTATCGAGCTAGGTAATATTTATATGATGAAAAAGTTGTCCAGAAAATTATGAAAGTTTGAACGGTCACAGCGCTCAAACGCGTTAATGTGCCTTCCTGGGGGTTTGTCCTCTCGTTTAGATTAACAAGATGGACCATCTGGCCGAGAGCGAAGTAGATTCATCAAACGGTTCTCGAGAAAATTTATCTCTATAACCCGTTAATGTGCCTTGCTGGGAGTTTGGCCTCTCGTTTAGATTAACAAGGTGAACCTACTTGCCGAGGAGGAAGCAGATCCATCAAACGGTTATCGAGCTAGGTAATATTTATATGATGAAAAAGTTGTCCAGAAAATTTATGAAAGTTTGAACGGTCACAGCGCTCAAACGCGTTAATGTGCCTTCCTGGGGGTTTGTCCTCTCGTTTAGATTAACAAGATGGACCATCTGGCCGAGAGCGAAGTAGATTCATCAAACGGTTCTCGAGAAAATTTATCTCTATAACGCGTTAATGTGCCCTGCTGGGAGTTTGGCCTCTCGTTTAGATTAACAAGGTGAACCTACTTGCCGAGGAGGAAGCAGATCCATCAAACGGTTATCGAGCTAGGTAATATTTATATGATGAAAAAGTTGTCCAAAAAATTTATGAAAGTTTGAACGGTCACAGCGCTCAAACGCGTTAATGTGCCTTCCTGGGGGTTTGTCCTCTACGTTTAGATTAACAAGATGGACCATCTGGCCGAGAGCGAAGTAGATTCATCAAACGGTTCTCGAGAAAATTTATCTCTATAACCCGTTAATGTGCCTTGCTGGGAGTTTGGCTTCTCGTTTAGATTAACAAGGTGAACCTACTTGCCGAGGAGGAAGCAGATCCATCAAACGGTTATCGAGCTAGGTAATATTTATATGATGAAAAAGTTGTCCAAAAAATTATGAAAGTTTGAACGGTCACAGCGCTCAAACGCGTTAATGTGCCTTCCTGGGGGTTTGTCCTCTCGTTTAGATTAACAAGATGAACCATCTGGCCGAGAGCGAAGTAGATTCATCAAACGGTTCTCGAGAAAATTTATCTCTATAACCCGTTAATGTGCCTTGCTGGGAGATTGATGAAAAAGTTGTCCAGAAAATTTATGAAAGTTTGAACTCTCGTTTGTGCCTTCCTGGGGTTTGTCCTCTCGTGTAGATTAACAA
>CM043022.1:75434659-75464555 GCA_023690525.1 Holotrichia oblita | reverse complement strand
ATATGGGTAGTATTTAGAAACGTAATTCCTCTAACTTAAAATAGTGATAATTTAATCAAATGAGATTCTTGAATGAATCGCCAAACGTTTACGCTGAACGTACGTGCGCTGACACTTAGCCGCTGCACAATCTTGTAAGCGCTATTTTATTATGCTGCTTATGGTCACCGCGAGAATTCTCAAATATACTGTGATGATAGTTATACATATAAAAGCACTTTCTACAGTGAATTCAAAGAGAATTATATTTTGAACCTGAATTCAAATAAGAAGACACAAAATTAACAGACTTAACAGACTCTTTGAACAGTGTTTGGACGTGGTTTGGACATAGCCCACGTGACATTCAAATTTTGAATAGGCACAATAGGCAGACGTCGCAAAGCCGTTCAGCGAATTTACCGCCGCTTTCACTAATCAGATTTTATGCTAACTTTCAACTGCTGAATTCGCTGAACTCACCCTCTCCACGCATGCGCATTGATTTGTGAACCTTATTGTTAAACTACCTACTAATATAAGTTTTACTTTGGAAATTTTTCATGCTACATTTTGCTTTGGTGTTCTAATTTTCTAGGCATAAATTTTAATAAAATGTGGTAATAAATAAATAGAGATATTCTTAACCAAGTAAATAAATAATTTTATTTAAATCGTCTATTACAACAAATTTATGAAATAAATATATCTATTTTTATGATTAAAAAAACTGATCATCGTTGTGGTTTCACCTCTGATTCCTGCGACAGAGAAGGTTAACATTATAGCAAGAAAATTTGTATTATATAAATCAATTATACATACAGGCTAACAACTTAAACTACGAAAGCCTATTGATAAGAGAGGGTGGTGGGAGTTAAAATTAAATGTATCCATTTTACTATTGTCAACATTTTATGACAGGAATGTCAGTGGATATATCAAATATTTTACCGAACCATCAAACTATCCTAATGGAATACATAATTAATGAAAAAGTGCAAATTATAAAGTGGTTTTATAATTTATCATAGTATTTGACATAACCATTGACATTCCAGTCATACAAACAGTTGACAATACTAAAATGGATACATTTAATTTTACCCCCTCCCTCCCTCCACTACCTTCTCCTATCAATAGGCTTTCGTAGTTCAAGTTGTTATCCTGTATATAAACTTTTGAAATACTTACTCAAGTAAAATTATTATGTTGAAGCCAGAGAATGTCTATTTGTGTGGACCTAAAATATAAATAAAAAATACATTATAATTTATAATTAATATCTGCAACTTAATTTCGAATAAAAAATGTTTAAAATATATTTACCTGGTCCATGAGGTGGGTGATTTGGACCGCCTGGACCACCTGGACCCTTATGAGGATCATGTGGTTTGTGTGGTTCATTATGTGGTGGTCCTTGACCGGGTTTTGCTGGTGGTGGTGGCATGATTCTTGATAGTAGTTAATATAACACGAAATATAATATCAACTGATACATGCATACCTAAAATCTTCTCTATTTATACTAAACCAGAATTTGTTAAAGAGGAAAAATGCAACAGTCCACTTAGTGTTATCTATTAATATGTTACGGTATAATTACTTAACGATAAATATATGATAATATTGTTTGAATAAGAGCGCTTTTGTAAAAGAATCATATTTGATGTGTCCGATTGCGAGGACCCTTCCGAGAACCAAACGTGTTTAATTTCATAGTTGTTTGTTATCGCATTTTTAACAATATATTCATAGGAAATGTTATGAAAGCAACGCTGTTGATATTATTAAAAAATTTTATCTTACTGAAGGACACAATTTAGTATGAATGCAGATTTTTTATGCAATTTATTTACCTATTCCTAAAATAAATAGTACGACTTTTTCTGTAGAGATATGGCGAAATGGCAATGGCGACTATTTATTTTGGCGATTATTTCATTTTTGGTGATTGGTACTCTGAGTTTACTGCAGATAGCAACTTCAAATTTCCATTCCCTCAGATGCATAACCCCCAAAATAAAAGTCTCCCCAATAACAAACTGCATCTGGCTACAAAAATAATGAGTAGGTATCTACTTATATCAAGCACATATCATTAGAAATATCTAAATAAACAAACCTAAATGTATCATAATAACTGAATATAAAAAGAAACACACGCGACATATCAAATTCAATGGAATTCTTATTTTTATTTTGTAATATTATCTAATAAAAACCAGATAAGATATTATGGGAATTTTAGCTACATGTCACTTATAATGTAAACAACAGCTCAGCAAGCTCAAGTACAGAGTTAATTAATTAATGTTGTTTACCCAAACATAAATGTCCGAAAGACAACCAACATAAATTAAAGCTAGCCGAACTATAGACGCTCCCTCTCGATAATGACCACTTATATTTTAATCATAAAGCAGTAAAATATTCAGTATATGATGAATTTAAAATTACAAAAATCCCTTTAATTTACTTTTTTTTTGTAATATTGGCGCTGTGCATCGATCTCTTGTGTGTACCTACATTCATTCCAATTTTTTCTTGTTTGGAATAGCAAAGTTATAGGTTATGTTATAATATGTGAAAAGAAAAATCTATTTTCAATATAATTTCAAAACATGTAAAATATAACATTGTACCTAAGCCAAGGAAAGGCGTTTCTCATTCGAGTTGTTAAAGATGATGTCCGACGAGTCTGAAAACGATGGGGTATATGTAGAGAATTATGAAAATGATGTATATTACAAGAAATACAAATTTTTACTCGAACGTTGTGAGGCTATCCAGAAACATAATGAACGATTAGTTTTTAGGTATTTATCACCTCTTAAATAAAGAACAATAATTATTTTATCATTACTATTTAAAGGATTCAAGAAGTAAAGAAGATTACTGAAACGCAGATACGAACAGGTACAGTATTTGAAGGATAAATTACTGAAAGAATATGGTGAAGACTGGAAGATAATCCCGAAATTTCCAACTTTTGATGAAGATATCGAAGATGAAAAACCAAACATATCACAATTAAATACAGTGAAAGTGAAGGAGGAGAAGGTTGACGATGGAAAATATGCTGCAGTGGATGTGAAACCATCTCGATTTGTTGAAAGTGAAGAAAAACCAAAGTTGAAGAAAACTAAACGTAAAACACCCAAAGCGGAAAGAGATCCGAATGCTCCCAAGAGGCCCTCGAATCCTTTCTTTTTATTCTGTCAAGAGCAACGACAGATATTAATGGAACAGATTAATTCCGAGCTAAAACCTGGTGAAATTGAACCGTCAAAGCAAGAGTTAACAAGGCAGTTGGCTATTAAATGGAAATCTTTAAATGCACATGATAAACAGGTATAATTATTAATTAGGTCTAAAAGTTGTTTGGTTTCTTTTCACTTGGAGATGTCTTGATATTTTGAGGAATATTACCACTTTTCAGATTTATTTTTTAAATATCAAATTGGAAGGATTGTTAGTATTCGGGTATTCTCAAAATTTCCAAAAATTTTGTTCAGTCCAATTTTAATAGTTTTATAGTTGAACTTACGCAAGAAGAATCTTCGTTTTACGCTTTTTTTAGTGTCTTAGTTGCTGTAGCCTAAAAACGGAAAAAAAAATCTGCTCTATTACAAATTTGAGAGTCACCATTGAGATCTCGAAAACGGTAAGAGATGCAAAGTCGACTAAATTGGGGCAAAGTTGCGTTTTTTGCTCCTAAACAATAATCTGTTTTAAAAAATTTTCTATGATTTGTAGTTTTTGAAATATGTGTGAAAAACCGGAAAACACACTTTTCTTTTTTCTTCTTTTCTGAAGTTATTATTGCAGGAATCAAAACACGATTAATACATTCTACAGGCACTTTTTCGAGCTCTTTACGAAGGTTTGCTTAAAGCGTTTCGTCTCGCTTTGACCACCGTCAACCTCATTTTTTCTTATGGCCGCCATATTAGATCTTGGCATCATTAAATAGATCGTTTTTCTGATATTTTTTCATGCATGACGCATCCTCATTAAAGAAAATTAAATGACTATAAATGCAGAAAATGTTAAAAATAACTGCTAAGAAAAATATGGTGTGCTGTGACGACAAAAATTAAACGTTTTGACATATCCCCGCATAGTTTAGTTTGTTTACTGTTTAATCCTACTGAAAATCGTTTTACTTATTACAATGGATTTCTCCGATGAAGAAAAACGCGACAAGACGTTTAGAATGGTGGCAGTGGCTTAGCAACAGAGACGGCAATTTTTTAAATAACATTATTTGGACGGATGAAAGTAAATTTACGAATTGTGAATTATTTAATCGAAATAATGAGCACGTCTGGTCGCTTGAAAATCAATAGACCAGTTCGAAATCAAGTTAGATTTGGCTTAAATGTTTGGGCGGCAATTTAGTTATTGGCCCATTTATTTATGAGAACAATCTAAACTCAAAACGATACCTAAATTTTCTTAGAACTACATTTGCCGAATATTTGGACAATATAAATTTAAGGAGACTTCCAGAATTATGGTTTCAACATGATGGTGCACCAGCGCACAATGCAAGGGCGGTGGATTGGGAATAGTGAAGTTCTACGTTGGCCTGCAAGGTCACCGGAAACGAAGAATAAATTTAAATATAGCAAACAACAGACGATATTTCGAATATCTATTCTACAAATTTTGTTTTGTTTGTAAACTATTAAATTTGTAGACTGGAATAATTCAAAATATGTCTATTAAGTAGAGGTACTTTCAGAACTGTCGAGTACACAGTTATTTTTTCTAGTTTAATTCGTTCGTGTTAGTCACGTTTGATATCAATGCAATGTGACGAGTATTGTAAAATATAACTTATTCAGAATTTCAGAGAAACAGATTACAGGTATCGACGATAGGTACTTTCTATTTGACACTGATCAGTGAACAAAACCGGTACTGTTGTGTATAAATCGTTCGAACAAAACCGGTTTTGTTCGCGGATCATATTTTTGTTTATTTTGTCTTTTTGTGAATGTTATAATATTTAATTTTTTATCAATTAGCTGGATATTAAAAGTTGTTAATATGTTGTGTTATGAATGTTGTTATGTCAATCTGTATTAAAATTCTGAAATTCCTACTTCTTTCGAATTTTACTAAAAGATCCACAAAGAACAACGTTTCTACCTAATTTACCAAACAATGTTGTATTTGGTTGACGTCTTCATGGATACTATTGGAAGTAAATTTCGCTCGCTGTTACTGTGTTGTTATTATTATAATAAAGTTGTAACATGTCACTAAACTATGCGGAGATATGTCAAAACGTTTAATTTTTGTCGTCACAGCACACCATATTTTTCTTAGCACTGTTATTTTTAACATTTTCTGCATTTATAGCCATTTAATTTTCTTTAATGAGGATGCGTCATGCATGAAAAAATATCAGAAAAAAATTGATTTATTTAATGATGCCGAAATCTAATATGGCGGGCGTAAAAAAAATGAAGTTGACGGTGGTCAAAGCGAGACGAAACGCTTTAAGCAAAATCTAATAACACCTTCGTAAAGAGCTCAAAAAGTGTCTGTAGAATGTATTAATCTTGTTTTGATCCCTGCAATAATAACTTCAGAACAGAAGGAGAAAGAAAAATGTGTTTTTCGGAAATATTTTAAAAACTGTAAATCATAGAACATTTTTTAAAACGGATTATTGTTCAGCAGCAAAAAGTGCAACTTTGCTCCAATATAATCGACTTTGTATCTCTTACTGTTTTCGAGATCCCAATGGTGATCCGTGAATTTGTAACACCCTGTATACAGGATGGTGTAACCAAGATGGGGTGAATTATTATAATTAAACGGTGAGGAATTTCGCAAAACCTTTTTGGAATATGATTGAGAGTTACACATGGGCTAAGTTTTAAAAATATTTTCTTTATACAGGCTGATTGAAGCAATCGGTGACAAACCAAAATTTAGGTTTAGGCGAATTTTATAACTTTGACGAGTGTTCCAGTTTGTTCTGATTCTCCTGAGCATTGTACCTACCGAGAAAATTATGGTCCTATTTCTCATAATGGCGGAGATATTTCTGCTTCATTGATTCATATAATAAAATATATTTATCTCAAATTGAAGTTATACCATTTAACTAAATAATATTTATAAACAAACTTAATTGGAAACAATTTCAGGTTTACGTTGACATGTATGAACGATCTAAAGAAAAATATGCAGCGGAGATGTCCGAGTATAACATGAAAAAATAGAAATTGTAAATAAATGTATATATTTTTCGTTAATAAAATATACAAAAAATAACCATTATAACTTTGCTTTTTTTCTGTACAGTATTCATAATCCATGGTAATTAAATATTTCACAAACAGAATTATCTATAAATGCGCTGCAAAAAAAATATACATAACAAAAAATTTTGTTTCAGAGAATCAACCTTTAAAGGAATCCTTTTCCTTCCTTATCGAGTGCATGGTAGCGATAGCTTCGCCGCAACCAGCATGTTTTTGAACAGCCGGAGATCCAACTCTCATGAACGGATTTATTTTCTTTTCCTCACCAATCGTAGATGGTACCTGAAAATCGTAATCGATTATGTATTACATTTTCCTTAAAATAGTTGCATTATAAAGATAGTTACTGTCGGACTCTCTTTGTTCCTTTGATCTTGAGCCCACGTGATTTTTTCCTTTATATCGGTGTTATCGGGTTCAACGTGTTGGGCGAATTTTAGATTCTGCAAGGTATATTCATGTCCACAGTATACTTGTGTTGATTCCGGAAGGTTACCCAATTTGTCGATCAAGGCCGAATGCATCTGTTCTGCGGTACCTTCGAAGAATCGACCGCAACCGGCAACAAATAATGTATCACCTATAAATGAAAAAATTTTGTATTATTTAAACAAAATTATGCATGATATAAGCGAAATTGTTCAAGGATAATAAACAAAGAAATTGCAGACTCTAGTAGAAAGTAAATTGCGTTCTAAGTCGATCAACTAAACTACCTAAGAACAAAGAAACTAATTCTAGCCCAAATTATGGTTTCCGTAGTTCGTACATCACCTAGCTGAAAGGACAAATGTAGCATGAGGTACAATACTTCTTTGGCTTTGGCTACATGGCCACACAGAGGAATCTTCCCATGGAGGAAAAAAGAACACGATATGAATGAATCTTTGCCTTTAGTGCTGCAATTATTAATTAACAATTATTCTTCCAAGATGTTAAGTGATGATAACGTTATGGTATCATCCACTCGCGACAACCACAAGCTTTGGCTTACACTTTATAAACCAGAATGGTTAAAAACCAACATATTCCGTGAATTCTATAGTAACAGTATAATTACTCCTAAATCAAAAGTTATTCACAAGTTTTGGCTTGCCATGGTCAAAATTAGTTGGTGTATGCACAGATGGTGCACCTTCTATCGTCGGCTTACCTAAAGGTTTCATCGGAATTTTGTATGAAAAAACAACTGAATTAAATGTGCAAAAAGATGATTTGATAGTCCTTCATTACATTATCCACCAACAGAACTTGTGTTTTAAGTCCATTCGACTCCAGAATGTTATGAATGTGGTAGTAAAAACCATCAATTTTATTCGATCCCGAGGGCTTAACCATCGTCAGTTCGAGGCGTTTTTTGATTAAATATCAGCCGAATATGACGACGTGACATATTATCGTGAAGTCAGATGGCTAAGCAAAGGGAAAATGCTGAAACGGTTTTAGGAGCTTAGAAATAATTAGAAATAAATTGTTATTGCATGTTATATAACAGTCGAAAAAAGGAATGTTACTAAAACGTTACAAAAAATGTGGATGTTACAAAAAGAACTTTAACACTATTTTGTTGTAAACATTTCCAGCCGATAAATTTGTACTTTTTAATGTAACTAAACTTTGTAGACAATTTATTATAAATTGCATGTCTAAAATGATCCTTTGTTACTCTAATACAATTTATCATTACATGTGGCAATAAAAGATAAATTGTGGTTTGTATGACAGAGGCAGGAAACTACATTTTTAAGACCTCTATTTCCTAACATTTTTTGGATAAATATTATAATGAATTGTGGAAAAAAATGTACAACAAAATAGTTAACACTTGTACAATTAGATGCCTAGAAAATGTCCTCTCCAAAAAATTAAATATATACCTAATAGACATTTTCAAAGCACTTGATATCCTGTGTGATACAGTAGCAGACATAAGTAAAGCTACAGCACGAATACACTGCTGAATTGAGTTCAGGAGCACACCCCGCATGTATTCGAAACACGCGAATATACTAATGTCGTTGTATATGTACATTAGCTATGCTAGTATACAACTTGAGTCAACGAGTTCCACATTTGTATCTTAGTTCATGCTGCAATAGCATCGCTTACTGTGTCGTTTCGACAAACTGGCATAAGTATGTCCTATGGGTATGGAAGGAGCATTAACTGAGCGAATTGTACAGTGGCGTTTAGTAGATAGTGGAATAATACTAAACGATGTTTTACGCAGGCTGTGGAGAAGGTGAAAATTAATGTTTTCCCATTTGTATTCACAGTGCTGCTATACTGGTTCAGTACTACTGCTATAACAAATTTCATTGTGCTATGTTTATGCATTCAGGTTATACGAGATATACTCGTGAATTATGTCCAGTGGTGTATGTTAATCCACATGTATTTCAAATATGGATGACATTTCTTAAGATAAACGGAACTTTTCCAGATTTGAAAATAACTTCAACGATAAATAAAGTTCTAAACATTTAAAACAGTTAAATCACAAAACTTGGTGCCAGTCTATTATTCTTTTTTTTTCCTCTTTTCAAAAAAACAAAAAAGCCGTAATTTCTTTGGGTAGAATTTTATAAACAGTCGTCTCGAAATTCAAAGGCCAATCATCAACTTTATCTTTATCATTTAACTTTGTTTTGCATGTGGATTTCTTCATCTTGTACGTTTATAAGGGTTCTACACCTTGGATCTTCATTAATGGATTCCTTACCCAATTTGAACTGCTTGCACAAAACATGACTAGCTCGAGTAAAAGATCTTTTTGAGTAAAAAAAGAAACATTCGAGATCTAAACTTTTAATACATATTAAATTTATTTAATTGTATTTATTTAATACAGCGTTGTTAGACCGAGACAGTACTTGTCTAATCTTGGCAAACAATGTCTAACATACTAAACAGAAATTAAAAAAAAAACATCAAACAGAAATTCGACATGCAGATTTACATATGTGTTATGTATCTTAATAAATCATTGATAAAGATCGGACCTGACAGAGTGAAGTGTGCTAAAGTTAGGACGAGCGATATAAATACCGAATAACATCAGGCAGTTATTTGGCCAGTCAGACTTACCATTCAGCAGTATTTTGCCGTATAAAATGATGAAATGTATTCAAGCTTATGAGCAATGGTTAAATCATCCTCGCCCAACAATTAAACAAGATTAAATATAAACGCTTACCTGTAAAAACAACTGGTGTTTGTCCCGTTGCTGTTAAATAATAACAAATATGTCCTGTTGTATGACATGGTGTAAATATGCATTCTACATTAATATCGCCAATCATAAACTTGTCACCATGTTGAACCGTATTAGTCAACGATCCAATCCGTTTATCCCCGCCAAATACTTGCAAGACATTTTTTGATTTTTTTACCATTGCTACCAACTTATCATTACCTCCTGCATGATCCCTAATAAAATCAGTTTACCCATACAACGTCATAATTTGTTGATAATTTTACTTACCAGTGATGGTGTGTTGTCAGAACTTTTGTCAGATTAACACCTTCCTCCTCGACAGCTTTTAAAACAGTTTCAGGTTCGACAGGATCAACAATTGCTGCTTGTTTAGTATTCTCATCCACAATCTATATAAATATACAAAAGATGTAACGTAATCACAAAGAATGATAGGTTATAACTATCAATAATTATATTTTATAAAATTCTTACCAAATACATATAATTATCCGCAAGAGCTGGTAATACTCTTACTCTCATCTTTTCTAAATTAATAGTAATCTGCTTACTGTGAAATCCGTGCACACCGTTGTTACGTATAGCGTTTACTGTAACAGTATTGATATTACAATTATATACATATATCATAAGGAAAAAAATAATCATTTGCGGATTATATTTTACTATCACCGTAAAAAAATAAATTCTTAGTCACCGTTACGATGCATAAATTTATCATAAAAAACTGTTTAGTATAATTACGTACTAATTAAAACGTTGGTAGTGACCACTAACCTTTGAAATATGTTGCGATGACAGCTCTTTGAATACCTGCCGGTATTTGTCGAGCCAGATTTAACATTTCAATATTTAGTTTAGTTTTTTGTACGTATTTTGATTTTTGATATGTTAGGATTTAATATCATACGTATTCTAATTTGGTCGCATTTTATTTATCTAAAGTACATTTAGAAGTACTGTTAGTTATCGGTAATTGTTACGTATAAACGACATAAACAAAGTTATCGCATTGTTGTAATTTTATTTTTCTTTCACCTTCACCCTTGTTTAGTTATTCAACCGGGGTTATTGTACAGTGCTGCCCTCAAACCCGTAAATTTCCTACTATGGGTTATGAATGAAAATGGGTGTGGCTTTCTTATTAAAGTTTTATAGGTTATGTTTACAACGACTGCAATAGGTTATGTAGTTACAATTAATTTAATCTAATCCCCTCTTCCAGGTGCTAAGTAAAATTAAATTAAAAAGAACTTTACAAAAATATACTATTTTATTGTATAACTATTTTCATCATTCTATCTTTTGGACTACAACCCAGTCAGAATATATTTATTTTATATCATGCAGCCAGGAAAATTATTTTCAAGATATATTCTGTGTTAAAAAGTGCGTTTTTCCAGAATAATAAACATCACGAATGTATTGCCAAGCGATATTTACATTGTAAATGGTAGTTACAAATTATGTGCACTAATATTTAGGTACCCCACAACGAGTAGAAAGATATAAATATTTATATTATCAAAAATAGTAAGAAGTTGTAGACATTAAAAATTAAAATAAGTAAAGTCCAGTAAAAAGTAAATCCTTTATTCAACATAAATATAACGGCAAAAGCCAAAATAATAAATACGAACTTAACTTAGATGATGATACATCGGTTTCTTATTTTACATTGTAGTAAAAAATTATATAAAAATACAACAAAATTATTTATATTTTTAATTTTTATAAACATTCTACGCTACATTCAAATGAAACGGAATACACTGGCGTTTCTGAGACAGGAGAGCAGACATGATTTCGTAAACAAGTTTTGTGAAATGCAACATACTCTGTTTGTTGTAACTTGTTTCGGCTTACTCTTTTTTCATTGACCGACTGATAGTTGGCTAATGCAGAAAACGAGGTACCTTTTCTGTAGTATATACACCTATGAAAATGCCCAAAGAAGGATACGAACAGTACGAGGAAGTTGTTTGAGTTCGTCTTCAAGAACAGTAGCATTATGTTGTAAATTTCTCTCATTAGTAGGGTATATCCAAAATTGTCTGTTTCTCGTAATGATTCTAATTCGCTGTCTGCGCTTTGCCCACCACAATAAAAACACGTCATCTTCCTCGAAAGATATATTTTCAAATACTCTAGATAGATGTGTATACGCAACAAGTATATGTAAGATTACCTTATGTGTACTAACCGGAAAATTTTTTTTCATATAATATCTTCACATACAAATTTCATAAAATTAGTTTCTCCGGTGTATCACCGGCCTTAAGATTATGTTGAATGATTCACTACACTTAACCGAATCTACCCAATACAAAAAAGTTCAAGTTATCACGTTGACTGCGGATCCTAATTTGATAATTGAATTGAATTTATAAAATTAAAATCGGCCAAACATTAACAGAGATATTCCATTCGCACGCAGTGACAAAAGTGTCCAATTTTCTAACGCACACAAATCAAGAGCGGCAGTCAACGTGTTAACAAGGTGAACCTACTTGCAGAGGAGGAGGCAGATCCATCAAACGGTTATCGAGCTAGGTAATATTTATATGATGAAAAAGTTGTCCAGAATTTATGAGAGTTTGAACGGTCACAGCGTTCAAACGCGTTAATGTGCCTTCCTGCTAGTTTGTCCTCTCGTTTAGATTAACAAGATGGACCATCTGGCCGAGAGCGAAGTAGATTCATCAAACGGTTCTCGAGAAAATTTATCTCTATAACGCGTTAATGTGCCCTGCTGGGAGTTTGGCCTCTCGCTTAGATTAACAAGGTGAACCTATTTGCTGAGGGGGAAGGAGATCCATCAAACGGTTATCGAGCTAGGTAATATTTATATGATGAAAAAGTTGTCCAGAAAATTTATGAAAGTTTGAACGGTCACAGCGCTCAAACGCGTTAATGTGCCTTCCTGGGGGTTTGTCCTCTCGTTTAGATTAACAAGGTGGACCATCTGGCCGAGAGCGAAGTAGATTCATCAAACGGTTCTCGAGAAAATTTATCTCTATAACGCGTTAATGTGCCCTGCTGGGAGTTTGGCCTCTCGTTTAGATTAACAAGGTGAACCTACTTGCCGAGGAGGAAGCAGATCCATCAAACGGTTATCGAGCTAGGTAATATTTATATGATGAAAAAGTTGTCCAGAAAATTTATGAAAGTTTGAACGGTCACAGCGCTCAAACGCGTTAATGTGCCTTCCTGGGGGTTTGTCCTCTCGTTTAGATTAACAAGATGGACCATCTGGCCGAGAGCGAAGTAGATTCATCAAACGGTTCTCGAGAAAATTTATCTCTATAACGCGTTAATGTGCCCTGCTGGGAGTTTGGCCTCTCGTTTAGATTAACAAGGTGAACCTACTTGCCGAGGAGGAAGCAGATCCATCAAACGGTTATCGAGCTAGGTAATATTTATATGATGAAAAAGTTGTCCAGAAAATTTATGAAAGTTTGAACGGTCACAGCGCTCAAACGCGTTAATGTGCCTTCCTGGGGGTTTGTCCTCTACTTTAGATTAACAAGATGAACCATCTGGCCGAGAGCGAAGTAGATTCATCAAGCGGTTCTCGAGAAAATTTATCTCTATAACCCGTTAATGTGCCTTCCTGGGAGTTTGGCCTCTCGTTTAGATTAACAAGTTGAATCTACTTGCCGAGGAGGAAGCAGATCCATCAAACGGTTATCGAGCTAGGTAATATTTATATGATGAAAAAGTTGTCCAAAAAAAATATGAAAGTTTGAACGGTCACAGCGCTCAAACGCGTTAATGTGCCTTCCTGGGGGTTTGTCCTCTCGTTTAGATTAACAAGATGGACCATCTGGCCGAGAGCGAAGTAGATTCATCAAACGGTTCTCGAGAAAATTTATCTCTATAACGCGTTAATGTGCCCTGCTGGGAGTTTGGCTTCTCGTTTAGATTAACAAGGTGAACCTACTTGCCGAGGAGAAAGCAGATCCATCAAACGGTTATCGAGCTAGGTAATATTTATATGATGAAAAAGTTGTCCAGAAAATTTATGAAAGTTTGAACGGTCACAGCGCTCAAACGCGTTAATGTGCCTTCCTGGGGGTTTGTCCTCTCGTTTAGATTAACAAGATGGACCATCTGGCCGAGAGCGAAGTAGATTCATCAAACGGTTCTCGAGAAAATTTATCTCTATAACGCGTTAATGTGCCCTGCTGGGAGTTTGGCCTCTCGTTTAGATTAACAAGGTGAACCTACTTGCCGAGGAGGAAGCAGATCCATCAAACGGTTATCGAGCTAGGTAATATTTATATGATGAAAAAGTTGTCCAAAAAATTTATGAAGTTTGAACGGTCACAGCGCTCAAACGCGTTAATGTGCCTTCCTGGGGGTTTGTCCTCTACTTTAGATTAACAAGATGAACCATCTGGCCGAGAGCGAAGTAGATTCATCAAGCGGTTCTCGAGAAAATTTATCTCTATAACCCGTTAATGTGCCTTGCTGGGAGTTTGGCCTCTCGTTTAGATTAACAAGGTGAACCTACTTGCCGAGGAGGAAGCAGATCCATCAAACGGTTATCGAGTTAGGTAATATTTATATGATGAAAAAGTTGTCCAAAAAAATTATGAAGTTTGAACGGTCACAGCGCTCAAACGCGTTAATGTGCCTTCCTGGGGGTTTGTCCTCTACTTTAGATTAACAAGGTGAACCATCTGGTCGAGAGCGAAGTAGATTCATCAAGCGGTTCTCGAGAAAATTTATCTCTATAACCCGTTAATGTGCCTTGCTGGGAGTTTGGCCTCTCGTTTAGATTAACAAGGTGAACCTACTTGCCGAGGAGGAAGCAGATCCATCAAACGGTTATCGAGCTAGGTAATATTTATATGATGAAAAAGTTGTCCAGAAAATTTATGAAAGTTTGAACGGTCACAGCGCTCAAACGCGTTAATGTGCCTTCCTGGGGGTTTGTCCTCTCGTTTAGATTAACAAGATGGACCATCTGGCCGAGAGCGAAGTAGATTCATCAAACGGTTCTCGAGAAAATTTATCTCTATAACGCGTTAATGTGCCCTGCTGGGAGTTTGGCCTCTCGTTTAGATTAACAAGGTGAACCTACTTGCCGAGGAGGAAGCAGATCCATCAAACGGTTATCGAGCTAGGTAATATTTATATGATGAAAAAGTTGTCCAGAAAATTTATGAAAGTTTGAACGGTCACAGCGCTCAAACGCGTTAATGTGCCTTCCTGGGGGTTTGTCCTCTCGTTTAGATTAACAAGATGGACCATCTGGCCGAGAGCGAAGTAGATTCATCAAACGGTTCTCGAGAAAATTTATCTCTATAACGCGTTAATGTGCCCTGCTGGGAGTTTGGCCTCTCGTTTAGATTAACAAGGTGAACCTACTTGCCGAGGGGAAAGCAGATCCATCAAACGGTTATCGAGCTAGGTAATATTTATATGATGAAAAAGTTGTCCAGACAATTTATGAAAGTTTGAACGGTCACAGCGCTCAAACGCGTTAATGTGCCTTCCTGGGGGTTTGTCCTCTCGTTTAGATTAACAAGATGGACCATCTGGCCGAGAGCGAAGTAGATTCATCAAACGGTTCTCGAGAAAATTTATCTCTATAACGCGTTAATGTGCCCTGCTGGGAGTTTGGCCTCTCGTTTAGATTAACAAGGTGAACCTACTTGCCGAGGGGAAGCAGATCCATCAAACGGTTATCGAGCTAGGTAATATTTATATGATGAAAAAGTTGTCCAGAAAATTTATGAAAGTTTGAACGGTCACAGCGCTCAAACGCGTTAATGTGCCTTCCTGGGGGTTTGTCCTCTAGTTTAGATTAACAAGATGGACCATCTGGCCGAGAGCGAAGTAGATTCATCAAACGGTTCTCGAGAAAATTTATCTCTATAACGCGTTAATGTGCCCTGCTGGGAGTTTGGCTTCTCGTTTAGATTAACAAGGTGAACCTACTTGCCGAGGAGGAAGCAGATCCATCAAACGGTTATCGAGCTAGGTAATATTTATATGATGAAAAAGTTGTCCAGAAAATTTATGAAAGTTTGAACGGTCACAGCGCTCAAACGCGTTAATGTGCCTTCCTGGGGGTTTGTCCTCTCGTTTAGATTAACAAGGTGGACCATCTGGCCGAGAGCGAAGTAGATTCATCAAACGGTTCTCGAGAAAATTTATCTCTATAACGCGTTAATGTGCCCTACTGGGAGTTTGGCCTCTCGTTTAGATTAACAAGGTGAACCTATTTGCCGAGGGGGAAGCAGATCCATCAAACGGTTATCGAGCTAGGTAATATTTATATGATGAAAAAGTTGTCCAGAAAATTTATGAAAGTTTGAACGGTCACAGCGCTCAAACGCGTTAATGTGCCTTCCTGGGGGTTTGTCCTCTCGTGTAGATTAACAAGATGAACCATCTGGCCGAGAGCGAAGTAGATTCATCAAGCGGTTCTCGAGAAAATTTATCTCTATAACCCGTTAATGTGCCTTGCTGGGAGTTTGGTCTCTCGTTTAGATTAACAAGGTGAACCTACTTGCCGAGGAGGAAGCAGATCCATCAAACGGTTATCGAGCTAGGTAATATTTATATGATGAAAAGTTGTCCAAAAAAAATATGAAGTTTGAACGGTCACAGCGCTCAAACGCGTTAATGTGCCTTCGTGGGGGGTTGTCCTCTACTTTAGATTAACAAGATGAACCATCTGGCCGAGAGCGAAGTAGATTCATCAAGCGGTTCTCGAGAAAATTTATCTCTATAACCCGTTAATGTGCCTTTATGGGAGTTTGAACTCTCGTTTAGATTAACAAGGTGAACCTACCTTGCCGAGGAGGAAGCAGATCCATCAAACGGTTATCGAGTTAGGTAATATTTATATGATGAAAAAGTTGTCATCAAACGGTTCTCGAGTCAAATTTATCTCAAACGCGTTAATGTGCCTTCAGTTTGTCCTCTCGCTTAGATTAACAAGATGAACCACCAACGAGAGAGGTGAGTCACTTTTACATTTCATTGTAGCAAATAACTTAGATACATTGAATGTGGGTAATAACCCGACCTTCGTTACGCGGAATAGAAGGGAGGTTATCAAACGGTTATCGAGTAGGTCATAATTATATGATGTAAAAAGTTGTCACTGACTGGCATGTGTCTGAGGAGGTAAGCTGCTCGGATAATGTGCCTTCATGGGAGTTTGTACTCTGGTTTAGATTAACAAGATGAACCATCTGGCCGAGAGCCAAGGAGATCCATCAAACGGTTATCGAGAGGCCTTATCTATATGACCTCAAAATGTGCCTTGCCAAAATTTGGCCTACGAAGTTTAGAAATAACAGAGCTGAACCTTAATGGCCGTGGAGGAAGCAAATCCATCAAACGGTTTCAGCCTATAATATTTAATGATGAAAAATTGTCAAGGCGCTTCTCCAGGAATGTGCCCAGGCTGGAACGCGTTAATGTGCCTTGAGGGGACAAGTCCTCTAGGAAGATTAACAAGGCCAACCGATCTAGAGTGGGAAGAGTAGATTCATCAACTGGTTACAACAAGAAGCTGAGGAGGCGAATATGCCTTATTGGGGGGTTGTCCTCTCGAGATGGACCATCTGGCCGAGAGCGAAGTAGATTCATCAAACGAATAAGAATGTCGTGGAGGGGGCACTCGTTTAGATTAAAAAACCTACTTGCCAGCAGGAGCAGATCCATCAAACGGTTATCGAGCTAGGTAATATTTAAATGATGAAAAAGTTGTCTCAAAAAAATTTGAAGTTTGAACGGTCAACAGCGCTCAAACGCGTTAATGAACCTTTGGGGTTTTCCTCTACTCTAGATTAACAAGATGAACATCTGGCCGGAGCGTCAGAAGTAGATTCATCAAGCGGTTCTCGAGAAAATTTATCTCTATAACCCGTTAATGTGCCTTGACTGGGAGTTTGAACCTCGTTTAGATTAACAAGGTGAACCTACTTATCCGATTAGGAAGCAGATCCATCAAACGGTTATCGAGCTAGGTAATATTTATATGATGAAAAAGTTGTCCTATATACCAAAAACGCGTGAAGTTTCAACGGGTAGCATTCATTACCGAACCTGGGAAAGCAGGACAGGCTACGGCGTCCCTAAGATTAATCAAGATTAATGTCCTTCATCTGAAGGCATTGGAAAAACTGGATTCATCAAGTATTCTCGATGAAAATTTATCTCTATAACCCGTTAATATGCCTTGCTGGGAGTTTGCCCTCTCGTTTAGATTAACAAGGTGAACCTACTTGCCGAGGAGTGGAGCAGATCCATCACAAGGTTATCGAGCTAGGTAATATTTATCGATGAAAAAGTTGTCCAAAAAATTACACGAAGTTTGAACGGTCACAGCGCTCAAACGCGTTAATGTGCCTTCCTGGGTCGTTTGTCCTCTATGCTTTAGATTAACAAGATGAACCATCTGGTCGAGAGCGAAGTAGATTCATCAAGGGTTCTCGAGAAAATTTATCTCTATAACCTCTAATGTGCCTGCTAGTCGTGGATGGGCTACTAGAGGTGCTTAACGATCACGGTCACAGGGTACTGGCCTACGCGGATGACCTGGTCATTATAGCGCGATGAAAAAGCACAACACCACGGTCAGAGATTGTCCAAACTGCAAGAAGTTCTGAACGGTTACAGCGCTCATGGACGCGTTAATGTGCCTTCCTGGGAGTTTGTCCTCTGATTAGATTAACAAGGTGAACCTTTATCTGGCCGAGAGCGAAGTAGATTCATCAAATCGGTTACGTCGAGAAAATTTATCTGGTGGGGGAGTTAATGTGCCTTGCTGGGAGTTTGGCCTCTCAAACTTAGATGGAACCAACATTTGAACAGAACTTGCCGAGGAGGAAGCAGATGACAAACGTTAACGCTGGTAATATTTATATGATGGAAAAAATTGTCGAAAAACCAGAATGCTGAGTTGGATATACAGCATGGTGGTTAATGAGTAATGACGTATGTCCTTTGGTATTAACAAAGACGAACAAAGGAACGCTATTCAGAGGCTGATTCATCAAAGGTTGCCTCCTAGGAATAACGGGAGCAATGCGGACGACACCGACTGCAGCCATGGATGTGCCTCCTGGACTTTGCCCTCTCGTTTACCTTCAACAAGGGGAACCAAGCCGAGGGGGAAGTAGATCCATCAAACGGTTATCGAGCTAGGTCAATATTTCATATGTCGATAATTGTCCATGTGGGAAAGGGGTGTTGGAAATGTCACAGCGACCACATGCCGTTAATGCATATCCATCCTGGGGTTCCCTTCACGGTGTCTATAGCGGACGATGAACCAGGCTGCCAGGTATGCACTGGGAATCAAAAGCAAGTTAGTCTGGTACACAGACGGTTCTAAACGCTTAATGTGCCTTGCTGGGATTTGCTCTCGTTTAGATTAACAAGTTGAACCACTGGGAGGAGTAAGCTTCGATGTTTCAAACGGTTATCGAGCTCCAATGCGCAATATTTATATGATGAAAGCGGTGACCAACAGACGAATTCACATCAAGTCTGATACGGTCAAGCGGCATTGAAGGCGTTATTAAGCCGGAAGGTGTCGTCCAGGCTGGTGATGGAATGCCTCGACGAACTGGTGAAACTGTCGAACCGGAACAAGGTTAGGTTGACTTGGATACCGGGTCATCAGGGGATTGAGATTAACAAGGGCTGACGAACTCGCGAAGAGAGGGTCAGAGATGAAAATTTATCCCATAACCTTTAATCGTGGTTACAAGGAGTTTGGCCTCTCGTTTAGATTAACAAGGTGAACCTACTTGCCGAGGAGGAAGCAGATCCATCAAACGGTTATCGAGCTAGGTAATATTTATATGATGAAAAAGTTGTCCAAAAAACCCATGAAGTTTGAAACAGCGCTCAAACTACGTTAATGTGCCTTCCTGGGAAACAGTCCTCTACTTTAGATTAACAAGATGAACCATCTGGACGAGAGCGAAGTAGATTCATCAAGCGGTTCTCGAGAAAATCGGATCTCTATAACCCGGTGCCTTGCTGGGAGTTTGCCCTCTCGTTTAGATTAACAAGGTGAACCTACTTGCCGAGGAGATCAGATCCATCAAACGGTTATCGAGCTAGGTAATATTTATACTGAAAAAAAAATATGAGGCACTAGATCGCAGAAGGCAGAATATGTTTGGGATAACGAAAGGAGTCCAAAAGATATACCTTTGAACCACTCGCTTAAACCGTTAAGGTTAGTGGAGGGGACTCCTCTACTTTAGATTAACAAGAACAACCATCTGGCACAATAAGCCTAGATTCATCAAGCGGTTCTCGAGAAAATTTATCTCTATAACCCGTTAATGTGCCTTGTCTGGGAGTTTGGCCTCTCGTTTAGATTAACAAGGTGAACCTACTTGCCGAGGAGGAAGCAGATCCATCAAACGGTTATCGAGCTAGGTAATATTTATATGATGAAAAAGTTGTCCAAAAAAATTTATGAAAGTTTGAACGGTCACAGCGCTCAAACGCGTTAATGTGCCTTCCTGGGGGTTTGTCCTCTACTTTAGATTAACAAGGTGAACCATCTGGCCGAGAGCGAAGTAGATTCATCAAGCGGTTCTCGAGAAAATTTATCTCTATAACCCGTTAATGTGCCCTGCTGGGAGTTTGGTCTCTCGTTTAGAAAGTTGTCCAAAAAAATATGAAGTTTGAACGGTCACAGCGCTCAAACGCGTTAATGTGCCTTCGTGGGGGTTTGTCCTCTACTTTAGATTAACAAGATGAACCATCTGGCCGAGAGCGAAGTAGATTCATCAAGCGGTTCTCGAGAAAATTTATCTCTATAACCCGTTAATGTGCCTTGCTGGGAGTTTGGCCTCTCGTTTAGATTAACAAGGTGAACCTACTTGCCGAGGAGGAAAGCAGATCCATCAAACGGTTATCGAGCTAGGTAATATTTATATGATGAAAAAGTTGTCCAAAAAATTTATGAAGTTTGAACGGTCACAGCGCTCAAACGCGTTAATGTGCCTTCCTGGGGGTTTGTCCTCTACTTTAGATTAACAAGATGAACCATCTGGCCGAGAGCGAAGTAGATTCATCAAGCGGTTCTCGAGAAAATTTATCTCTATAACCCGTTAATGTGCCTTGCTGGGAGTTTGGCCTCTCGTTTAGATTAACAAGGTGAACCTACTTGCCGAGGAGGAAGCAGATCCATCAAACGGTTATCGAGCTAGGTAATATTTATATGATGAAAAAGTTGTCCAAAAAAATTATGAAGTTTGAACGGTCACAGCGCTCAAACGCGTTAATGTGCCTTCCTGGGGGTTTGTCCTCTACTTTAGATTAACAAGATGAACCATCTGGCCGAGAGCGAAGTAGATTCATCAAGCGGTTCTCGAGAAAATTTATCTCTATAACCCGTTAATGTGCCTTGCTGGGAGTTTGGCCTCTCGTTTAGATTAACAAGGTGAACCTACTTGCCGAGGAGGAAGCAGATCCATCAAACGGTTATCGAGCTAGGTAATATTTATATGATGAAAAAGTTGTCCAAAAAATATGAAGTTTGAACGGTCACAGCGCTCAAACGCGTTAATGTGCCTTCCTGGGGGTTTGTCCTCTACTTTAGATTAACAAGATGAACCATCTGGCCGAGAGCGAAGTAGATTCATCAAGCGGTTCTCGAGAAAATTTATCTCTATAACCCGTTAATGTGCCTTGCTGGGAGTTTGGCCTCTCGTTTAGATTAACAAGGTGAACCTACTTGCCGAGGAGGAAGCAGATCCATCAAACGGTTATCGAGCTAGGTAATATTTATATGATGAAAAAGTTGTCCAAAAAATTTATGAAGTTTGAACGGTCACAGCGCTCAAACGCGTTAATGTGCCTTCCTGGGGGTTTGTCCTCTACTTTAGATTAACAAGATGAACCATCTGGCCGAGAGCGAAGTAGATTCATCAAGCGGTTCTCGAGAAAATTTATCTCTATAACCCGTTAATGTGCCTTGCTGGGAGTTTGGCCTCTCGTTTAGATTAACAAGGTGAACCTACTTGCCGAGGAGGAAGCAGATCCATCAAACGGTTATCGAGCTAGGTAATATTTATATGATGAAAAAGTTGTCCAAAAAAATATGAAGTTTGAACGGTCACAGCGCTCAAACGCGTTAATGTGCCTTCCTGGGGGTTTGTCCTCTACTTTAGATTAACAAGATGAACCATCTGGCCGAGAGCGAAGTAGATTCATCAAGCGGTTCTCGAGAAAATTTATCTCTATAACCCGTTAATGTGCCTTGCTGGGAGTTTGGCCTCTCGTTTAGATTAACAAGGTGAACCTACTTGCCGAGGAGGAAGCAGATCCATCAAACGGTTATCGAGCTAGGTAATATTTATATGATGAAAAAGTTGTCCAAAAAATTATGAAGTTTGAACGGTCACAGCGCTCAAACGCGTTAATGTGCCTTCCTGGGGGTTTGTCCTCTACTTTAGATTAACAAGATGAACCATCTGGCCGAGAGCGAAGTAGATTCATCAAGCGGTTCTCGAGAAAATTTATCTCTATAACCCGTTAATGTGCCTTGCTGGGAGTTTGGCCTCTCGTTTAGATTAACAAGGTGAACCTACTTGCCGAGGAGGAAGCAGATCCATCAAACGGTTATCGAGCTAGGTAATATTTATATGATGAAAAAGTTGTCCAAAAAAAAAATGAAGTTTGAACGGTCACAGCGCTCAAACGCGTTAATGTGCCTTCCTGGGGGTTTGTCCTCTACTTTAGATTAACAAGATGAACCATCTGGCCGAGAGCGAAGTAGATTCATCAAGCGGTTCTCGAGAAAATTTATCTCTATAACCCGTTAATGTGCCTTGCTGGGAGTTTGGCCTCTCGTTTAGATTAACAAGGTGAACCTACTTGCCGAGGAGGAAGCAGATCCATCAAACGGTTATCGAGCTAGGTAATATTTATATGATGAAAAAGTTGTCCAAAAAAATATGAAGTTTGAACGGTCACAGCGCTCAAACGCGTTAATGTGCCTTCCTGGGGGTTTGTCCTCTACTTTAGATTAACAAGATGAACCATCTGGCCGAGAGCGAAGTAGATTCATCAAGCGGTTCTCGAGAAAATTTATCTCTATAACCCGTTAATGTGCCTTGCTGGGAGTTTGGCCTCTCGTTTAGATTAACAAGGTGAACCTACTTGCCGAGGAGGAAGCAGATCCATCAAACGGTTATCGAGCTAGGTAATATTTATATGATGAAAAAGTTGTCCAAAAATTATGAAGTTTGAACGGTCACAGCGCTCAAACGCGTTAATGTGCCTTCCTGGGGGTTTGTCCTCTACTTTAGATTAACAAGATGAACCATCTGGCCGAGAGCGAAGTAGATTCATCAAGCGGTTCTCGAGAAAATTTATCTCTATAACCCGTTAATGTGCCTTGCTGGGAGTTTGGCCTCTCGTTTAGATTAACAAGGTGAACCTACTTGCCGAGGAGGAAGCAGATCCATCAAACGGTTATCGAGCTAGGTAATATTTATATGATGAAAAAGTTGTCCAAAAAAATTATGAAGTTTGAACGGTCACAGCGCTCAAACGCGTTAATGTGCCTTCCTGGGGGTTTGTCCTCTACTTTAGATTAACAAGATGAACCATCTGGCCGAGAGCGAAGTAGATTCATCAAGCGGTTCTCGAGAAAATTTATCTCTATAACCCGTTAATGTGCCTTCCTGGGAGTTTGGCCTCTCGTTTAGATTAACAAGTTGAATCTACTTGCCGAGGAGGAAGCAGATCCATCAAACGGTTATCGAGCTAGGTAATATTTATATGATGAAAAAGTTGTCCAAAAAAAATATGAAGTTTGAACGGTCACAGCGCTCAAACGCGTTAATGTGCCTTCCTGGGGGTTTGTCCTCTACTTTAGATTAACAAGATGAACCATCTGGCCGAGAGCGAAGTAGATTCATCAAGCGGTTCTCGAGAAAATTTATCTCTATAACCCGTTAATGTGCCTTGCTGGGAGTTTGGCCTCGTTTAGATTAACAAGGTGAACCTACTTGCCGAGGAGGAAGCAGATCCATCAAACGGTTATCGAGCTAGGTAATATTTATATGATGAAAAAGTTGTCCAAAAAAATATGAAGTTTGAACGGTCACAGCGCTCAAACGCGTTAATGTGCCTTCCTGGGGGTTTGTCCTCTACTTTAGATTAACAAGATGAACCATCTGGCCGAGAGCGAAGTAGATTCATCAAGCGGTTCTCGAGAAAATTTATCTCTATAACCCGTTAATGTGCCTTGCTGGGAGTTTGGCCTCTCGTTTAGATTAACAAGGTGAACCTACTTGCCGAGGAGGAAGCAGATCCATCAAACGGTTATCGAGCTAGGTAATATTTATATGATGAAAAAGTTGTCCAAAAAAATTATGAAGTTTGAACGGTCACAGCGCTCAAACGCGTTAATGTGCCTTCCTGGGGGTTTGTCCTCTACTTTAGATTAACAAGATGAACCATCTGGCCGAGAGCGAAGTAGATTCATCAAGCGGTTCTCGAGAAAATTTATCTCTATAACCCGTTAATGTGCCTTGCTGGGAGTTTGGCCTCTCGTTTAGATTAACAAGGTGAACCTACTTGCCGAGGAGGAAGCAGATCCATCAAACGGTTATCGAGCTAGGTAATATTTATATGATGAAAAAGTTGTCCAAAAAAAATATGAAGTTTGAACGGTCACAGCGCTCAAACGCGTTAATGTGCCTTCCTGGGGGTTTGTCCTCTACTTTAGATTAACAAGATGAACCATCTGGCCGAGAGCGAAGTAGATTCATCAAGCGGTTCTCGAGAAAATTTATCTCTATAACCCGTTAATGTGCCTTGCTGGGAGTTTGGCCTCTCGTTTAGATTAACAAGGTGAACCTACTTGCCGAGGAGGAAGCAGATCCATCAAACGGTTATCGAGCTAGGTAATATTTATATGATGAAAAAGTTGTCCAAAAAAATATGAAGTTTGAACGGTCACAGCGCTCAAACGCGTTAATGTGCCTTCCTGGGGGTTTGTCCTCTACTTTAGATTAACAAGATGAACCATCTGGCCGAGAGCGAAGTAGATTCATCAAGCGGTTCTCGAGAAAATTTATCTCTATAACCCGTTAATGTGCCTTGCTGGGAGTTTGGCCTCTCGTTTAGATTAACAAGGTGAACCTACTTGCCGAGGAGGAAGCAGATCCATCAAACGGTTATCGAGCTAGGTAATATTTATATGATGAAAAAGTTGTCCAAAAAATTATGAAGTTTGAACGGTCACAGCGCTCAAACGCGTTAATGTGCCTTCCTGGGGGTTTGTCCTCTACTTTAGATTAACAAGATGAACCATCTGGCCGAGAGCGAAGTAGATTCATCAAGCGGTTCTCGAGAAAATTTATCTCTATAACCCGTTAATGTGCCTTGCTGGGGAGTTTGGCCTCTCGTTTAGATTAACAAGGTGAACCTACTTGCCGAGGAGGAAGCAGATCCATCAAACGGTTATCGAGCTAGGTAATATTTATATGATGAAAAAGTTGTCCAAAAAAATTATGAAGTTTGAACGGTCACAGCGCTCAAACGCGTTAATGTGCCTTCCTGGGGGTTTGTCCTCTACTTTAGATTAACAAGATGAACCATCTGGCCGAGAGCGAAGTAGATTCATCAAGCGGTTCTCGAGAAAATTTATCTCTATAACCCGTTAATGTGCCTTGCTGGGAGTTTGGCCTCTCGTTTAGATTAACAAGGTGAACCTACTTGCCGAGGAGGAAGCAGATCCATCAAACGGTTATCGAGCTAGGTAATATTTATATGATGAAAAAGTTGTCCAAAAAAATTATGAAGTTTGAACGGTCACAGCGCTCAAACGCGTTAATGTGCCTTCCTGGGGGTTTGTCCTCTACTTTAGATTAACAAGATGAACCATCTGGCCGAGAGCGAAGTAGATTCATCAAGCGGTTCTCGAGAAAATTTATCTCTATAACCCGTTAATGTGCCTTGCTGGGAGTTTGGCCTCTCGTTTAGATTAACAAGGTGAACCTACTTGCCGAGGAGGAAGCAGATCCATCAAACGGTTATCGAGCTAGGTAATATTTATATGATGAAAAAGTTGTCCAAAAAAATTATGAAGTTTGAACGGTCACAGCGCTCAAACGCGTTAATGTGCCTTCCTGGGGGTTTGTCCTCTACTTTAGATTAACAAGATGAACCATCTGGCCGAGAGCGAAGTAGATTCATCAAGCGGTTCTCGAGAAAATTTATCTCTATAACCCGTTAATGTGCCTTGCTGGGAGTTTGGCCTCTCGTTTAGATTAACAAGGTGAACCTACTTGCCGAGGAGGAAGCAGATCCATCAAACGGTTATCGAGCTAGGTAATATTTATATGATGAAAAAGTTGTCCAAAAAAAATATGAAGTTTGAACGGTCACAGCGCTCAAACGCGTTAATGTGCCTTCCTGGGGGTTTGTCCTCTACTTTAGATTAACAAGATGAACCATCTGGCCGAGAGCGAAGTAGATTCATCAAGCGGTTCTCGAGAAAATTTATCTCTATAACCCGTTAATGTGCCTTGCTGGGAGTTTGGCCTCTCGTTTAGATTAACAAGGTGAACCTACTTGCCGAGGAGGAAGCAGATCCATCAAACGGTTATCGAGCTAGGTAATATTTATATGATGAAAAAGTTGTCCAAAAAAAATATGAAGTTTGAACGGTCACAGCGCTCAAACGCGTTAATGTGCCTTCCTGGGGGTTTGTCCTCTACTTTAGATTAACAAGATGAACCATCTGGCCGAGAGCGAAGTAGATTCATCAAGCGGTTCTCGAGAAAATTTATCTCTATAACCCGTTAATGTGCCTTGCTGGGAGTTTGGCCTCTCGTTTAGATTAACAAGTTGAACCTACTTGCCGAGGAGGAAGCAGATCCATCAAACGGTTATCGAGCTAGGTAATATTTATATGATGAAAAAGTTGTCCAAAAAATATGAAGTTTGAACGGTCACAGCGCTCAAACGCGTTAATGTGCCTTCCTGGGGGTTTGTCCTCTACTTTAGATTAACAAGATGAACCATCTGGCCGAGAGCGAAGTAGATTCATCAAGCGGTTCTCGAGAAAATTTATCTCTATAACCCGTTAATGTGCCTTGCTGGGAGTTTGGCCTCTCGTTTAGATTAACAAGGTGAACCTACTTGCCGAGGAGGAAGCAGATCCATCAAACGGTTATCGAGCTAGGTAATATTTATATGATGAAAAAGTTGTCCAAAAAAATTATGAAGTTTGAACGGTCACAGCGCTCAAACGCGTTAATGTGCCTTCCTGGGGGTTTGTCCTCTACTTTAGATTAACAAGATGAACCATCTGGCCGAGAGCGAAGTAGATTCATCAAGCGGTTCTCGAGAAAATTTATCTCTATAACCCGTTAATGTGCCTTGCTGGGAGTTTTGGCCTCTCGTTTAGATTAACAAGGTGAACCTAC
This sequence comes from Holotrichia oblita, assembly GCA_023690525.1. Taxonomy (NCBI): domain Eukaryota; kingdom Metazoa; phylum Arthropoda; class Insecta; order Coleoptera; family Scarabaeidae; genus Holotrichia; species Holotrichia oblita. The sequence continues at coordinate 75,437,631 of CM043022.1, read as the reverse complement.
TTGCCGAGGAGGAAGCAGATCCATCAAACGGTTATCGAGCTAGGTAATATTTATATGATGAAAAAGTTGTCCAAAAAAATATGAAGTTTGAACGGTCACAGCGCTCAAACGCGTTAATGTGCCTTCCTGGGGGTTTGTCCTCTACTTTAGATTAACAAGATGAACCATCTGGCCGAGAGCGAAGTAGATTCATCAAGCGGTTCTCGAGAAAATTTATCTCTATAACCCGTTAATGTGCCTTGCTGGGAGTTTGGCCTCTCGTTTAGATTAACAAGGTGAACCTACTTGCCGAGGAGGAAGCAGATCCATCAAACGGTTATCGAGCTAGGTAATATTTATATGATGAAAAAGTTGTCCAAAAAAATTATGAAGTTTGAACGGTCACAGCGCTCAAACGCGTTAATGTGCCTTCCTGGGGGTTTGTCCTCTACTTTAGATTAACAAGATGAACCATCTGGCCGAGAGCGAAGTAGATTCATCAAGCGGTTCTCGAGAAAATTTATCTCTATAACCCGTTAATGTGCCTTGCTGGGAGTTTGGCCTCTCGTTTAGATTAACAAGGTGAACCTACTTGCCGAGGAGGAAGCAGATCCATCAAACGGTTATCGAGCTAGGTAATATTTATATGATGAAAAAGTTGTCCAAAAAAAATATGAAGTTTGAACGGTCACAGCGCTCAAACGCGTTAATGTGCCTTCCTGGGGGTTTGTCCTCTACTTTAGATTAACAAGATGAACCATCTGGCCGAGAGCGAAGTAGATTCATCAAGCGGTTCTCGAGAAAATTTATCTCTATAACCCGTTAATGTGCCTTGCTGGGAGTTTGGCCTCTCGTTTAGATTAACAAGGTGAACCTACTTGCCGAGGAGGAAGCAGATCCATCAAACGGTTATCATAATAAATGAAAAAGTTGTCCAAAAAAAATTATTTGAACGGTCACAGCGCTCAATCGAGCTAGGTAATATTTATATGATGAAAAAGTTGTCCAAAAAAATTATGAAGTTTGAACGACGCGTTAATGTGCCTTCCTGGGGGTTTGTCCTCTACTTTAGATTAACAAGATGAACCATCTGGCCGAGAGCGAAGTAGATTCATCAAGCGGTTCTCGAGAAAATTTATCTCTATAACCCGTTAATGTGCCTTGCTGGGAGTTTGGCCTCTCGTTTAGATTAACAAGGTGAACCTACTTGCCGAGGAGGAAGCAGATCCATCAAACGGTTATCGAGCTAGGTAATATTTATATGATGAAAAAGTTGTCCAAAAAAATTATGAAGTTTGAACGGTCACAGCGCTCAAACGCGTTAATGTGCCTTCCTGGGGGTTTGTCCTCTACTTTAGATTAACAAGATGAACCATCTGGCCGAGAGCGAAGTAGATTCATCAAGCGGTTCTCGAGAAAATTTATCTCTATAACCCGTTAATGTGCCTTGCTGGGAGTTTGGCCTCTCGTTTAGATTAACAAGGTGAACCTACTTGCCGAGGAGGAAGCAGATCCATCAAACGGTTATCGAGCTAGGTAATATTTATATGATGAAAAAGTTGTCCAAAAAAATATGAAGTTTGAACGGTCACAGCGCTCAAACGCGTTAATGTGCCTTCCTGGGGGTTTGTCCTCTACTTTAGATTAACAAGATGAACCATCTGGCCGAGAGCGAAGTAGATTCATCAAGCGGTTCTCGAGAAAATTTATCTCTATAACCCGTTAATGTGCCTTGCTGGGAGTTTGGCCTCTCGTTTAGATTAACAAGGTGAACCTACTTGCCGAGGAGGAAGCAGATCCATCAAACGGTTATCGAGCTAGGTAATATTTATATGATGAAAAAGTTGTCCAAAAAAATTATGAAGTTTGAACGGTCACAGCGCTCAAACGCGTTAATGTGCCTTCCTGGGGGTTTGTCCTCTACTTTAGATTAACAAGATGAACCATCTGGCCGAGAGCGAAGTAGATTCATCAAGCGGTTCTCGAGAAAATTTATCTCTATAACCCGTTAATGTGCCTTGCTGGGAGTTTGGCCTCTCGTTTAGATTAACAAGGTGAACCTACTTGCCGAGGAGGAAGCAGATCCATCAAACGGTTATCGAGCTAGGTAATATTTATATGATGAAAAAGTTGTCCAAAAAAAATATGAAGTTTGAACGGTCACAGCGCTCAAACGCGTTAATGTGCCTTCGTGGGGGTTTGTCCTCTACTTTAGATTAACAAGATGAACCATCTGGCCGAGAGCGAAGTAGATTCATCAAGCGGTTCTCGAGAAAATTTATCTCTATAACCCGTTAATGTGCCTTGCTGGGAGTTTGGCCTCTCGTTTAGATTAACAAGGTGAACCTACTTGCCGAGGAGGAAGCAGATCCATCAAACGGTTATCGAGCTAGGTAATATTTATATGATGAAAAAGTTGTCCAAAAAAATATGAAGTTTGAACGGTCACAGCGCTCAAACGCGTTAATGTGCCTTCCTGGGGTTTGTCCTCTACTTTAGATTAACAAGATGAACAATCTGGCCGAATTCATCAAGCGGTTCTCGAGAAAATTTATCTCTATAACCCGTTAATGTGCCTTGCTGGGAGTTTGGCCTCTCGTTTAGATTAACAAGGTGAACCTACTTGCCGAGGAGGAAGCAGATCCATCAAACGGTTATCGAGCTAGGTAATATTTATATGATGAAAAAGTTGTCCAAAAAAAATATGAAGTTTGAACGGTCACAGCGCTCAAACGCGTTAATGTGCCTTCCTGGGGGTTTGTCCTCTACTTTAGATTAACAAGATGAACCATCTGGCCGAGAGCGAAGTAGATTCATCAAGCGGTTCTCGAGAAAATTTATCTCTATAACCCGTTAATGTGCCTTGCTGGGAGTTTGGCCTCTCGTTTAGATTAACAAGGTGAACCTACTTGCCGAGGAGGAAGCAGATCCATCAAACGGTTATCGAGCTAGGTAATATTTATATGATGAAAAAGTTGTCGAAAAAAATATGA
>CM043022.1:75356991-75434159 GCA_023690525.1 Holotrichia oblita | reverse complement strand
TCTGGCCCGAGAGCGAAGTAGATTCATCAAGCGGTTCTCGAGAAAATTTATCTCTATAACCCGTTAATGTGCCTTGCTGGGAGTTTGGCCTCTCGTTTAGATTAACAAGGTGAACCTACTTGCCGAGGAGGAAGCAGATCCATCAAACGGGTTATCGAGCTAGGTAATATTTATATGATGAAAAAAAAGTTGTCCAAAAAATTATGAAGTTTGAACGGTCACAGCGCTCAAACGCGTTAATGTGCCTTCCTGGGGGTTTGTCCTCTACTTTAGATTAACAAGATGAACCATCTGGCCGAGAGCGAAGTAGATTCATCAAGCGGTTCTCGAGAAAATTTATCTCTATAACCCGTTAATGTGCCTTGCTGGGAGTTTGGCCTCTCGTTTAGATTAACAAGGTGAACCTACTTGCCGAGGAGGAAGCAGATCCATCAAACGGTTATCGAGCTAGGTAATATTTATATGATGAAAAAGTTGTCCAAAAAATTATGAAGTTTGAACGGTCACAGCGCTCAAACGCGTTAATGTGCCTTCCTGGGGTTTGTCCTCTACTTTAGATTAACAAGATGAACCATCTGGCCGAGAGCGCGAAGTAGATTCATCAAGCGGTTCTCGAGAAAATTTATCTCTATAACCCGTTAATGTGCCTTGCTGGGAGTTTGGCCTCTCGTTTAGATTAACAAGGTGAACCTACTTGCCGAGGAGGAAGCAGATCCATCAAACGGTTATCGAGCTAGGTAATATTTATATGATGAAAAAGTTGTCCAAAAAATTATGAAGTTTGAACGGTCACAGCGCTCAAACGCGTTAATGTGTGCCTTCCTGGGGGGGGTTTGTCCTCTACTTTAGATTAACAAGATGAACCATCTGGCCGAGAGCGAAGTAGATTCATCAAGCGGTTCTCGAGAAAATTTATCTCTATAACCCGTTAATGTGCCTTGCTGGGAGTTTGGCCTCTCGTTTAGATTAACAAGGTGAACCTACTTGCCGAGGAGGAAGCAGATCCATCAAACGGTTATCGAGCTAGGTAATATTTATATGATGAAAAAGTTGTCCAAAAAATTATGAAGTTTGAACGGTCACAGCGCTCAAAACGCGTTAATGTGCCTTCCTGGGGGTTTGTCCTCTCCTTTAGATTAACAAGATGAACCATCTGGCCGAGAGCGAAGTAGATTCATCAAGCGGTTCTCGAGAAAATTTATCTCTATAACCCGTTAATGTGCCTTGCTGGGAGTTTTGCCTCTCGTTTAGATTAACAAGGTGAACCTACTTGCCGAGGAGGAAGCAGATCCATCAAACGGTTATCGAGCTAGGTAATATTTATATGATGAAAAAAGTTGTCCAAAAAAATTATGAAGTTTGAACGGTCACAGCGCTCAAACGCGTTAATGTGCCTTCCTGGGGGTTTGTCCTCTCCTTTAGATTAACAAGATGAACCATCTGGCCGAGAGCGAAGTAGATTCATCAAGCGGTTCTCGAGAAAATTTATCTCTATAACCCGTTAATGTGCCTTGCTGGGAGTTTGGCCCTCTCGTTTAGATTAACAAGGTGAACCTACTTGCCGAGGAGGAAGCAGATCCATCAAACGGTTATCGAGCTAGGTAATATTTATATGATGAAAAAGTTGTCCAAAAAATTATGAAGTTTGAACGGTCACAGCGCTCAAACGCGTTAATGTGCCTTCCCTGGGGGTTTGTCCTCTACTTTAGATTAACAAGATGAACCATCTGGCCGAGAGCGAAGTAGATTCATCAAGCGGTTCTCGAGAAAATTTATCTCTATAACCCGTTAATGTGCCTTGCTGGGAGTTTGGCCTCTCGTTTAGATTAACAAGGTGAACCTACTTGCCGAGGAGGAAGCAGATCCATCAAACGGTTATCGAGCTAGGTAATATTTATATGATGAAAAAGTTGTCCAAAAAAATTATGAAGTTTGAACGGTCACAGCGCTCAAACGCGTTAATGTGCCTTCCTGGGGGTTTGTCCTCTACTTTAGATTAACAAGATGAACCATCTGGCCGAGAGCGAAGTAGATTCATCAAGCGGTTCTCGAGAAAATTTATCTCTATAACCCGTTAATGTGCCTTGCTGGGAGTTTGGCCTCTCGTTTAGATTAACAAGGTGAACCTACTTGCCGAGGAGGAAGCAGATCCATCAAACGGTTATCGAGCTAGGTAATATTTATATGATGAAAAAGTTGTCCAAAAAATTATGAAGTTTGAACGGTCACAGCGCTCAAACGCGTTAATGTGCCTTCCTGGGGGTTTGTCCTCTCCTTTAGATTAACAAGATGAACCATCTGGCCGAGAGCGAAGTAGATTCATCAAGCGGTTCTCGAGAAAATTTATCTCTATAACCCGTTAATGTGCCTTGCTGGGAGTTTGGCCTCTCGTTTAGATTAACAAGGTGAACCTACTTGCCGAGGAGGAAGCAGATCCATCAAACGGTTATCGAGCTAGGTAATATTTATATGATGAAAAAGTTGTCCAAAAAAATTATGAAGTTTGAACGGTCACAGCGCTCAAACGCGTTAATGTGCCTTCCTGGGGTTTGTCCTCTCCTTTAGATTAACAAGATGAACCATCTGGCCGAGAGAGCGAAGTAGATTCATCAAGCGGTTCTCGAGAAAATTTATCTCTCTATAACCCCGTTAATGTGCCTTGCTGGGAGTTTGGCCTCTCGTTTAGATTAACAAGGTGAACCTACTTGCCGAGGAGGAAGCAGATCCATCAAACGGTTATCGAGCTAGGTAATATTTATATGATGAAAAAGTTGTCCAAAAAAATTATGAAGTTTGAACGGTCACAGCGCTCAAACGCGTTAATGTGCCTTCCTGGGGGTTTGTCCTCTCCTTTAGATTAACAAGATGAACCATCTGGCCGAGAGCGAAGTAGATTCATCAAGCGGTTCTCGAGAAAATTTATCTCTATAACCCGTTAATGTGCCTTGCTGGGAGTTTGGCCTCTCGTTTAGATTAACAAGGTGAACCTACTTGCCGAGGAGGAAGCAGATCCATCAAACGGTTATCGAGCTAGGTAATATTTATATGATGAAAAAGTTGTCCAAAAAAATTATGAAGTTTGAACGGTCACAGCGCTCAAACGCGTTAATGTGTGCCTTCCTGGGGGTTTGTCCTCTACTTTAGATTAACAAGATGAACCATCTGGCCGAGAGCGAAGTAGATTCATCAAGCGGTTCTCGAGAAAATTTATCTCTATAACCCGTTAATGTGCCTTGCTGGGAGTTTGGCCTCTCGTTTAGATTAACAAGGTGAACCTACTTGCCGAGGAGGAAGCAGATCCATCAAACGGTTATCGAGCTAGGTAATATTTATATGATGAAAAAGTTGTCCAAAAAAATTATGAAGTTTGAACGGTCACAGCGCTCAAACGCGTTAATGTGCCTTCCTGGGGTTTGTCCTCTCTTTAGATTAACAAGATGAACCATCTGGCCGAGAGCGAAGTAGATTCATCAAGCGGTTCTCGAGAAAATTTATCTCTATAACCCCGTTAATGTGCCTTGCTGCTGGGAGTTTGGCCTCTCGTTTAGATTAACAAGGTGAACCTACTTGCCGAGGAGGAAGCAGATCCATCAAACGGTTATCGAGCTAGGGTAATATTTATATGATGAAAAAGTTGTCCAAAAAATTATGAAGTTTGAACGGTCACAGCGCTCAAACGCGTTAATGTGCCTTCCTGGGGGTTTGTCCTCTCCTTTAGATTAACAAGATGAACCATCTGGCCGAGAGCGAAGTAGATTCATCAAGCGGTTCTCGAGAAAATTTATCTCTATAACCCGTTAATGTGCCTTGCTGGGAGTTTGGCCTCTCGTTTAGATTAACAAGGTGAACCTACTTGCCGAGGAGGAAGCAGATCCATCAAACGGTTATCGAGCTAGGTAATATTTATATGATGAAAAAGTTGTCCAAAAAAAATTATGAAGTTTGAACGGTCACAGCGCTCAAACGCGTTAAATGTGCCTTCCCTGGGGGTTTGTCCTCTCTTTAGATTAACAAGATGAACCATCTGGCCGAGAGCGAAGTAGATTCATCAAGCGGTTCTCGAGAAAATTTATCTCTATAACCCGTTAATGTGCCTTGCTGGGAGTTTGGCCTCTCTCGTTTAGATTAACAAGGTGAACCTACTTGCCGAGGAGGAAGCAGATCCATCAAACGGTTATCGAGCTAGGTAATATTTATATGATGAAAAAAAAGTTGTCCAAAAAAATTATGAAGTTTGAACGGTCACAGCGCTCAAACGCGTTAATGTGCCTTCCTGGGGGTTTGTCCTCTCCTTTAGATTAACAAGATGAACCATCTGGCCGAGAGCGAAGTAGATTCATCAAGCGGTTCTCGAGAAAATTTATCTCTATAACCCGTTAATGTGCCTTGCTGGGAGTTTGGCCTCTCGTTTAGATTAACAAGGTGAACCTACTTGCCGAGGAGGAAGCAGATCCATCAAACGGTTATCGAGCTAGGTAATATTTATATGATGAAAAAGTTGTCCAAAAAAATTATGAAGTTTGAACGGTCACAGCGCTCAAACGCGTTAATGTGCCTTCCTGGGGGTTTGTCCTCTCCTTTAGATTAACAAGATGAACCATCTGGCCGAGAGCGAAGTAGATTCATCAAGCGGTTCTCGAGAAAATTTATCTCTATAACCCGTTAATGTGCCTTGCTGGGAGTTTGGCCTCTCGTTTAGATTAACAAGGTGAACCTACTTGCCGAGGAGGAAGCAGATCCATCAAACGGTTATCGAGCTAGGTAATATTTATATGATGAAAAAGTTGTCCAAAAATTATTATGAAGTTTGAACGGTCACAGCGCTCAAACGCGTTAATGTGCCTTCCTGGGGGTTTGTCCTCTCCTTTAGATTAACAAGATGAACCATCTGGCCGAGAGCGAAGTAGATTCATCAAGCGGTTCTCGAGAAAATTTATCTCTATAACCCGTTAATGTGCCTTGCTGGGAGTTTGGCCTCTCGTTTAGATTAACAAGGTGAACCTACTTGCCGAGGAGGAAGCAGATCCATCAAACGGTTATCGAGCTAGGTAATATTTATATGATGAAAAAGTTGTCCAAAAAAATTATGAAGTTTGAACGGTCACAGCGCTCAAACGCGTTAATGTGCCTTCCCTGGGGGTTTGTCCTCTACTTTAGATTAACAAGATGAACCATCTGGCCGAGAGCGAAGTAGATTCATCAAGCGGTTCTCGAGAAAATTTATCTCTATAACCCGTTAATGTGCCTTGCTGGGAGTTTGGCCTCTCGTTTAGATTAACAAGGTGAACCTACTTGCCGAGGGAGGAAGCAGATCCATCAAACGGTTATCGAGCTAGGTAATATTTATATGATGAAAAAGTTGTCCAAAAAAATTATGAAGTTTGAACGGTCACAGCGCTCAAACGCGTTAATGTGCCTTCCTGGGGGTTTGTCCTCTCCTTTAGATTAACAAGATGAACCATCTGGCCGAGAGCGAAGTAGATTCATCAAGCGGTTCTCGAGAAAATTTATCTCTATAACCCGTTAATGTGCCTTGCTGGGAGTTTGGCCTCTCGTTTAGATTAACAAGGTGAACCTACTTGCCGAGGAGGAAGCAGATCCATCAAACGGTTATCGAGCTAGGTAATATTTATATGATGAAAAAGTTGTCCAAAAAAATTATGAAAGTTTGAACGGTCACAGCGCTCAAACGCGTTAATGTGCCTTCCTGGGGGTTTGTCCTCTCCTTTAGATTAACAAGATGAACCATCTGGCCGAGAGCGAAGTAGATTCATCAAGCGGTTCTCGAGAAAATTTATCTCTATAACCCGTTAATGTGCCTTGCTGGGAGTTTGGCCTCTCGTTTAGATTAACAAGGTGAACCTACTTGCCGAGGAGGAAGCAGATCCATCAAACGGTTATCGAGCTAGGTAATATTTATATGATGAAAAAGTTGTCCAAAAAAATTATGAAGTTTGAACGGTCACAGCGCTCAAACGCGTTAAATGTGCCTTCCTGGGGGTTTGTCCTCTACTTTAGATTAACAAGATGAACCATCTGGCCGAGAGCGAAGTAGATTCATCAAGCGGTTCTCGAGAAAATTTATCTCTATAACCCGTTAATGTGCCTTGCTGGGAGTTTGGCCTCTCGTTTAGATTAACAAGGTGAACCTACTTGCCGAGGAGGAGGAAGCAGATCCATCAAACGGTTATCGAGCTAGGTAATATTTATATGATGAAAAAGTTGTCCAAAAAAAAATTATGAAGTTTGAACGGTCACAGCGCTCAAACGCGTTAATGTGCCTTCCTGGGGTTTGTCCTCTCCTTTAGATTAACAAGATGAACCATCTGGCCGAGAGCGAAGTAGATTCATCAAGCGGTTCTCGAGAAAATTTATCTCTATAACCCGTTAATGTGCCTTGCTGGGAGTTTGGCCTCTCGTTTAGATTAACAAGGTGAACCTACTTGCCGAGGAGGAAGCAGATCCATCAAACGGTTATCGAGCTAGGTAATATTTATATGATGAAAAAGTTGTCCAAAAAAATTATGAAGTTTGAACGGTCACAGCGCTCAAACGCGTTAATGTGCCTTCCTGGGGGTTTGTCCTCTCCTTTAGATTAACAAGATGAACCATCTGGCCGAGAGCGAAGTAGATTCATCAAGCGGTTCTCGAGAAAATTTATCTCTATAACCCGTTAATGTGCCTTGCTGGGAGTTTGGCCTCTCGTTTAGATTAACAAGGTGAACCTACTTGCCGAGGAGGAAGCAGATCCATCAAACGGTTATCGAGCTAGGTAATATTTATATGATGAAAAAAGTTGTCCAAAAAAATTATGAAGTTTGAACGGTCACAGCGCTCAAACGCGTTAATGTGCCTTCCTGGGGTTTGTCCTCTCCTTTAGATAGATTAACAAGATGAACCATCTGGCCGAGAGCGAAGTAGATTCATCAAGCGGTTCTCGAGAAAATTTATCTCTATAACCCGTTAATGTGCCTTGCTGGGAGTTTGGCCTCTCGTTTAGATTAACAAGGTGAACCTACTTGCCGCCGAGGAGGAAGCAGATCCATCAAACGGTTATCGAGCTAGGTAATATTTATATGATGAAAAAGTTGTCCAAAAAATTATGAAGTTTGAACGGTCACAGCGCTCAAACGCGTTAATGTGCCTTCCTGGGGGTTTGTCCTCTACTTTAGATTAACAAGATGAACCATCTGGCCGAGAGCGAAGTAGATTCATCAAGCGGTTCTCGAGAAAATTTATCTCTATAACCCGTTAATGTGCCTTGCTGGGAGTTTGGCCTCTCGTTTAGATTAACAAGGTGAACCTACTTGCCGAGGAGGAAGCAGATCCATCAAACGGTTATCGAGCTAGGTAATATTTATATGATGAAAAAGTTGTCCAAAAAATTATGAAGTTTGAACGGTCACAGCGCTCAAACGCGTTAATGTGCCTTCCTGGGGGTTTGTCCTCTCCTTTAGATTAACAAGATGAACCATCTGGCCGAGAGCGAAGTAGATTCATCAAGCGGGTTCTCGAGAAAATTTATCTCTATAACCCGTTAATGTGCCTTGCTGGGAGTTTGGCCTCTCGTTTAGATTAACAAGGTGAACCTACTTGCCGAGGAGGAAGCAGATCCATCAAACGGTTATCGAGCTAGGTAATATTTATATGATGAAAAAGTTGTCCAAAAAATTATGAAGTTTGAACGGTCACAGCGCTCAAACGCGTTAATGTGCCTTCCTGGGGGTTTGTCCTCTACTTTAGATTAACAAGATGAACCATCTGGCCGAGAGCGAAGTAGATTCATCAAGCGGTTCTCGAGAAAATTTATCTCTATAACCCGTTAATGTGCCTTGCTGGGAGTTTGGCCTCTCGTTTAGATTAACAAGGTGAACCTACTTGCCGAGGAGGAAGCAGATCCATCAAACGGTTATCGAGCTAGGTAATATTTATATGATGAAAAAAGTTGTCCAAAAAAATTATGAAGTTTGAACGGTCACAGCGCTCAAACGCGTTAATGTGCCTTCCTGGGGGTTTGTCCTCTACTTTAGATTAACAAGATGAACCATCTGGCCGAGAGCGAAGTAGATTCATCAAGCGGTTCTCGAGAAAATTTATCTCTATAACCCGTTAATGTGCCTTGCTGGGAGTTTGGCCTCTCGTTTAGATTAACAAGGTGAACCTACTTGCCGAGGAGGAAGCAGATCCATCAAACGGTTATCGAGCTAGGTAATATTTATATGATGAAAAAGTTGTCCAAAAAATTTATGAAGTTTGAACGGTCACAGCGCTCAAACGCGTTAATGTGCCTTCCTGGGGGTTTGTCCTCTACTTTAGATTAACAAGATGAACCATCTGGCCGAGAGCGAAGTAGATTCATCAAGCGGTTCTCGAGAAAATTTATCTCTATAACCCGTTAATGTGCCTTGCTGGGAGTTTGGCCTCTCGTTTAGATTAACAAGGTGAACCTACTTGCCGAGGAGGAAGCAGATCCATCAAACGGTTATCGAGCTAGGTAATATTTATATGATGAAAAAGTTGTCCAAAAAAATTATGAAGTTTGAACGGTCACAGCGCTCAAACGCGTTAATGTGCCTTTCCTGGGGGTTTGTCCTCTCGTTTAGATTAACAAGATGAACCATCTGGCCGAGAGAGGAAGCAGATCCATCAAACGGTTATCGAGCTAGGTAATATTATATATGATGAAAAAGTTGTCCAAAAAAATTATGAAGTTTGAACGGTCACAGCGCTCAAACGCGTTAATGTGCCTTCCTGGGGGTTTGTCCTCTACTTTAGATTAACAAGATGAACCATCTGGCCGAGAGCGAAGTAGATTCATCAAGCGGTTCTCGAGAAAATTTATCTCTATAACCCGTTAATGTGCCTTGCTGGGAGTTTGGCCTCTCGTTTAGATTAACAAGGTGAACCTACTTGCCGAGGAGGAAGCAGATCCATCAAACGGTTATCGAGCTAGGTAATATTTATATGATGAAAAAGTTGTCCAAAAAATTATGAAGTTTGAACGGTCACAGCGCTCAAACGCGTTAATGTGCCTTCCTGGGGGTTTGTCCTCTACTTTTAGATTAACAAGATGAACCATCTGGCCGAGAGCGAAGTAGATTCATCAAGCGGTTCTCGAGAAAATTTATCTCTATAACCCGTTAATGTGCCTTGCTGGGAGTTTGGCCTCTCGTTTAGATTAACAAGGTGAACCTACTTGCCGAGGAGGAAGCAGATCCATCAAACGGTTATCGAGCTAGGTAATATTTATATGATGAAAAAGTTGTCCAAAAAAATTATGAAGTTTGAACGGTCACAGCGCTCAAACGCGTTAATGTGCCTTCCTGGGGTTTGTCCTCTCCTTTAGATTAACAAGATGAACCATCTGGCCGAGAGCGAAGTAGATTCATCAAGCGGTTCTCGAGAAAATTTATCTCTATAACCCGTTAATGTGCCTTTGCTGGGAGTTTGGCCTCTCGTTTAGATTAACAAGGTGAACCTACTTGCCGAGGAGGAAGCAGATCCATCAAACGGTTATCGAGCTAGGTAATATTTATATGATGAAAAAGTTGTCCAAAAAAATTATGAAGTTTGAACGGTCACAGCGCTCAAACGCGTTAATGTGCCTTCCTGGGGTTTGTCCTCTCTTTAGATTAACAAGATGAACCATCTGGCCGAGAGCGAAGTAGATTCATCAAGCGGTTCTCGAGAAAATTTATCTCTATAACCCGTTAATGTGCCTTGCTGGGAGTTTGGCCTCTCGTTTAGATTAACAAGGTGAACCTACTTGCCGAGGAGGAAGCAGATCCATCAAACGGTTATCGAGCTAGGTAATATTTATATGATGAAAAAGTTGTCCAAAAAAATTATGAAGTTTGAACGGTCACAGCGCTCAAACGCGTTAATGTGCCTTCCTGGGGGTTTGTCCTCTACTTTAGATTAACAAGATGAACCATCTGGCCGAGAGCGAAGTAGATTCATCAAGCGGTTCTCGAGAAAATTTATCTCTATAACCCGTTAATGTGCCTTGCTGGGAGTTTGGCCTCTCGTTTAGATTAACAAGGTGAACCTACTTGCCGAGGAGGAAGCAGATCCATCAAACGGTTATCGAGCTAGGTAATATTTATATGATGAAAAAGTTGTCCAAAAAATATGAAGTTTGAACGGTCACAGCGCTCAAACGCGTTAATGCCTTCGTGGGGTTTATCCTCTACTTTAGATTAACAAGATGAACCATCTCAATGAGAGCGAAGGAGATTCATCAAGCGGTTCTCGAGAAAATTTATCTCTATAACTCGTTAATGTGCTTTCCTCTCCTGGGAGTTTGCCCTCTCGTTTAGATTAACAAGTTGAACCTACCGCCGAGGAGGAAGCAGATCCATCAAACGGTTGTCGAGCTAGGTAATATTTATATGATGAAAAAGTTGTCCAAAAAAAATATGAAGTTTGAACGGTCACAGCGCTCAAACGCGTTAATGTGCCTTCCTGGGGTTTGTCTCTACTTTAGATTAACAAGATGAACTATCTGGCCGAGAGCGAAGTAGATTCATCAAGCGGTTCTCGAGAAAATTTATCTCTATAACCCGTTAATGTACCTTGCTGGGAGTTTGGCCTCTCGTTTAGATTAACAAGGTGAACCTACTTGCCGAGGAGGAGCAGATCCATCAAACGGTTATCGAGTTAGGTAATATTTATATGATGAAAAAATTGTCCAAAATAAATTGGAACGGTCACAGCGCCCAAACGCGTTAATGCCTTCCTGGGGTTTGTTTGTTTATATTAACGGTCACAGCGCTCAAAACGCGTTAATGTGCCTTCCTGGGGGTTTTGTCCTCTACTTACTAGATTAACAAGGTGAACCATCTGGTCGAAGAGCTGAAGTAGATTCATCAAGCGGTTCTCGAGAAAATTTATCTCATAACCCGTTAATGTGCCTTGCTGGGAGTTTGCCCTCTCGTTTAGATTAACAAGGTAAACCTACTTGCCGAGGAGGAAGCAGATCCATCAAACGGTTATCGAGCTAGTAATATTTATATGATGAAAAAGTTGTCGAAAAAAAATATGAAGTTTTGAACGGTCACAGCGCTCAAACGCGTTAATGTGCCTTCCTGGGGTTTGTCCTCTACTTTGGTCTCAAGATGAACCATCTGGCCGAGAGCGTTAGATTCATCAAGCGGTTCTCGAAAAAATTTATCTCTATAACCCGTTAATGTGCCTTGCTGGGAGTTTGGCCTCTCGTTTAGATTAACAAGTTGAATCTACTTGCCGAGGAGGAAGCAGATCCATCAAACGGTTATCGAGCTAGGTAATATTTATGATGAAAAAAAGTTGTCCAAAAAAATATGAAGTTTGAACGGTCACAGCGCTCCAAACGCGTTAATGTGCCTTCCTGGGGTTTGTCCTCTACTTTAGATTTACAAGATGAACCATCTGGCCGAGAGCGAAGTAGATTCATCAAGCGGTTCTCGAGAAAATTTATCTCTATAACCCGTTAATGTGCCTTGCTGGGAGTTTGGCCTCTCGTTTAGATTAACAAGGTGAACCTACTTGCCGAGGAGGAAGCAGATCCATCAAACGGTTATCGAGCTAGGTAATATTTATATGATGAAAAAGTTGTCCAAAAAAATTATGATGTTTGAACGGCCACAGCGCTCCAAACGCGTTATTGTGCCTTCCTGGGGTTTGTCCTCTACTTTAGATTAACAAGGTGAACCATCTGGCCGAGAGCGAAGTAGATTCATCAAGCGGTTCTCGAGAAAATTTATCTCTATAACCCGTTAATGTGCCTTGCTGGGAGTTTGGCCTCTCGTTTAGATTAACAAGGTGAACCTACTTGCCGAGGAGGAAGCAGATCCATCAAACGGTTATCGAGCTAGGTAATATTTATATGATGAAAAAGTTGTCCAAAAAAAATATGAAGTTTGAACGGTCACAGCGCTCATACGCGTTAATGTGCCTTCCTGGGGGTTTGTCCTCTACTTTAGATTTACAAGATGAACTATCTGGCCGAGAGCGAAGTAGATTCATCAAGCGGTTCTCGAGAAAATTTATCTCTATAACCCGTTAATGTGCCTTGCTGGGAGTTTGGCCTCTCGTTTAGATTAACAAGGTGAACCTACTTGCCGAGGAGGAAGCAGATCCATCAAACGGTTATCGAGCTAGGTAATATTTATATGATGAAAAAGTTGTCCAAAAAAATTATGATGTTTGAACGGTCACAGCGCTCAAACGCGTTATTGTGCCTTCCTGGGGTTTGTCCTCTACTTTAGATTAACAAGGTGAACCATCTGGCCGAGAGCGAAGTAGATTCATCAAGCGGTTCTCGAGAAAATTTATCTCTATAACCCGTTAATGTGCCTTGCTGGGAGTTTGCCCTCTCGTTTAGATTAACAAGGTGAACCTACTTGCCGAGGAGGAAGCAGATCCATCAAACGGTTATCGTGCTAGGTAATATTTATATGATGAAAAAGTTGTCCAAAAAAATTATGAAGTTTGAACGGTCACAGCGCTCAAACGCGTTAATGTGCCTTCCTGGGGGTTTGTCCTCTACTTTAGATTAACAAGATGAACCATCTGGCCGAGAGCGAAGTAGATTCATCAAGCGGTTCTCGAGAAAATTTATCTCTATAACCCGTTAATGTGCCTTGCTGGGAGTTTGGCCTCTCGTTTAGATTAACAAGGTGAACCTACTTGCCGAGGAGGAAGCAGATCCATCAAACGGTTATCGAGCTAGGTAATATTTATATGATGAAAAAGTTGTCCAAAAAAAAATTATGAAGTTTGAACGGTCACAGCGCTCAAACGCGTTAATGTGCCTTCCTGGGGGTTTGTCCTCTACTTTAGATTAACAAGATGAACTATCTGGCCGAGAGCGAAGTAGATTCATCAAGCGGTTCTCGAGAAAATTTATCTCTATAACCCGTTAATGTGCCTTGCTGGGAGTTTGGCCTCTCGTTTAGATTAACAAGGTGAACCTACTTGCCGAGGAGGAAGCAGATCCATCAAACGGTTATCGAGCTAGGTAATATTTATATGATGAAAAAGTTGTCGAAAAAATATGAAGTTTGAACGGTCACAGCGCTCAAACGCGTTAATGTGCCTTCCTGGGGGTTTGTCCTCTACTTTAGATTAACAAGATGAACCATCTGGCCGAGAGCGAAGTAGATTCATCAAGCGGTTCTCGAGAAAATTTATCTCTATAACCCGTTAATGTGCCTTCCTGGGAGTTTGCCCTCTCGTTTAGATTAACAAGTTGAATCTACTTGCCGAGGAGGAAGCAGATCCATCAAACGGTTATCGAGCTAGGTAATATTTATATGATGAAAGAGTTGTCCAAAAAAATTATGAAGTTTGAACGGTCACAGCGCTCAAACGCGTTAATGTGCCTTCCTGGGGGTTTGTCCTCTACTTTAGATTAACAAGATGAACCATCTGGCCGAGAGCGAAGTAGATTCATCAAGCGGTTCTCGAGAAAATTTATCTCTATAACTCGTTAATGTGCCTTGCTGGGAGTTTGGCCTCTCGTTTAGATTAACAAGTTGAACCTACTTGCCGAGGAGGAAGCAGATCCATCAAACGGTTATCGAGCTAGGTAATATTTATATGATGAAAAAGTTGTCCAAAAAAATTATGAAGTTTGAACGGTCACAGCGCTCAAACGCGTTAATGTGCCTTCGTGGGGGTTTGTCCTCTACTTTAGATTAACAAGATGAACCATCTGGCCGAGAGAGAAGTAGATTCATCAAGCGGTTCTCGAGAAAATTTATCTCTATAACCCGTTAATGTGCCTTGCTGGGAGTTTGGCCTCTCGTTTAGATTAACAAGGTGAACCTACTTGCCGAGGAGGAAGCAGATCCATCAAACGGTTATCGAGCTAGGTAATATTTATATGATGAAAAAGTTGTCCAAAAAAATTATGAAGTTTGAACGGTCACAGCGCTCAAACGCGTTAATGTGCCTTCCTGGGGGTTTGTCCTCTACTTTAGATTTACAAGATGAACCATCTGGCCGAGAGCGAAGTAGATTCATCAAGCGGTTCTCGAGAAAATTTATCTCTATAACCCGTTAATGTGCCTTGCTGGGAGTTTGGCCTCTCGTTTAGATTAACAAGGTGAACCTACTTGCCGAGGAGGAAGCAGATCCATCAAACGGTTATCGAGCTAGGTAATATTTATATGATGAAAAAGTTGTCCAAAAAATTATGATGTTTGAACGGTCACAGCGCTCAAACGCGTTAATGTGCCTTCCTGGGGGTTTGTCCTCTACTTTAGATTAACAAGGTGAACCATCTGGCCGAGAGCGAAGTAGATTCATCAAGCGGTTCTCGAGAAAATTTATCTCTATAACCCGTTAATGTGCCTTGCTGGGAGTTTGGCCTCTCGTTTAGATTAACAAGGTGAACCTACTTGCCGAGGAGGAAGCAGATCCATCAAACGGTTATCGAGCTAGGTAATATTTATATGATGAAAAAGTTGTCCAAAAAATTATGATGTTTGAACGGCCACAGCGCTCAAACGCGTTATTGTGCCTTCCTGGGGGTTTGTCCTCTACTTTAGATTAACAAGGTGAACCATCTGGCCGAGAGCGAAGTAGATTCATCAAGCGGTTCTCGAGAAAATTTATCTCTATAACCCGTTAATGTGCCTTGCTGGGAGTTTGCCCTCTCGTTTAGATTAACAAGGTGAACCTACTTGCCGAGGAGGAAGCAGATCCATCAAACGGTTATCGAGCTAGGTAATATTTATATGATGAAAAAAAGTTGTCCAAAAAAATTATGATGTTTGAACGGCCACAGCGCTCAAACGCGTTAATGTGCCTTCCTGGGGTTTGTCCTCTACTTTAGATTAACAAGATGAACCATCTGGCCGAGAGCGAAGTAGATTCATCAAGCGGTTCTCGAGAAAATTTATCTCTATAACCCGTTAATGTGCCTTGCTGGGAGTTTGCCCTCTCGTTTAGATTAACAAGGTGAACCTACTTGCCGAGGAGGAAGCAGATCCATCAAACGGTTATCGAGCTAGGTAATATTTATATGATGAAAAAGTTGTCCAAAAAAATTATGATGTTTGAACGGCCACAGCGCTCAAACGCGTTATTGTGCCTTCCTGGGGGTTTGTCCTCTACTTTAGATTAACAAGGTGAACCATCTGGCCGAGAGCGAAGTAGATTCATCAAGCGGTTCTCGAGAAAATTTATCTCTATAACCCGTTAATGTGCCTTGCTGGGAGTTTGCCCTCTCGTTTAGATTAACAAGGTGAACCTACTTGCCGAGGAGGAAGCAGATCCATCAAACGGTTATCGAGCTAGGTAATATTTATATGATGAAAAAGTTGTCCAAAAAAATTATGAAGTTTGAACGGTCACAGCGCTCAAACGCGTTATTGTGCCTTCCTGGGGGTTTGTCCTCTACTTTAGATTAACAAGGTGAACCATCTGGCCGAGAGCGAAGTAGATTCATCAAGCGGTTCTCGAGAAAATTTATCTCTATAACCCGTTAATGTGCCTTGCTGGAAGTTTGGCCTCTCGTTTAGATTAACAAGGTGAACCTACTTGCCGAGGAGGAAGCAGATCCATCAAACGGTTATCGAGCTAGGTAATATTTATATGATGAAAAAAAGTTGTCGAAAAAAAATATGATGTTTGAACGGTCACAGCGCTCAAACGCGTTAATGTGCCTTCCTGGGGGTTTGTCCTCTACTTTAGATTAACAAGATGAACCATCTGGCCGAGAGCGAAGTAGATTCATCAAGCGGTTCTCGAGAAAATTTATCTCTATAACCCGTTAATGTGCCTTGCTGGGAGTTTGCCCTCTCGTTTAGATTAACAAGGTGAACCTACTTGCCGAGGAGGAAGCAGATCCATCAAACGGTTATCGAGCTAGGTAATATTTATATGATGAAAAAGTTGTCCAAAAAAATTATGAAGTTTGAACGGTCACAGCGCTCAAACGCGTTAATGTGCCTTCCTGGGGGTTTGTCCTCTACTTTAGATTAACAAGATGAACCATCTGGCCGAGAGCGAAGTAGATTCATCAAGCGGTTCTCGAGAAAATTTATCTCTATAACCCGTTAATGTGCCTTGCTGGGAGTTTGGCCTCTCGTTTAGATTAACAAGGTGAACCTACTTGCCGAGGAGGAAGCAGATCCATCAAACGGTTATCGAGCTAGGTAATATTTATATGATGAAAAAAGTTGTCCAAAAAAAATTATGAAGTTTGAACGGTCACAGCGCTCAAACGCGTTAATGTGCCTTCCTGGGGGTTTGTCCTCTACTTTAGATTAACAAGATGAACCATCTGGCCGAGAGCGAAGTAGATTCATCAAGCGGTTCTCGAGAAAATTTATCTCTATAACCCGTTAATGTGCCTTGCTGGGAGTTTGGCCTCTCGTTTAGATTAACAAGGTGAACCTACTTGCCGAGGAGGAAGCAGATCCATCAAACGGTTATCGAGCTAGGTAATATTTATATGATGAAAAAGTTGTCCAAAAAAATTATGAAGTTTGAACGGTCACAGCGCTCAAACGCGTTAATGTGCCTTCCTGGGGTTTGTCCTCTACTTTAGATTAACAAGATGAACCATCTGGCCGAGAGCGAAGTAGATTCATCAAGCGGTTCTCGAGAAAATTTATCTCTATAACCCGTTAATGTGCCTTGCTGGGAGTTTGGCCTCTCGTTTAGATTAACAAGGTGAACCTACTTGCCGAGGAGGAAGCAGATCTATCAAACGGTTATCGAGCTAGGTAATATTTATATGATGAAAAAGTTGTCCAAAAAAATTATGAAGTTTGAACGGTCACAGCGCTCAAACGCGTTAATGTGCCTTCCTGGGGGTTTGTCCTCTACTTTAGATTAACAAGATGAACCATCTGGCCGAGAGCGAAGTAGATTCATCAAGCGGTTCTCGAGAAAATTTATCTCTATAACCCGTTAATGTGCCTTCCTGGGAGTTTGGCCTCTCGTTTAGATTAACAAGTTGAACCTACTTGCCGAGGAGGAAGCAGATCCATCAAACGGTTATCGAGCTAGGTAATATTTATATGATGAAAAAGTTGTCCAAAAAAATTATGAAGTTTGAACGGTCACAGCGCTCAAACGCGTTAATGTGCCTTCCTGGGGGTTTGTCCTCTACTTTAGATTAACAAGATGAACCATCTGGCCGAGAGCGAAGTAGATTCATCAAGCGGTTCTCGAGAAAATTTATCTCTATAACCCGTTAATGTGCCTTGCTGGGAGTTTGGCCTCTCGTTTAGATTAACAAGGTGAACCTACTTGCCGAGGAGGAAGCAGATCCATCAAACGGTTATCGAGCTAGGTAATATTTATATGATGAAAAAGTTGTCCAAAAAAATTATGAAGTTTGAACGGTCACAGCGCTCAAACGCGTTAATGTGCCTTCCTGGGGGTTTGTCCTCTACTTTAGATTAACAAGATGAACCATCTGGCCGAGAGCGAAGTAGATTCATCAAGCGGTTCTCGAGAAAATTTATCTCTATAACCCGTTAATGTGCCTTGCTGGGAGTTTGGCCTCTCGTTTAGATTAACAAGGTGAACCTACTTGCCGAGGAGGAAGCAGATCCATCAAACGGTTATCGAGCTAGGTAATATTTATATGATGAAAAAGTTGTCCAAAAAAATTATGAAGTTTGAACGGTCACAGCGCTCAAACGCGTTAATGTGCCTTCCTGGGGGTTTGTCCTCTACTTTAGATTAACAAGATGAACCATCTGGTCGAGAGCGAAGTAGATTCATCAAGCGGTTCTCGAGAAAATTTATCTCTATAACCCGTTAATGTGCCTTGCTGGGAGTTTGGCCTCTCGTTTAGATTAACAAGGTGAACCTACTTGCCGAGGAGGAAGCAGATCCATCAAACGGTTATCGAGCTAGGTAATATTTATATGATGAAAAAGTTGTCCAAAAAATTTATGAAGTTTGAACGGTCACAGCGCTCAAACGCGTTAATGTGCCTTCCTGGGGGTTTGTCCTCTACTTTAGATTAACAAGGTGAACCATCTGGCCGAGAGCGGAAGTAGATTCATCAAGCGGTTCTCGAGAAAATTTATCTCTATAACCCGTTAATGTGCCTTGCTGGGAGTTTGCCCTCTCGTTTAGATTAACAAGGTGAACCTACTTGCCGAGGAGGAAGCAGATCCATCAAACGGTTATCGAGCTAGGTAATATTTATATGATGAAAAAAAGTTGTCCAAAAAAAATATGAAGTTTGAACGGTCACAGCGCTCAAACGCGTTAATGTGCCTTCCTGGGGGTTTGTCCTCTACTTTAGATTAACAAGATGAACCATCTGGCCGAGAGCGAAGTAGATTCATCAAGCGGTTCTCGAGAAAATTTATCTCTATAACCCGTTAATGTGCCTTGCTGGGAGTTTGCCCTCTCGTTTAGATTAACAAGGTGAACCTACTTGCCGAGGAGGAAGCAGATCCATCAAACGGTTATCGAGCTAGGTAATATTTATATGATGAAAAAGTTGTCCAAAAAAATTATGAAGTTTGAACGGTCACAGCGCTCAAACGCGTTAATGTGCCTTCCTGGGGGTTTGTCCTCTACTTTAGATTAACAAGATGAACCATCTGGCCGAGAGCGAAGTAGATTCATCAAGCGGTTCTCGAGAAAATTTATCTCTATAACCCGTTAATGTGCCTTGCTGGGAGTTTGGCCTCTCGTTTAGATTAACAAGGTGAACCTACTTGCCGAGGAGGAAGCAGATCCATCAAACGGTTATCGAGCTAGGTAATATTTATATGATGAAAAAGTTGTCCAAAAAAAATTATGAAGTTTGAACGGTCACAGCGCTCAAACGCGTTAATGTGCCTTCCTGGGGGTTTGTCCTCTACTTTAGATTAACAAGATGAACCATCTGGCCGAGAGCGAAGTAGATTCATCAAGCGGTTCTCGAGAAAATTTATCTCTATAACCCGTTAATGTGCCTTGCTGGGAGTTTGGCCTCTCGTTTAGATTAACAAGGTGAACCTACTTGCCGAGGAGGAAGCAGATCCATCAAACGGTTATCGAGCTAGGTAATATTTATATGATGAAAAAGTTGTCCAAAAAAATTATGAAGTTTGAACGGTCACAGCGCTCAAACGCGTTAATGTGCCTTCCTGGGGGTTTGTCCTCTACTTTAGATTAACAAGATGAACCATCTGGCCGAGAGCGAAGTAGATTCATCAAGCGGTTCTCGAGAAAATTTATCTCTATAACCCGTTAATGTGCCTTGCTGGGAGTTTGGCCTCTCGTTTAGATTAACAAGGTGAACCTACTTGCCGAGGAGGAAGCAGATCCATCAAACGGTTATCGAGCTAGGTAATATTTATATGATGAAAAAGTTGTCCAAAAAAATTATGAAGTTTGAACGGTCACAGCGCTCAAACGCGTTAATGTGCCTTCCTGGGGTTTGTCCTCTACTTTAGATTAACAAGATGAACCATCTGGCCGAGAGCGAAGTAGATTCATCAAGCGGTTCTCGAGAAAATTTATCTCTATAACCCGTTAATGTGCCTTCCTGGGAGTTTGGCCTCTCGTTTAGATTAACAAGGTGAACCTACTTGCCGAGGAGGAAGCAGATCCATCAAACGGTTATCGAGCTAGGTAATATTTATATGATGAAAAAGTTGTCAAAAAAATTATGAAGTTTGAACGGTCACAGCGCTCAAACGCGTTAATGTGCCTTCCTGGGGTTTGTCCTCTACTTTAGATTAACAAGATGAACCATCTGGCCGAGAGCGAAGTAGATTCATCAAGCGGTTCTCGAGAAAATTTATCTCTATAACCCGTTAATGTGCCTTGCTGGGAGTTTGGCCTCTCGTTTAGATTAACAAGGTGAACCTACTTGCCGAGGAGGAAGCAGATCCATCAAACGGTTATCGAGCTAGGTAATATTTATATGATGAAAAAGTTGTCCAAAAAAAATTATGAAGTTTGAACGGTCACAGCGCTCAAACGCGTTAATGTGCCTTCCTGGGGGTTTGTCCTCTACTTTAGATTAACAAGATGAACCATCTGGCCGAGAGCGAAGTAGATTCATCAAGCGGTTCTCGAGAAAATTTATCTCTATAACCCGTTAATGTGCCTTGCTGGGAGTTTGGCCTCTCGTTTAGATTAACAAGGTGAACCTACTTGCCGAGGAGGAAGCAGATCCATCAAACGGTTATCGAGCTAGGTAATATTTATATGATGAAAAAGTTGTCCAAAAAAATTATGAAGTTTGAACGGTCACAGCGCTCAAACGCGTTAATGTGCCTTCCTGGGGGTTTGTCCTCTACTTTAGATTAACAAGATGAACCATCTGGCCGAGAGCGAAGTAGATTCATCAAGCGGTTCTCGAGAAAATTTATCTCTATAACCCGTTAATGTGCCTTGCTGGGAGTTTGGCCTCTCGTTTAGATTAACAAGGTGAACCTACTTGCCGAGGAGGAAGCAGATCCATCAAACGGTTATCGAGCTAGGTAATATTTATATGATGAAAAAGTTGTCCAAAAAAATTATGAAGTTTGAACGGTCACAGCGCTCAAACGCGTTAATGTGCCTTCCTGGGGGTTTGTCCTCTACTTTAGATTAACAAGATGAACCATCTGGCCGAGAGCGAAGTAGATTCATCAAGCGGTTCTCGAGAAAATTTATCTCTATAACCCGTTAATGTGCCTTGCTGGGAGTTTGCCCTCTCGTTTAGATTAACAAGGTGAACCTACTTGCCGAGGAGGAAGCAGATCCATCAAACGGTTATCGAGCTAGGTAATATTTATATGATGAAAAAGTTGTCCAAAAAAATTATGAAGTTTGAACGGTCACAGCGCTCAAACGCGTTAATGTGCCTTCCTGGGGGTTTGTCCTCTACTTTAGATTAACAAGGTGAACCATCTGGTCGAGAGCGAAGTAGATTCATCAAGCGGTTCTCGAGAAAATTTATCTCTATAACCCGTTAATGTGCCTTGCTGGGAGTTTGGCCTCTCGTTTAGATTAACAAGGTGAACCTACTTGCCGAGGAGGAAGCAGATCCATCAAACGGTTATCGAGCTAGGTAATATTTATATGATGAAAAAGTTGTCCAAAAAATTATGAAGTTTGAACGGTCACAGCGCTCAAACGCGTTAATGTGCCTTCCTGGGGGTTTGTCCTCTACTTTAGATTAACAAGATGAACCATCTGGCCGAGAGCGAAGTAGATTCATCAAGCGGTTCTCGAGAAAATTTATCTCTATAACCCGTTAATGTGCCTTGCTGGGAGTTTGGCCTCTCGTTTAGATTAACAAGGTGAACCTACTTGCCGAGGAGGAAGCAGATCCATCAAACGGTTATCGAGCTAGGTAATATTTATATGATGAAAAAGTTGTCCAAAAAAATTATGAAGTTTGAACGGTCACAGCGCTCAAACGCGTTAATGTGCCTTCCTGGGGGTTTGTCCTCTACTTTAGATTAACAAGGTGAACCATCTGGCCGAGAGCGAAGTAGATTCATCAAGCGGTTCTCGAGAAAATTTATCTCTATAACCCGTTAATGTGCCTTGCTGGGAGTTTGGCCTCTCGTTTAGATTAACAAGGTGAACCTACTTGCCGAGGAGGAAGCAGATCCATCAAACGGTTATCGAGCTAGGTAATATTTATATGATGAAAAAGTTGTCCAAAAAAATTATGAAGTTTGAACGGTCACAGCGCTCAAACGCGTTAATGTGCCTTCCTGGGGGTTTGTCCTCTACTTTAGATTAACAAGATGAACCATCTGGCCGAGAGCGAAGTAGATTCATCAAGCGGTTCTCGAGAAAATTTATCTCTATAACCCGTTAATGTGCCTTGCTGGGAGTTTGGCCTCTCGTTTAGATTAACAAGGTGAACCTACTTGCCGAGGAGGAAGCAGATCCATCAAACGGTTATCGAGCTAGGTAATATTTATATGATGAAAAAGTTGTCCAAAAAAATTATGAAGTTTGAACGGTCACAGCGCTCAAACGCGTTAATGTGCCTTCCTGGGGGTTTGTCCTCTACTTTAGATTAACAAGATGAACCATCTGGCCGAGAGCGAAGTAGATTCATCAAGCGGTTCTCGAGAAAATTTATCTCTATAACCCGTTAATGTGCCTTGCTGGGAGTTTGGCCTCTCGTTTAGATTAACAAGGTGAACCTACTTGCCGAGGAGGAAGCAGATCCATCAAACGGTTATCGAGCTAGGTAATATTTATATGATGAAAAAGTTGTCCAAAAAAAATATGAAGTTTGAACGGTCACAGCGCTCAAACGCGTTAATGTGCCTTCCTGGGGGTTTGTCCTCTACTTTAGATTAACAAGATGAACCATCTGGCCGAGAGCGAAGTAGATTCATCAAGCGGTTCTCGAGAAAATTTATCTCTATAACCCGTTAATGTGCCTTGCTGGGAGTTTGGCCTCTCGTTTAGATTAACAAGGTGAACCTACTTGCCGAGGAGGAAGCAGATCCATCAAACGGTTATCGAGCTAGGTAATATTTATATGATGAAAAAGTTGTCCAAAAAAATTATGAAGTTTGAACGGTCACAGCGCTCAAACGCGTTAATGTGCCTTCCTGGGGGTTTGTCCTCTACTTTAGATTAACAAGATGAACCATCTGGCCGAGAGCGAAGTAGATTCATCAAGCGGTTCTCGAGAAAATTTATCTCTATAACCCGTTAATGTGCCTTGCTGGGAGTTTGGCCTCTCGTTTAGATTAACAAGGTGAACCTACTTGCCGAGGAGGAAGCAGATCCATCAAACGGTTATCGAGCTAGGTAATATTTATATGATGAAAAAGTTGTCCAAAAAAATTATGAAGTTTGAACGGTCACAGCGCTCAAACGCGTTAATGTGCCTTCCTGGGGGTTTGTCCTCTACTTTAGATTAACAAGATGAACCATCTGGCCGAGAGCGAAGTAGATTCATCAAGCGGTTCTCGAGAAAATTTATCTCTATAACCCGTTAATGTGCCTTGCTGGGAGTTTGCCCTCTCGTTTAGATTAACAAGGTGAACCTACTTGCCGAGGAGGAAGCAGATCCATCAAACGGTTATCGAGCTAGGTAATATTTATATGATGAAAAAGTTGTCCAAAAAAATTATGAAGTTTGAACGGTCACAGCGCTCAAACGCGTTAATGTGCCTTCCTGGGGGTTTGTCCTCTACTTTAGATTAACAAGATGAACCATCTGGCCGAGAGCGAAGTAGATTCATCAAGCGGTTCTCGAGAAAATTTATCTCTATAACCCGTTAATGTGCCTTGCTGGGAGTTTGGCCTCTCGTTTAGATTAACAAGGTGAACCTACTTGCCGAGGAGGAAGCAGATCCATCAAACGGTTATCGAGCTAGGTAATATTTATATGATGAAAAAGTTGTCCAAAAAAATTATGAAGTTTGAACGGTCACAGCGCTCAAACGCGTTAATGTGCCTTCCTGGGGGTTTGTCCTCTACTTTAGATTAACAAGATGAACCATCTGGCCGAGAGCGAAGTAGATTCATCAAGCGGTTCTCGAGAAAATTTATCTCTATAACCCGTTAATGTGCCTTGCTGGGAGTTTGGCCTCTCGTTTAGATTAACAAGGTGAACCTACTTGCCGAGGAGGAAGCAGATCCATCAAACGGTTATCGAGCTAGGTAATATTTATATGATGAAAAAGTTGTCGAAAAAAATTATGATGTTTGAACGGTCACAGCGCTCAAACGCGTTAATGTGCCTTCCTGGGGGTTTGTCCTCTACTTTAGATTAACAAGATGAACCATCTGGCCGAGAGCGAAGTAGATTCATCAAGCGGTTCTCGAGAAAATTTATCTCTATAACCCGTTAATGTGCCTTGCTGGGAGTTTGGCCTCTCGTTTAGATTAACAAGGTGAACCTACTTGCCGAGGAGGAAGCAGATCCATCAAACGGTTATCGAGCTAGGTAATATTTATATGATGAAAAAGTTGTCCAAAAAAATTATGAAGTTTGAACGGTCACAGCGCTCAAACGCGTTAATGTGCCTTCCTGGGGGTTTGTCCTCTACTTTAGATTAACAAGATGAACCATCTGGCCGAGAGCGAAGTAGATTCATCAAGCGGTTCTCGAGAAAATTTATCTCTATAACCCGTTAATGTGCCTTGCTGGGAGTTTGGCCTCTCGTTTAGATTAACAAGGTGAACCTACTTGCCGAGGAGGAAGCAGATCCATCAAACGGTTATCGAGCTAGGTAATATTTATATGATGAAAAAGTTGTCCAAAAAAATTATGAAGTTTGAACGGTCACAGCGCTCAAACGCGTTAATGTGCCTTCCTGGGGGTTTGTCCTCTACTTTAGATTAACAAGATGAACCATCTGGCCGAGAGCGAAGTAGATTCATCAAGCGGTTCTCGAGAAAATTTATCTCTATAACCCGTTAATGTGCCTTGCTGGGAGTTTGGCCTCTCGTTTAGATTAACAAGGTGAACCTACTTGCCGAGGAGGAAGCAGATCCATCAAACGGTTATCGAGCTAGGTAATATTTATATGATGAAAAAGTTGTCCAAAAAAATTATGAAGTTTGAACGGTCACAGCGCTCAAACGCGTTAATGTGCCTTCCTGGGGGTTTGTCCTCTACTTTAGATTAACAAGATGAACCATCTGGCCGAGAGCGAAGTAGATTCATCAAGCGGTTCTCGAGAAAATTTATCTCTATAACCCGTTAATGTGCCTTGCTGGGAGTTTGGCCTCTCGTTTAGATTAACAAGGTGAACCTACTTGCCGAGGAGGAAGCAGATCCATCAAACGGTTATCGAGCTAGGTAATATTTATATGATGAAAAAGTTGTCGAAAAAAAATTATGAAGTTTGAACGGTCACAGCGCTCAAACGCGTTAATGTGCCTTCCTGGGGGTTTGTCCTCTACTTTAGATTAACAAGATGAACCATCTGGCCGAGAGCGAAGTAGATTCATCAAGCGGTTCTCGAGAAAATTTATCTCTATAACCCGTTAATGTGCCTTGCTGGGAGTTTGGCCTCTCGTTTAGATTAACAAGGTGAACCTACTTGCCGAGGAGGAAGCAGATCCATCAAACGGTTATCGAGCTAGGTAATATTTATATGATGAAAAAGTTGTCCAAAAAAATTATGAAGTTTGAACGGTCACAGCGCTCAAACGCGTTAATGTGCCTTCCTGGGGGTTTGTCCTCTACTTTAGATTAACAAGATGAACCATCTGGCCGAGAGCGAAGTAGATTCATCAAGCGGTTCTCGAGAAAATTTATCTCTATAACCCGTTAATGTGCCTTGCTGGGAGTTTGGCCTCTCGTTTAGATTAACAAGGTGAACCTACTTGCCGAGGAGGAAGCAGATCCATCAAACGGTTATCGAGCTAGGTAATATTTATATGATGAAAAAGTTGTCCAAAAAAAATATGAAGTTTGAACGGTCACAGCGCTCAAACGCGTTAATGTGCCTTCCTGGGGGTTTGTCCTCTACTTTAGATTAACAAGATGAACCATCTGGCCGAGAGCGAAGTAGATTCATCAAGCGGTTCTCGAGAAAATTTATCTCTATAACCCGTTAATGTGCCTTGCTGGGAGTTTGGCCTCTCGTTTAGATTAACAAGGTGAACCTACTTGCCGAGGAGGAAGCAGATCCATCAAACGGTTATCGAGCTAGGTAATATTTATATGATGAAAAAGTTGTCCAAAAAAATTATGAAGTTTGAACGGTCACAGCGCTCAAACGCGTTAATGTGCCTTCCTGGGGGTTTGTCCTCTACTTTAGATTAACAAGATGAACCATCTGGCCGAGAGCGAAGTAGATTCATCAAGCGGTTCTCGAGAAAATTTATCTCTATAACCCGTTAATGTGCCTTGCTGGGAGTTTGGCCTCTCGTTTAGATTAACAAGGTGAACCTACTTGCCGAGGAGGAAGCAGATCCATCAAACGGTTATCGAGCTAGGTAATATTTATATGATGAAAAAGTTGTCCAAAAAAATTATGAAGTTTGAACGGTCACAGCGCTCAAACGCGTTAATGTGCCTTCCTGGGGGTTTGTCCTCTACTTTAGATTAACAAGATGAACCATCTGGCCGAGAGCGAAGTAGATTCATCAAGCGGTTCTCGAGAAAATTTATCTCTATAACCCGTTAATGTGCCTTGCTGGGAGTTTGGCCTCTCGTTTAGATTAACAAGGTGAACCTACTTGCCGAGGAGGAAGCAGATCCATCAAACGGTTATCGAGCTAGGTAATATTTATATGATGAAAAAGTTGTCCAAAAAAAGTTATGAAGTTTGAACGGTCACAGCGCTCAAACGCGTTAATGTGCCTTCCTGGGGGTTTGTCCTCTACTTTAGATTAACAAGATGAACCATCTGGCCGAGAGCGAAGTAGATTCATCAAGCGGTTCTCGAGAAAATTTATCTCTATAACCCGTTAATGTGCCTTGCTGGGAGTTTGGCCTCTCGTTTAGATTAACAAGGTGAACCTACTTGCCGAGGAGGAAGCAGATCCATCAAACGGTTATCGAGCTAGGTAATATTTATATGATGAAAAAGTTGTCCAAAAAAATTATGAAGTTTGAACGGTCACAGCGCTCAAACGCGTTAATGTGCCTTCCTGGGGGTTTGTCCTCTACTTTAGATTAACAAGGTGAACCATCTGGCCGAGAGCGAAGTAGATTCATCAAGCGGTTCTCGAGAAAATTTATCTCTATAACCCGTTAATGTGCCTTGCTGGGAGTTTGGCCTCTCGTTTAGATTAACAAGGTGAACCTACTTGCCGAGGAGGAAGCAGATCCATCAAACGGTTATCGAGCTAGGTAATATTTATATGATGAAAAAGTTGTCCAAAAAAATTATGAAGTTTGAACGGTCACAGCGCTCAAACACGTTAATGTGCCTTCGTGGGGGTTTGTCCTCTACTTTAGATTAACAAGATGAACCATCTGGCCGAGAGCGAAGTAGATTCATCAAGCGGTTCTCGAGAAAATTTATCTCTATAACCCGTTAATGTGCCTTGCTGGGAGTTTGGCCTCTCGTTTAGATTAACAAGGTGAACCTACTTGCCGAGGAGGAAGCAGATCCATCAAACGGTTATCGAGCTAGGTAATATTTATATGATGAAAAAGTTGTCCATAAAAAAATTATGAAGTTTGAACGGTCACAGCGCTCAAACGCGTTAATGTGCCTTCCTGGGGGTTTGTCCTCTACTTTAGATTAACAAGATGAACCATCTGGCCGAGAGCGAAGTAGATTCATCAAGCGGTTCTCGAGAAAATTTATCTCTATAACCCGTTAATGTGCCTTGCTGGGAGTTTGGCCTCTCGTTTAGATTAACAAGGTGAACCTACTTGCCGAGGAGGAAGCAGATCCATCAAACGGTTATCGAGCTAGGTAATATTTATATGATGAAAAAGTTGTCCAAAAAAATTATGAAGTTTGAACGGTCACAGCGCTCAAACGCGTTAATGTGCCTTCCTGGGGGTTTGTCCTCTACTTTAGATTAACAAGGTGAACCATCTGGCCGAGAGCGAAGTAGATTCATCAAGCGGTTCTCGAGAAAATTTATCTCTATAACCCGTTAATGTGCCTTGCTGGGAGTTTGGCCTCTCGTTTAGATTAACAAGGTGAACCTACTTGCCGAGGAGGAAGCAGATCCATCAAACGGTTATCGAGCTAGGTAATATTTATATGATGAAAAAGTTGTCCAAAAAAAATATGAAGTTTGAACGGTCACAGCGCTCAAACGCGTTAATGTGCCTTCCTGGGGGTTTGTCCTCTACTTTAGATTAACAAGATGAACCATCTGGCCGAGAGCGAAGTAGATTCATCAAGCGGTTCTCGAGAAAATTTATCTCTATAACCCGTTAATGTGCCTTGCTGGGAGTTTGGCCTCTCGTTTAGATTAACAAGGTGAACCTACTTGCCGAGGAGGAAGCAGATCCATCAAACGGTTATCGAGCTAGGTAATATTTATATGATGAAAAAGTTGTCCAAAAAAAATATGAAGTTTGAACGGTCACAGCGCTCAAACGCGTTAATGTGCCTTCCTGGGGGTTTGTCCTCTACTTTAGATTAACAAGATGAACCATCTGGCCGAGAGCGAAGTAGATTCATCAAGCGGTTCTCGAGAAAATTTATCTCTATAACCCGTTAATGTGCCTTGCTGGGAGTTTGGCCTCTCGTTTAGATTAACAAGGTGAACCTACTTGCCGAGGAGGAAGCAGATCCATCAAACGGTTATCGAGCTAGGTAATATTTATATGATGAAAAAGTTGTCCAAAAAAATTATGAAGTTTGAACGGTCACAGCGCTCAAACGCGTTAATGTGCCTTCCTGGGGGTTTGTCCTCTACTTTAGATTAACAAGATGAACCATCTGGCCGAGAGCGAAGTAGATTCATCAAGCGGTTCTCGAGAAAATTTATCTCTATAACCCGTTAATGTGCCTTCCTGGGAGTTTGGCCTCTCGTTTAGATTAACAAGGTGAACCTACTTGCCGAGGAGGAAGCAGATCCATCAAACGGTTATCGAGCTAGGTAATATTTATATGATGAAAAAGTTGTCCAAAAAATTATGAAGTTTGAACGGTCACAGCGCTCAAACGCGTTAATGTGCCTTCCTGGGGGTTTGTCCTCTACTTTAGATTAACAAGGTGAACCATCTGGCCGAGAGCGAAGTAGATTCATCAAGCGGTTCTCGAGAAAATTTATCTCTATAACCCGTTAATGTGCCTTGCTGGGAGTTTGGCCTCTCGTTTAGATTAACAAGGTGAACCTACTTGCCGAGGAGGAAGCAGATCCATCAAACGGTTATCGAGCTAGGTAATATTTATATGATGAAAAAGTTGTCCAAAAAAAATATGAAGTTTGAACGGTCACAGCGCTCAAACGCGTTAATGTGCCTTCCTGGGGGTTTGTCCTCTACTTTAGATTAACAAGATGAACCATCTGGCCGAGAGCGAAGTAGATTCATCAAGCGGTTCTCGAGAAAATTTATCTCTATAACCCGTTAATGTGCCTTGCTGGGAGTTTGGCCTCTCGTTTAGATTAACAAGGTGAACCTACTTGCCGAGGAGGAAGCAGATCCATCAAACGGTTATCGAGCTAGGTAATATTTATATGATGAAAAAGTTGTCCAAAAAAAATTATGAAGTTTGAACGGTCACAGCGCTCAAACGCGTTAATGTGCCTTCCTGGGGGTTTGTCCTCTACTTTAGATTAACAAGGTGAACCATCTGGCCGAGAGCGAAGTAGATTCATCAAGCGGTTCTCGAGAAAATTTATCTCTATAACCCGTTAATGTGCCTTGCTGGGAGTTTGGCCTCTCGTTTAGATTAACAAGGTGAACCTACTTGCCGAGGAGGAAGCAGATCCATCAAACGGTTATCGAGCTAGGTAATATTTATATGATGAAAAAGTTGTCCAAAAAAATTATGAAGTTTGAACGGTCACAGCGCTCAAACGCGTTAATGTGCCTTCCTGGGGGTTTGTCCTCTACTTTAGATTAACAAGATGAACCATCTGGCCGAGAGCGAAGTAGATTCATCAAGCGGTTCTCGAGAAAATTTATCTCTATAACCCGTTAATGTGCCTTCCTGGGAGTTTGGCCTCTCGTTTAGATTAACAAGTTGAATCTACTTGCCGAGGAGGAAGCAGATCCATCAAACGGTTATCGAGCTAGGTAATATTTATATGATGAAAAAGTTGTCCAAAAAAAATATGAAGTTTGAACGGTCACAGCGCTCAAACGCGTTAATGTGCCTTCCTGGGGTTTGTCCTCTACTTTAGATTAACAAGATGAACCATCTGGCCGAGAGCGAAGTAGATTCATCAAGCGGTTCTCGAGAAAATTTATCTCTATAACCCGTTAATGTGCCTTGCTGGGAGTTTGGCCTCTCGTTTAGATTAACAAGGTGAACCTACTTGCCGAGGAGGAAGCAGATCCATCAAACGGTTATCGAGCTAGGTAATATTTATATGATGAAAAAGTTGTCCAAAAAATTTATGAAGTTTGAACGGTCACAGCGCTCAAACGCGTTAATGTGCCTTCCTGGGGTTTGTCCTCTACTTTAGATTAACAAGATGAACCATCTGGCCGAGAGCGAAGTAGATTCATCAAGCGGTTCTCGAGAAAATTTATCTCTATAACCCGTTAATGTGCCTTGCTGGGAGTTTGGCCTCTCGTTTAGATTAACAAGGTGAACCTACTTGCCGAGGAGGAAGCAGATCCATCAAACGGTTATCGAGCTAGGTAATATTTATATGATGAAAAAGTTGTCCAAAAAAATTATGAAGTTTGAACGGTCACAGCGCTCAAACGCGTTAATGTGCCTTCCTGGGGGTTTGTCCTCTACTTTAGATTAACAAGATGAACCATCTGGCCGAGAGCGAAGTAGATTCATCAAGCGGTTCTCGAGAAAATTTATCTCTATAACCCGTTAATGTGCCTTGCTGGGAGTTTGGCCTCTCGTTTAGATTAACAAGGTGAACCTACTTGCCGAGGAGGAAGCAGATCCATCAAACGGTTATCGAGCTAGGTAATATTTATATGATGAAAAAGTTGTCCAAAAAAATTATGAAGTTTGAACGGTCACAGCGCTCAAACGCGTTAATGTGCCTTCCTGGGGGTTTGTCCTCTACTTTAGATTAACAAGATGAACCATCTGGCCGAGAGCGAAGTAGATTCATCAAGCGGTTCTCGAGAAAATTTATCTCTATAACCCGTTAATGTGCCTTGCTGGGAGTTTGGCCTCTCGTTTAGATTAACAAGGTGAACCTACTTGCCGAGGAGGAAGCAGATCCATCAAACGGTTATCGAGCTAGGTAATATTTATATGATGAAAAAGTTGTCCAAAAAAATTATGAAGTTTGAACGGTCACAGCGCTCAAACGCGTTAATGTGCCTTCCTGGGGGTTTGTCCTCTACTTTAGATTAACAAGATGAACCATCTGGCCGAGAGCGAAGTAGATTCATCAAGCGGTTCTCGAGAAAATTTATCTCTATAACCCGTTAATGTGCCTTGCTGGGAGTTTGGCCTCTCGTTTAGATTAACAAGGTGAACCTACTTGCCGAGGAGGAAGCAGATCCATCAAACGGTTATCGAGCTAGGTAATATTTATATGATGAAAAAGTTGTCCAAAAAAATTATGAAGTTTGAACGGTCACAGCGCTCAAACGCGTTAATGTGCCTTCCTGGGGGTTTGTCCTCTACTTTAGATTAACAAGATGAACCATCTGGCCGAGAGCGAAGTAGATTCATCAAGCGGTTCTCGAGAAAATTTATCTCTATAACCCGTTAATGTGCCTTGCTGGGAGTTTGGCCTCTCGTTTAGATTAACAAGGTGAACCTACTTGCCGAGGAGGAAGCAGATCCATCAAACGGTTATCGAGCTAGGTAATATTTATATGATGAAAAAGTTGTCCAAAAAAATATGAAGTTTGAACGGTCACAGCGCTCAAACGCGTTAATGTGCCTTCCTGGGGGTTTGTCCTCTACTTTAGATTAACAAGATGAACCATCTGGCCGAGAGCGAAGTAGATTCATCAAGCGGTTCTCGAGAAAATTTATCTCTATAACCCGTTAATGTGCCTTCCTGGGAGTTTGGCCTGTCGTTTAGATTAACAAGGTGAACCTACTTGCCGAGGAGGAAGCAGATCCATCAAACGGTTATCGAGCTAGGTAATATTTATATGATGAAAAAGTTGTCCAAAAAAAATATGAAGTTTGAACGGTCACAGCGCTCAAACGCGTTAATGTGCCTTCCTGGGGGTTTGTCCTCTACTTTAGATTAACAAGATGAACCATCTGGCCGAGAGCGAAGTAGATTCATCAAACGGTTCTCGAGAAAATTTATCTCTATAACGCGTTAATGTGCCCTGCTGGGAGTTTGGCCTCTCGTTTAGATTAACAAGGTGAACCTACTTGCCGAGGGGGAAGCAGATCCATCAAACGGTTATCGAGCTAGGTAATATTTATATGATGAAAAAGTTGTCCAGAAAATTTATGAAGTTTGAACGGTCACAGCGCTCAAACGCGTTAATGTGCCTTATTGGGGGTTGTCCTCTCGTTTAGATTAACAAGATGGACCATCTGGCCGAGAGCGAAGTAGATTCATCAAACGGTTCTCGAGAAAATTTATCTCTATAACGCGTTAATGTGCCCTGCTGGGAGTTTGGCCTCTAGTTTAGATTAACAAGTTGAACCTATTTGCCGAGGAGGAAGCAGATCCATCAAACGGTTATCGAGCTAGGTAATATTTATATGATGAAAAAGTTGTCCAGAAAATTTATGAAAGTTTGAACGGTCACAGCGCTCAAACGCGTTAATGTGCCTTCCTGGGGGTTTGTCCTCTCGTTTAGATTAACAAGGTGGACCATCTGGCCGAGAGCGAAGTAGATTCATCAAACGGTTCTCGAGAAAATTTATCTCTATAACGCGTTAATGTGCCCTGCTGGGAGTTTGGCCTCTCGTTTAGATTAACAAGGTGAACCTACTTGTCGAGGGGGAAGCAGATCCATCAAACGGTTATCGAGCTAGGTAATATTTATATGATGAAAAAGTTGTCCAGAAAATTTATGAAAGTTTGAACGGTCACAGCGCTCAAACGCGTTAATGTGCCTTCCTGGGGGTTTGTCCTCTCGTTTAGATTAACAAGATGGACCATCTGGCCGAGAGCGAAGTAGATTCATCAAACGGTTCTCGAGAAAATTTATCTCTATAACGCGTTAATGTGCCCTGCTGGGAGTTTGGCCTCTCGTTTAGATTAACAAGGTGAACCTACTTGTCGAGGGAGAACCAGATCCATCAAACGGTTATCGAGCTAGGTAATATTTATATGATGAAAAAGTTGTCCAGAAAATTTATGAAAGTTTGAACGGTCACAGCGCTCAAACGCGTTAATGTGCCTTCCTGGGGGTTGTCCTCTCGTTTAGATTAACAAGATGGACCATCTGGCCGAGAGCGAAGTAGATTCATCAAACGGTTCTCGAGAAAATTTATCTCTATAACGCGTTAATGTGCCCTGCTGGGAGTTTGGCCTCTCGTTTAGATTAACAAGGTGAACCTACTTGTCGAGGGGGAAGCAGATCCATCAAACGGTTATCGAGCTAGGTAATATTTATATGATGAAAAAGTTGTCTAGAAAATTTAAGAAAGTTTGAACGGTCACAGCGCTCAAACGCGTTAATGTGCCTTCCTGGGGGTTTGTCCTCTCGTTTAGATTAACAAGGTGGACCATCTGGCCGAGAGCGAAGTAGATTCATCAAACGGTTCTCGAGAAAATTTATCTCTATAACGCGTTAATGTGCCCTGCTGGGAGTTTGGCTTCTCGTTTAGATTAACAAGGTGAACCTACTTGCCGAGGGGAAGCAGATCCATCAAACGGTTATCGAGCTAGGTAATATTTATATGATGAAAAAGTTGTCCAGAAAATTTATGAAAGTTTGAACGGTCACAGCGCTCAAACGCGTTAATGTGCCTTCCTGGGGGTTGTCCTCTCGTTTAGATTAACAAGATGGACCATCTGGCCGAGAGCGAAGTAGATTCATCAAACGGTTCTCGAGAAAATTTATCTCTATAACGCGTTAATGTGCCCTGCTGGGAGTTTGGCCTCTCGTTTAGATTAACAAGGTGAACCTATTTGCTGAGGGGAAAGCAGATCCATCAAACGGTTATCGAGCTAGGTAATATTTATATGATGAAAAAGTTGTCCAGAAAATTTATGAAAGTTTGAACGGTCACAGCGCTCAAACGCGTTAATGTGCCTTCCTGGGGGTTTGTCCTCTCGTTTAGATTAACAAGGTGGACCATCTGGCCGAGAGCGAAGTAGATTCATCAAACGGTTCTCGAGAAAATTTATCTCTATAACGCGTTAATGTGCCCTGCTGGGAGTTTGGCCTCTCGTTTAGATTAACAAGGTGAACCTACTTGTCGAGGGAGAACCAGATCCATCAAACGGTTATCGAGCTAGGTAATATTTATATGATGAAAAAGTTGTCCAGAAAATTTATGAAAGTTTGAACGGTCACAGCGCTCAAACGCGTTAATGTGCCTTCCTGGGGGTTTGTCCTCTCGTTTAGATTAACAAGATGGACCATCTGGCCGAGAGCGAAGTAGATTCATCAAACGGTTCTCGAGAAAATTTATCTCTATAACGCGTTAATGTGCCCTGCTGGGAGTTTGGCCTCTCGTTTAGATTAACAAGGTGAACCTACTTGCCGAGGGGGAAGCAGATCCATCAAACGGTTATCGAGCTAGGTAATATTTATATGATGAAAAAGTTGTCCAGAAAATTTATGAAAGTTTGAACGGTCACAGCGCTCAAACGCGTTAATGTGCCTTCCTGGGGGTTTGTCCTCTCGTTTAGATTAACAAGATGGACCATCTGGCCGAGAGCGAAGTAGATTCATCAAACGGTTCTCGAGAAAATTTATCTCTATAACGCGTTAATGTGCCCTGCTGGGAGTTTGGCCTCTCGTTTAGATTGACAAGGTGAACCTACTTGCCGCTGATGAGATCCATCAAACGGTTATCGAGCTAGGTAATATTTATTGATGAAAAAGTTGTCCAGACAATTTAGAAAGTTTGAACGGTCACAGCGCTCAAACGCGTTAATGTGCCTTCCTGGGGGTTTGTCCTCTCGTTTAGATTAACAAGATGAACCATCTTGGCCAGAGCGCAGCAGATTCATCAAACGGTTCTCGAGAAAATATCGATTTTAGCCTTATAAGGCGTTAATGTGCCCTGCCGTCGTTTGGCCATTCGTTTAGATTAACAAGGTGAACCTATTTGCCGAGGAGGAAGCAGATCCATCAAACGATTATCGAGCTAGGTAATATTTATATGATGAAAAAGTTGTCCAGAAAATTTATGAAAGTTTAACGGTCACAGCGCTCAAAGGCGTTAATGTGCCTTCCTGGTAGTTTGTCCTCTCGTTTAGATTAACAAGATGAACCAATTTGCCAACAGACTCAAACGATTATCGGGCTAGGTAATATTTATATGATGAAAATGTTGTCAGAAAATTGATGAAATGCCCGCGCTCAAAGGCGTTTTTGGTTCCTGGTTTTGTATCTCGTTTATTAACAAGATAGGACCGAAATCTCTTCGGTACAACACTCAGGACAATGAGTACAATCTTTTCCACCCCTCGGAAATGGAAAATTCGACAAATGCCCGGCTACATTTTTTCGTTTTTTTGAAATAGCTCGGCTATTAAGAGAGATAGGACCGAAATCTCTTCGGTACAACACTCAGGGCGATGAGTACAATCTTTTCCACCCCTCGGAGGTACCTTTTCTGTAGTATATACACCTATGAAAATGTCAAGAGAAGGATACGAACAGTACGAGGAAGTTGTTTGAGTTCGTATCCAAGATCATTAGCATTATGTTGTAAATTTCTCTCATTAGGTACATCCAAAATTGTCTGTTTCTCCTAATGACTCTATTTGGCTGTCTGCGCTTTGCCCACCACAATAAAAACACGTCATCTTCCTCGAAAGATATATCTTCAAATACTCTAGATAAATGTGTATACGCAACAAGTATAGGTATATAAGATTTCCTTATGTGTACTAACCGGAAATTTTTTTTTTCATATAATATCTTCACATACAAATTTCATAAAATTAGTTTCTCCGGTGTATCACCGGCCTTAAGATTATGTTGAATGATTCACTACACTTAACCGAATCTACCCAATACAAAAAAGTTCTTAAAAAGTCTATAAAAAATATTGAAAATCAACACTAAATTTAACACCATCTAAAATAAATGAGAGAAAATCAGATTGCCGTTGTTTGGATATGAGATCATGATCTACCCCAATCTCTGATATCACCATAAAGCACGTCTATTGGCTCTCAGCTTTTACTATAAATCGTATTTTACACCTATGCAATTATTATTTATGAATGGCGACACATTACCCAATGCGCCTCCTATCAATCACCCACGCGAACTACCAAACGGTTGAATAACTATAAATACAATAAACAAGGCCTTCACCTTTCAACGGTGAAACGCATCATTTCACATACGGTCACAGTTATCTACAGTCACTATAGTTAAAATCGCAGTTTTTCTCTCAAGTGACATCTATGTTAAATTAGTTAAGTTACAGAAGGAAAATCGCTGTAAAAATGGTTGCATACGACGACTTTATTTAACACAGTTTGGAAAGAAAATTAATTGTGTCTGTTATTTTTTAACGCTTTATGCTCTTGTACTTTTTTAATATCGGATTTGCTTTAGCAGAAATATTATCATTTAACTTTTTCAAATAATTACAACAGCGCTCATGGTACATTGTTGGTTACATATAAAAATAATTATGTAAGCGTGTTTGGGAAGTTGGGTTTTATTACCACCTTATTACAGAAGTGATTAAACTACAAATAGTTTTACAAGACTTTAGATCCGCGAAAGACTGGAACAATTCTACTGTATTATCTAATACTTTATGTGCATTTCGAACATATCTAACCTATAT
Source organism: Holotrichia oblita (assembly GCA_023690525.1). Classification (NCBI taxonomy): domain Eukaryota; kingdom Metazoa; phylum Arthropoda; class Insecta; order Coleoptera; family Scarabaeidae; genus Holotrichia; species Holotrichia oblita. The sequence continues at coordinate 75,397,755 of CM043022.1, read as the reverse complement.
AGACGCTAGAAATCAAATCCAAACTTTTCCGCCAATATTCTTGGACATATTTTTAAAATGGCATCAATAGCCTCAAGGTCACACAGAATCATCAATAAAACATCAAGGGTTCCGACAAACTTGTCCCTCCTGTTTATTCTGTGCCGTTGGTAATGATTACTTTAGTACAAACTTGGAATATGTATACACCAAGTAAACAGGTTGCAATGGCCCCACAACCCAGCATCGATGTAAAGGACACGCCGTGAGAGGGTGGTTAGGATTTAGGTCAGTCATGTGTCAGCCACGATCATTCGTATGTAATTAAATAATTCAACTTATAATTTGTTTTGCAAACTTCTTTAAGAAGTCTATTCATACAAAAGCTGAACGATAAGTATTATTAATGTGACCGGAAAGAGAATTTTATCCGAGATATCTTGTTGCTTCTATAGAATTTGACTTATTTTATGAAAAAACGAAACCAATATTTTTGACATATGCAAATCGTCAGCATGTCACAGATACGAGAATACAGAATGCAATAATTCGACTTTGGCAACACCGTACTTCTATGTCATATCACCATCTCCGTCATTCTGCATACATATACATATTACAGGAATAATCTCTCGTGACGAAACGGTAGGAGAAAGTCAGTACCCCTACTCCACTTCCCAACGCACGCATGTAGGAGTTAACATATCATGATACCGAAGATTGAAGTAAATTAGCGTAGCGTTCAGTATTCATTTAGCTCTTATGGGGCGTGTACGTTTTGTATTACACTACTATGAAATCTACCAGAGGAGAATGTTTTCAATGATAGTGGGGACGCGACTTGCGCACTTCGACCGTTTCGTCACCAGAGATTATTCCTGTATATTTCACCATTGCATGTTACGCTATTTACAATATGCCGAGTATCCGGGTTGTCCAACCTGTATATGCACTCATAATTCGATTTAATACTCCTAACTCCTAAGTTAGCTCCTAGCTTTCGAGGTGATACTGAAGATATTACAAAATTGATATCGCAGTATAATGTAATAACAGCTTTAATTAAAAAAAAAACGGCCAGTCCGAGGAGTCCCGCGAATTCAAAGTGGTTTGTTTAGCTGTGGTTTAGCTAAAAGTATATGTATGCATAACTTTATAGAGGGTTTTTTATATAATATATTATTTATGGATGATATAACATATATTAGGGATTTCCATTTAGATTTTTTTTTAATTCTATAACGTATTTCTGATAATTCAACATATTTTAACACGCAATAGAACCAAATGGTTGTGCAATGATTTATGAATATTTGTGTGTAGCTTTTAATATTGTTATACGACGAAATAGACGATCATGCGTCTCAAAAAAACCACTTCATTTAGTTTGCTTTTAGAGGAAGTTCTGAATGCTAGTCAATGCTATAGTACTGCGTATACCTTTAACGAAAAACCAATAATAGCCTTTATAGACATATTTCTTTAAAAATGAAGCAACTGAATAACTTCCGTAAAAGAAAATATACAACGAACATTTCATATTCTCTGTGGATCAGCGCTTTCTTTGAAGAAGTTATCACAGGTTCTAAAATTAACTTCCATGTACATATATTTAGTTATATTTTATCACATTTTACGTAACACCGTCAGCACAATGTTGCTATTTTATACGTACAAACGTAAAGTTTGTTATAAATATTATGAATTATACATTACGCACTCTAATTTTAAATTTCGCAAAAAAGTACCTACGCAAGTCAATAATACTGATAATCTTGTAAAACGAACTATATACAGTCCTCGCCAGAGAAAACGGGACACTTTTTTTAACTATTGTACGTCAAGATTACAGCTATTGATATGATTTGAAATTAGTAATAGATGAAAAATGTTATTTGTTAATTTGACAGTATTCAAACTTCAACCAATTTATAATGGGCTCACACTCTTAAGTAATATTTATTTAAACGACGAAAAATTAAAAAGACCTTTAGTGAACATTGTAATAACTTTAATCTATTATTAAAATTAATATTTTGTAAGATCACCTTCAGCCTCTATCACAGAGTATTAATTCTTTCAGGCATTGATCTTATTAAATTAATTACGTAATTTTCAGGTATTTCTTCCCAGGCTGTTTGTACTATGTGAAATAATTGCTCATTGTTATGCACCTGAAGATTTTGTTTATTAATACGTCTTGCCATTAAACCCCATACGTTTTCTATCACATTTAAATCTCCACTATAACTAAGAAAATCCATACAGGTCACGTTATTTGTATTAAACCACTGTTTCGTTGCTGCGGAGGTATGAGCAGGACAGTTATCTTGCAAAAACATGAAATTCCTATCAGGATAAGATTGTGTGACGGTTGGGATCATCACATTATTAAGAATATTTATATATTCTTCACTGTTAAGGCGATTTCGAATATGGTGCGCAACTCCGAGACCTCGCGCTGATAACCATCCCCAAACGTTGACAGAAAATCGAGGATTCCTTTTAATTTTATTTATATATTTGTCTTCAAAACGTGTACCTCTTGGCCGGCAAACTTTTACTTGTCCATTGTACGACGACTGAAATATTTTTTAGTCCGAAAATATTACTTGATCCCAAGCGTCATATCCCATGTGCTGCAGAGCGAAGCCGATTCTTTGTTCTTTCGAAGCAGGACTTAAAAGAGTTTTGTTCACTGCTACACGTGAATGTAAACCGGCATTCCTTATTCGTCGGTATCCTGTTCTAACAGATCCAGGAATACCTGTATTTCTTATTGCCTCCCTTACGGTGTCGAAAGGGTTTCTATGCATATGTGCAACTAAGGCTTCATCTTGGTATACATCAAATATTTTTCTTGCTCCTGTGCCGACGGATCTCGAAAGACTTCTTTCTTCTCTCCATTTCCTATATATTCTGCTTACTGTACTCTTACCTATTCCAAATTCATCTGCTACACTTCTCATCGACCATCTATTCTATTTTAGTGCAAATTCTTGCTTTACATACTTTATTAACGTGAGGCATATTAATATTTTCAACGTAAATAAAAATTATGCATTGAAAAAATTTGACATTAATGACATATGTAATGACAAGAAAATTTATTCATTCATTGTTTTAGAAAAATACTTAATTACACAACTAAAATTTAGCCAAAATCGCAATAAGACGTGTCCCGTTTTCTCTGGCGAGGACTGTATTTATTAGAATCTTCTATTGCAATTCTAGGAAATCTAAGGTAGCTCTAGAATTTATGATTCTATAAGCATATGTGCATATATTTTTATCTGTCATGATAATTTTGATGTGATTTTGACATACCTAATGCGTATCTTCTCCTTATGCTAATTGTTCCTTGTCATATGCAACCGAATCTGAATTTAACCAGGTATTATGAGCATCTTCCATTAAACATGTGTGGACTGGAATAAAGAAAGGGAGTTAGTGACCGAAAACACATATCTGGTTTTTCGGTCACTAACTCCCTTTCTTTATTCCAGTCCACATATGTATAAGCAAAGCTATTGGGATTTTACTGTTTCTACTGGAATTTATATAAATTCCTGCTAAAGAGAATAAAGAAAATCAAGGTCACTGAGATCGGAATAGGCCTAACGTATGTATGTATCCCGTGATCATTTATAATGTCCCCTCCTCCTAATTTTTTTGTTTTTCGTTTTAGACAATAATGTTAAATACAAAAGATGTACAAATTGACATATGCTATTTGCAGAATAATCCTTTTTATATACAGGGCGTTGCAGAAATGCGTGACAAGTTAAAGTTATATTTTTTTAAATGGAACACTCTATATATTGTGAATTTTTTAGATTCTCCTAAAAATTCTGAATACTTTTTATATAACATGTCCTATATCTATCTGTAATAGTTTTTGAAATAATCGCGTTTTAACAACGCGGGCGACTACAATCAAATAATAAATGTTCTAGATTCTTGTTGGGCGACCGTAAATTGGCCAACTACAATACGAGACCACTATATATGACTTTTTAGGCTAAATTAAATAAAAAATATCAATATTATCTTATTTTACAGTGAGAAATAAAATGGACGATAATTTTTAAATTTAATGTCTACAACAACGAAACAAGAACAACAATACAAAGAAAAAATGGTTTTTACAAATTAAATTGTTCAACTGGGCCCCCATTTTCTTCAATACATTTAATGTAAGTCCTTCCTAACCTTTCTATGGCGGCGGTGATAGACTGGGTATAATCTTCATTCAGAATATGAATCTCTGTTCTAATAAGCTCTTTTAAATGTTCCACATTTTCAATAGTATTTGCATTCACTCGATCTTTAAGCGTTCCCCATAGAAATGCATCCATGGGCGTCAAATGGGGGCTGTTAGGTGGCCATTTTATTGGTGCATCCTTTCCAATCCATTCATTGAACCTCTGGTCAAGGTAATTTTTAACAACCACTACACTGTGGGGTGGAGCGCCATCTTGTTGGAAGACAACGTTTCTCAGTTGTTCCAACGGAAGCTCATCAAGATGGTCCTCTAGTTCTTGCTGGAGAAAATTCAAATAAACGTTTCCGTTCAATATAACGTTAAAGAAATGGGGGACCTATTATTTTGTTATTTAATATAGCACACCATACATTGACAGTTTGGAGGATTTACTGTGGCCCACTGTCTGACATTTTTTCTATTTATCATGCCACTAGTTGCAAATGTTGACTCGTCGGTCCAAAACACATTTTTCAAAAAATCATTATTTAAATTAATTTTTTCCAACATAGTTTGACAGAATTCTACCCTCTTTTCTCGTTGCCTCGGCGTTAATTTTGTAGTAGGCTTAATTCTGAAAGGTTTATATCCTGCCTTCCTCAGAGTGTTTTGAATCCTCCCGTAAGAAGTATTTTTTGGATCGTCAAGCTCTTGTTTTAAACTTTTCGAGGTTTTTCTGATAGAAATGTTTGGATTTTCTTCAACTTTCAGTAGTATATTTAAATCACTATTTTCATCCCTTTCCAATGTTCTACTCTTTCTGGCTAGGCTAGATGTTTACTGAAACTTTTCGTAGATGCGACGAAATGTCTTTTTATCTGGAACGTGCATCCGGGGGTTAATTCTTCGGAGTTCCCGTTGAGCCAATTTAATACTATTATTAGTTTTAATAAATGTTTGCAAAATTAATTGTTTTTCTCTTTCTGAATAAGGCATTTTTATCGAAGAAATTTTATGTTTACTTAATCTGACACTGTCAATAACAACAGAAGTTTTTGTTTCTTCGTGACAGCTTAACTCACAGCCACGTAAGAACTGGAATCTACATTTTATATTTTTGAGTGTAGGTGCGTAGTTAAAACGTGATTATTTCGAAAACTATTACAGTTAGGTATAGGACATATTATACAAAAAATATTCAGAATTTTTAGGAGAATCTCAAAAATTTACAGGACATAGAGTGTTCCATTTAAAAAAATATAACTTTAACTTGTCACGCATGTCTGCAACACCCTGTATATAAAGAAGATTATTCTGCAAATAGCTTATTTGTCAACTTTAAAAATTAAAAGAAAAACAAAAAAAGGAGGGGACATTATAAATGATCACCGTGTACCATTATATATAAAAGTTATTTTTAGGACAACGTGCCCAAAAATCATCCTGACGTGTTACGTATTCAAATTGTAGCCTTTCTTGTTTATTGCCATCAGTTAGCCAAATTTTATGTGTATCACGGCAGCACATTTTAAAATTCCTTGACAAAATGTTATTCTCTGGCTTAGCTAGCAAGGATTGGTATGCCCATATATGCCTTTTGGTGTTTGTAATTATGAAATTTTAAATCGTTGTGAAGCATTCTGTAAAGACTTTCTTTGATAAGAACTATACTAATAAATTTTGGAAAAAATTGCTAATGGATAAATCGAATGTTTACTTGATACGAGTACATCAAAATAATGACGTAATAAACAAGAACCAACAACACATAATTTGCAGGGGTTCGGGTCATCAGAGGACGTTTAAAAATAAAATTGCTGTTACGCATAAATTGCTATTTCGTTGCGAGTTTATCGTACGACCCTAGTTGCATCAGAAAATAATATTAACTTTACGTATATGTATAAAGATAGAAAACATATTGCTGCATAATATGAACTTATTTAAAGAAAACGTGTAAGATTTATTTTCGGTGTTTTCTGTAAATTGCATTTATGTATTTTGATTATGTTAATTGGAATAATATTTTGAATAATTAGTATCACTAAGAGCCACTAATACAATATTGTTACTATGTTCTGTACCAACTGGACCTCATAAATAGAAAAGCAAATTATTAAATATGTCATGTGACTTTCATCTCTGTTTGGAACAATATCTTACTTATTTATTGAGTTTTAACTGGGCAACCAAAAAGTTCTAATGAATTAAATAGAGAACACAGAAAAATGAAGGACACCACATTTACAAAATATATTATATAAAAGTTTTGAACCTCCAGAACTCTATAGATGCTATTTAGAATTCGAACAAGAACTTTAGAATTCCAAAAATAATTCATCGTTGTACAATGTATTTAAGTGTAACGTCGCCATATGGGTTATATAATCATCAACATAATTAAAAAAAAAATCGTTTTCAATGACTATTATTAACAACATAACATAAAATTAGCAATACTGATTATAAAAGTTATATTTTTAGATGTATAAATTTATATCTATAAATATATACAAGCTGATATTTTGCAACACATCAATCACGAGCGTTTTTAAAATTATTTATATCGTGAAACACAACATGAGTCCATATTGTGATATCTGGTTCCACAATAAAAGCGATCATGTATAATTTTAATCTAAATTCATGCAAATATAGCACTAAAAATTTCCGTAATTAGATCTTGTTTACGCGATCTTTAGCTTTTTAAGATATTCTCTTAAGACCCCCTGCAGGCAGCGAGTATTGCGATAATTTCGATAACCTTTCGCCATTTGATGATAAGATGCTCTTTGCTGGAGTCCGATGTGTATTGTTGTTGGTCAATCAAGAGGTCATTTTTCTTTTACAATACTTTTATTATCGTCGAATAGGATAATTAGGTTGCTTGTGGAAAATAACATAATAATAATAAGTTTCATTAAAATATGGATTCTTTTAAATTTATTCTTGTATTGAAATAATATATTTATAGATTTAACAAGGTTTTATATTTTTGCGGTTATCGTTTTTCGCAAACGAGGGACTAGGTTTTACGTGTACATAATAAATAAGAGTATAAATATTTTTGATTAATAAATTGTTTTAATTTACATTTTCTCCCCTATATCCTGTATGAGCCTATTGTAGATAATGATTTGATAAATAAATAAATAAATAAGTACTTATTTAATATGTATTTGTTGTGTTCAATTACATTACTGTTTCGCTCGTTGTAAATTTTAAAAATCAATCTCTACAGCTATAGAATTAAGAAAATGAATTCTACTTTGCAAGAAGTGAGTAGCATTAACAGTAGCATTAACGATTATAATTTAATTTAATTTAAATTAAATATAAGAAATATTATTTTTCTTGATAACTATTTTTAAAATTACCGCATTTTTTCCAATGACGTTTCATTTGACAAGTCAACAAGTTAAACGTAAACAGCATAACCTTGAAACGTGCACCTGAGAAGTGGGTGAAAAAATTTGAAATTTTTACGTCTTACGATAAATAACATATCATACAAAAAGTGAATTATTAAAATTTAATGGATAAAGAAAACGTGCGTGAGATTTACTTCCCAATAGCGCAATAATTCTATGCAGTTGAATTGGTTGTTGATGGTGAATAACATGAGAAAGAAATGCAAAAAGAAGTCTATAAGGATGAAAATGTCTTCATTAACACCACAGACAGTGTGCACAAAAATACTGGTAACGCCAAAGCCCTATTAGAAAATGTAAGTTTTATGTAAAACTATTATTGTGATAAGTAAATTAGAAATAAATGAGTTAGATGAAGATAAAACGTGGTAGCGGTTATATTTATCGATAATTTCCATTAAAAGTTCACGTTATCGTCGTAACCTTTACCCATATAAAATACAAGCCGCTTGTGATATAATCGCAGTTCTCCAGTTGAATTCGTCACAGCTGGTTATCCGCATATATCACTTTTTGTGTTACATGTGCTTTAGTTTGAAATTATTGTCTTTATGTATCATGACCGTCGCTAATAAGTTCAGAGTAAATCCTATTTATTATTCTGATTATTCCGATACAAACTAAAAACATTCGTGACGACAATATTTATTTTTTCGATTTTTTTTTAAATCAATTTTGTATTATAATTAATTAGTATTGACTGATATAATAAGACTGATTCTGATTATTGAACTTAATTGTCAGAAAAATGGATATAATTACCCATGTAAGTTAATTACTACATTCATAATTAAATTGTTTATTGTTTTAGTTAGGTACTATCTGATTTATTTGTTTGTTTCAGTATCCGATATTGAAAGCCTTCATGGCAGGTTCCGTTTCGGGAACATGTTCAACTTTATTATTTCAACCCTTAGATTTAGTTAAAACACGTCTGCAAAATCCAGCTGTTGTTAGGTAAGTTATTTTATTTTTTATTTTGAATCAAATTACTTTTGCATTTCATTTAATTTTAAATTAGATTTGTTTTTATTAACATTTTCAAAGCTTTCATTAGAAAATTTCTGTTCAGAATATTAGAAAGTTTGCCTTGGTCATTTACTTGACAAAGTGGTTCAAATCTTGGATCAGTGAAAATATAAAAATTAAATGAAATAAAACAAATTTTCTTTACAAACAAGAAGACAAGGGTTTATAATGGTTATCTAAACTTTTTTGCAGAACCTTTAGTACCCAATCCATAATGTTCATTCAAGAAAGATCTCGTTCGTAGTGGCCAGAAATTGAGATTCTTTTTTTATTTCATAAATTCCTTTTTGTTTATCATATTCTTCAGAAGAACTGCACCATGGGATTTCACGATAATGCCTTAGATTTTCATTTCTTGCTCAGGCTCTTTCATCTTCTATATTGACTGCCTCTATCACTTCCATTTCTCCACAGATTTTGGCAATTATTGTTCTTGGTATTCGTTTTTATTTGCTTTAGAAGTGAAGATTCAAATGACTTAGATTGAGGTACATGCATTCTTTCAAAATCGTTGAAAAAAAAGTTGAAAATTGTTGTTCAGGGTTGAAATTGAAGCATGCGATAAAAACTGATTGTGGTGGCTTTGGGATCATTTCCTACAGACTGTGAGGTCATTTTTAGATTTTATGGGTGTATATCTTTTTTGTTGAAAATCTAACGGGTATTTTGGTTGAATTTTCTTCAAAAAGATGGATTATATATTTGCAAACATGGATTTTATAGTTTATTAATCCTAAATTTATTTAAGAGGTTTCAAACAACTTAAATACATTGGTTGTGGAAATAGACTACATTGATTGACAAAAACTTAGACGGGATAACATATTTTAGTAGCGGGCTGGTGGCTTAGTGGCTTGCACACTTGACTAGCAGTCCGGCAGTACCGGGTTCGAACCCCGGCTTCCTTTCTGAGTTTGGTTTTCTGTAGTTTTCCAAATTCCAGCAAATCGGAAAGGATTTTTTACAGCCGCAGCCGTAATAATAACTCATTGGCCAGCCGATGCCCCCTGTAATTGGCGCAAGCTGTTGGGGGATGCTAAGGCATGGATTATTATTATTATTATTATAAATATCCTTCAATTCTTCTATAGTCAGATTATTTTCAAGCTATTTAATATTTAAGGTTTAGGTCTGGAACCTCTAGTGGGTGGTGGTCACACTTCCAATTTTTTGTTTTATAAACCACGTTGAAACCGTTTTGGTCTTGTGTATAGGAGCATTGTCTTGCTGAATGATAAAACTTCCTTCATCGCCTTCCAAAAGGTATAATTTACGAAATTAACAAATCCGTGTAATTAGTCAATTAAACAAAAATATTTCACTTTTCCGTTAATAGCAATTGACGCCCACAATTTTTGCAAGGTTCCTTTTATATTTCCCTGTTTTGCCATCTGCAGAATTGTAAACAAAATATCTATTATGTAGAAATGTAGATTAGTCAAAGAAATGAGGCTGTTAAATTTGGCGTTTATTGGCAAGTCAGGAATTTCACGCGTTTTTACGTTTGTTTATAATTACAGGTCGACCAGAATGCCGTGGTAGTGATGACGCGTTTTGCGCATATATCTATTGTTAATGTAACAATATAACAAACGTGAATGAGCGCTTTCGGCTTTTATACCTCCAACGTATGAGCCATTAGATCCACCTCTTAGATCAGTGCGCCAATCACAGCTGAGTGCTGCAATGTTATAATTTTTCCCAACCTCTAACTGACTTAAGCGCAACTGCCACGGGATTCTGGTTGACCTGTAATAATGGTAATTTCTCCTCTTCTGTACTGCCCACTAAGGACTAGAATATTTTCCTTATTGGGATCACTTGTTTTGTGTCCAACCACACCCTTTTCCGTTACAACATTGATCGATTTGATAAATGTTTACGGTTCTGCATGGGGTTTGGATCCTCAATTTTGTAGAGTTTAGGGCGACTTGGTGAAATTATGACTATTTGTACGAGTAATCAATTTATCTAATCCACCTTTCAAAATTCCGATTCTTCAATTTGTTTTTTTTTAATTTCCAGTGGTCGAAGTGGTGCTGGTATGATTACAATTTTCTCGAATATCATCCAAAAGGAGCATATCACAGGATTATGGCGGGGAATGACACCGGTAAGTGTATCTTACATTAAATTAAAAATAATTAATTTGACATTCCATTGTACATTTTTTATTCCCTAAATGGGTCAATTATCTGATAATTTAAAGCCAGTTTTTATAGATTTAAATTGCTTATTGTTAGACTAACAAATGCAAAGCTCAATAACAATATGCTTGTTATATTTCTCTACTCATAGCGAATATTTATTAATTAAATATGGAGGTTTCAAAACTTGAATGACGTAGAAAAGATATTGATACAAATTCAACTTCCTCAACGCTGAAAAGTTGCACAAGAATTTGACGTCACACTGAGCAAAATAATTAAAGTTCTAAAATAGCATAAACTAAAAACTATTCAAAATATTTTTGTTATAAAATATGCAATCGCTTGTTTTTGCAAAACCGTATACATTTCTGCAATTTATTACAATTAATGTTAATATTGTCTTTCATCTTATGAATAGATATTAACTCGCGGTTTGTTCTGACGTTAATTCCAACGAAAATAAAGATTATGCAATTTATGATTATTCAATTTTTAAACGTTTCAACATCTTTCTCCATTACAGAGCCTGTCGAGATGTGTACCGGGAGTTGGCCTCTACTTTTGCACTTTAGACTACTTAAAAAGTTCCTTCTTTCTGGACAAGGCTCCTGGTCCCCTGGAGTCGATTTGCCTGGGCGTTGTTGCTAGAAGTATTAGCGGAATTATATTAATTCCGATGACTGTAGTTAAGACAAGGTGAGCCTAATTTAAATAGGAAGACGATTCATACCATCCTTATCATTGGAATGTCTTCATGCACGCAATGAATTAAATTAAATTATTAAAATATTAATAAATATCTAATCTAAGACAGCACGAGGTCTTTCGAAAATTGCGTTGTAGACTTTAACCGACATGCTTCCTTTATCTTCGGGTTTTCTTTCATATTTAGCTTTGTTGTTATTTATTTAGTCTGTGAATCTGAAATAATTTTTTTATATTGTAGGTCAACTCCCACATAAGTAACCTTTAGCACATTTTTATCATTCAATTATCTAATTTTAGAGTCGGACCATATTTAATCGAAATATGTTTTATTTTTACAGATTTGAAAGTGGTGTTTACGGTTATAATAGCGTAGCCAATGCGTTACGCGAAATATACCGTACTGAAGGCGTTAAAGGTATGACATGCGGCCTTTTACCAACTCTCTTCAGAGATGCACCATTTTCCGGATTGTACCTGATGTTCTATACACAAACGAAATTGCTAGTCTCAGATGGTAATTCTACAAATCATTTAATGTTTGTCGAATAACTAATTGATTTCTTTCTTTTAACAGATCTTCTAAATTCGGCATATAGATCTCCGATTCATTTCACTTGCGGAGTGACGGCTGGAATTTTAGCATCTGTAGTCACCCAACCTGCGGATGTTTTAAAAACGAAAATGCAGCTTTATCCGAACAAATTTAACGGAATCTGGTCCGTAGTGGTTTACGTTCATGGTAAATATGGTATTAGAGGGTATTTCAAGGGAATTGTACCTAGAATGTTAAGACGGACATTGATGACAGCCATGGCCTGGACCGTTTATGAAAGGATTACCACCAACGTTGGATTGAAATAATATATGATTGGAAATGTATTTTTGTCATTTTTTTGCCGTATTAGATTAGATTTTATATATACAATTAGTGCCTTGATATTCAAGATAAACTACGCGGATCATTCTACTATGATTATTTGTTGTTTTTGCGGGATTTTTCTGCTGAGATGAAGAGATTACGTATTTATTGTAATTTTTAGATATTTATTGATATTGTGATATTGATATTGATGTGTTTTGTTTAAAATATTAACATATATCTTCAAATGGTTTTTTATTTCATTACTTTTAAAAGGCGTCCAACCTGAGTCTTACACTAAATTGAATTAATAGGAACAGAATTACTAATACCGTGTCTCCTTTAGCCCTGAAGTGTTGCTGGTTATCTATACAATTTTGTTTTTTTTTTTACATATTTCTTCAGAGATAATTTTAAATTATGATAATTACAAAATAGAGGATTACTTCAAAAGAATCGTCGGAGTTTATAAAATATATATATTTACAAAGTAGGTAAGATTAGTTACAAATGCAGCAAATGAGTCTAAATTTAAAACGCGCGCTTGCGAATTTCACTTAAAATCAGCAGATGGCAGCACTAACTCCTATAAAAAATTACGTCTTCGCACATATTGGGTTGCATATATTTTTTAATGTAAAAGATTTAAAAAGCTTACTTTTATTTTTTATTGGTTTCGCAAAATCTACAAAGAAATGCTAGCTAAACAGACGTTCAGTGGAATAATAAAAGAGTAGAGTAAGTCATAAGCAAAATGAAACACAATGTGTGCCTATTAACATTGTAAAAATGAATATCGAAATAGGAAGTTAAGTTTCAGGAAAGGACACATTTTAAATTATCAGATTATCATATATGTAATACTTCTATATTGCGGGTCTCCTATACCAAGCTATGCATGCAGTGTTCGCCAACAAAGAGTGATGAAAGAGAGGGTTCCTTGTGTTACAACGTTCTGAGGTCTTTATACGCATACGCGATGCGTTTGTTTGGAGGCAAATTTAATTGGAATAAGATTGTTCATTGTCATTATTGTAATAGGTATATTTTACAAATTATATACATGTGACAATAAAACTACAATTCTCTTAAAAATTTTAACAAAAATATACAAAATTAGTGTCTAGACTAAACTATCGCATTGTTGCTCTACTAAAAGTACACAAATGTGCCCAAGTTGTGTATTTCAAGATTTTAACAAAAGTAACTTCATGACAAAAAAAGCTTTTGTTGAATCTGTATTATTTTGCAATCTTTATTTAACTTAATGTATTTAAATAATTGTTTTGCAGCTCACGACAGTGAAAAAAAACACGAACTTATTTTATTGCACTATCTTCTATTGACCTACTAAATAGATTTAAACATTTTCTTTTACTATAGCAAATGTTTGAATGTTTTGATTTTACAAATACAGTCGATTCCGCTTAATCGGGTCCTCGGATAATTGGGACAACCGCTTTATTGGAACATTTTTAATAAAACGGAATCAAAAATAAGTAAAAGTTCATCGTTTTATCGGGACAAAACATCGGATAATCGGGACAACTCCCTAATTCTCCGAGAAGCGAAACGTAAACAAAACATCGGATAGTCGGGGGAACTCCCTAATTCCCCGAGAAGCGAAATGTAACTCGAGTCGACTCATTTCGTAGTGCGTGCTCCTCCGAGATTGTAATACAATTACATACATTGTATGTACATTACAAATTACGTGCGTGCTAGTTTGTTCAAAATGCCCCGTGAAGACTTGAGTGTTGTCCAAAAAGTGGAACTGTTATACAAAATAAGAGAGCATCCAAACACATCGAATCGGAGCTTGTCAGAAATTTTAAAGGTGCCGAAAACTACGATTGCGCGAATTCGAGCAAATGAAAGGGAACTCAGAAAACAAATTAACTCCGCAGGTGCGAGTGGGCGTGGAATGCAGGGAAGAAAACGTAAACGAGAAGGAAAAGATGCTGAAGTTGACGAAGCGCTCAGCAAATGGTTCGGCATTGTTACTACAAGAGGTGTTCGTGTATCTGGACCTATGTTAAAATATAAAGCCGAAGAGTTTGCAAAGAAGCTGGGTGAGAGCCATGAGAATTTTAAGGCGACTGAGGGGTGGCTTTCTCGATGGAAAAAAAGACACGACATCAAGTTTAAGAAAGCTCATGGAGAAAAAGCAAGTGCTGATGTTTTGTCTGCTGATAAGTGGAAACTCGAAAGGCTTCCTGAAATTATGAACGAATTTTCACCGGAAAACATTTACAATGCCGATGAGACGGGCCTCTATTACAGAGCAACTCCAGACGGTTCTCTTTGTTTTAAAAAGGAAAATTTAGCAGGTTCAAAAAAAGCAATGGAAAGAGTAACTGTCTTATGTTGTACAAACATAACGGGGAATAACAAGAAAAAATTGCTTGTCATCGGAAAAAACAAACGACCTCGCTGTTTTATAGAGTTGGATATTAAGAGATTGCCCATTGAATACCATGCTAATTCGAATGCATGGATGACATCGTTGATTTTTTTAGATTGGCTGAAACGTTGGGATAAGGAATTGCAACGCCAATCCAGACTGATAATTCTGATTTTAGACAATTGTGCTGCTCATCTCTATACCGACACTCTAAAAAACATAACCCTTGAATTTCTGCCACCAAACACAACATCACTGACTCAACCCTTGGACATGGGTATTATTAAAAACTTAAAAACTAAGTATAGAGCTAAACTGGTAAATTTCGTTTTAGACAAAATTGAAGAAAATTTATTGGACTCAAACTCGAATGCTAAAGATGTAAGCGGTAAAGTTAACATTCTTCAAGCCGTAAACTTCGTTGCAGATAGCTGGAGAGATATTGATAGCAGAACAATACAAAATTGTTTTTCCCATTGCAATTTTAAATTAAACTTACAAAGTTTGAATGAAAGCCCCGAAGAAATAGATGAAGATTTTAACGATGACATTGTGTTAAAGGAGACAGGAATACAAAATCTAGACGAATTCATCGATGTAGACAAAGATGTAAGTTGCTACGACGAAAAGGAAAATCTTGATGAAGATATCGTTGACGAAATCAAAGAACGCCCACGGGAAGCTGAAAATACTGACTCCGACTCCGAAGAAGAAATCAAGCCTACGCCAGCTACTTTGCCAGAAGCTCGAAAGTGCATTGAGCAGTTGAGACAATTTTTCTTGCAGAAAGAGAATGAGGGAAGTCTTTTGGACGCTCTTGTAACGTGCTCGAATTTTGTTAATGCTAAGTCAATTAATAAAAGAAAGCAAAGTACTCTTGATTCGTACTTGTTAAATAAGACGACTTATTTTTTTTTACGTTTCGTTTCTCGTTTTTTGCATACATCCTTTGTATAACATGTATGTAACACATATTATGTCTATCTACATACACCAATATGTATACGCATATACCTACATTATTACATAACTCGCATTTTGTTTTATGTTGTTTTCATTTATGTATTGTTTACGCATTTTTATTATGTATTAAAACCCCTGTAATAAATGTATGTATGTATATGTTTGTAAGTAAACTAGTCAATGCGCATTGAGATGTTTTTCTTTGGGTTAATTCATGGTCTCCGGTTTATTGGGACCTCCGGATTATTGGTGCGAAATGCATTTTCCTTTTGTGTCCCGATTAAGCGGAATCGACTGTAGTTCTAGCAATAAAAATTGAACGATAAATTGTTGGTGAAATATATAAATGTGATAAGGTTATAACTATCGGACTGGGTAAAATAAAATATATATTTTTATCCCGTATCACATTTTATTGGTTTTTAAATAAAATTAGGCGATTATATTTTTGGCGAATATTTACATCTTTTGAAGAAATTAAACGAGCTTCGTGGAACGACTAATCTACAACATGAACATGATTGATCATGGATTGATCACGCGCTTTCACTTTTGTTCCCACCAACGATTCACGCGATTTCATTGGTGGACATGAAGGGCATGCGTAAATAGACGCTAGAACGTTAGTTTGAGAGCACCGATGTAGTTATCTCGCTTTGATGTCTGAATTTCTCCAAGACTACCCGCAATATAGAAGTATTACATATATGCAGATTATCCAGTAAGGTTTTATTGATTCTACCAAATACTATGTAATAAACATAACCTCATAAATAAATCACCTTTTATTTGTCAAACACAATTAAAAGATCCCGTCAAACAGTGAATAAAAAAACAACAACATTATAACATTATATTTGAAGACGTCGAAAAATGCTATATAAAAATCCAAAGAAATGCCTATGATAGGCGCTCATGGTATATTGTTAGAATTCACCCAGTGGGCGAATGCAATGAAAATAGATCCAGCATTAGTAACGGACCACGTGGTTTCGACCTTCCAGGTCTCATCAGCGCTACTCCGAATGCAAGATCTAATTTCACCGCCTTTCGCATCTCTACTTCTGTGTATGATACTCCGAACAATGGACTAATTCGAACCTCGCGCCCTCTAGTGGGTCTGTCGAGATATTTTGCAGCAAACTGATCTCGTATATTTCTAATACTGTTTAATCTGTTACCGACTTGATATACCAATTTATGATTTCAATTTTTTCATCTTTAGAATACATTTTATGGATTATTTTATCTTGTCACGACTTTGACAATTATCAATAAGATGTTTATGTAGAAACCAATAATCATGTTAGTTGTGTAACTGCCCATGCGTGTCCATGCGTTGACATGGGAGAAAAAAATAGAACGTAGAACTATACGACTTTTGGCGAGCAAACTGTTCGGTAATGTAACGAACCGTTTTATTTTGGCGGTCTCAAACCACAAATCACTAAGAATAAATGTTCAACTCAATACTAACGATTTTGTTTATAGGTGTCGAAGTGCCAGGAGACGGAAGGGGGTGTTTGTTTAGTGGGTTACAAGTTATGAGGGTCGTCTACCAGCTGATTATTTTACAGCGGTGCCATATCTACTTAATTCTATAAATCGTTTGCTTGATTTTATTTCAATATAATTTGAAAATTGGGCTTCATACACATATTTTTACAAATGTTTTACATCTACATATACAATTTTATCTATTAATATTCGGTATTAACTTCACAATCTCTTTTCCCGTTACAGGCCGTTACCTTGATACGGAAATCGAGATTACACTATTAATTTTTAGATTTAATTACTGAAATTTGCTATGAGCATTCAAAATACGTCTACACATGTGTGTAAGAAGCCCGATTTTAAAATACGTTTTAAATAAATTATAAAAACATTATATTATGAAAAAATTTAATTGTGGCAACATTGCCAACTGTCAAACGGTAGTCGGGCCTCTTAAAACAGCGGTGATAGCGACAAGAAATTATTTTTATATCCAGTTTCCTAAAACATTGCAGTGCACATGCGCGATTACATTCGTTCATCCATTTTTGTCTTCATCTGTTTACGTCGTTGTATGGAAATATAATGGGTTTTTTCTTTCGATGAACGGTTAGTGATCGTTTTCCGAACAATTTTATATCAATCATTTTATTTGTTAATAAACACATAAGTAAAACATACTGGTATAAAATTGTTTGTTAATCGATCAAAAACTGTCAGTAGAAGGAAAACTATTTTCATGAATAAAAATATACAATTAGATATTATGGAAATTACCTACAGAATGTTGGTTGCCTGCCCTTTTGGCCTAAATATATATATAAATTAGACCTCATTTTCCCTCTTTTTCTTACAAAAAATAGGGCAGGGACTTCCCCGGTTTGGTGATCTTGAAAAGATCGTTGATCTCATTAAAGTTGGTCAGAGCATAGGTCATATTGACGTCAATATAAGGTACTTATTGGCTGTACCTGTCAATTGATTAATTTATGTCATTAAAATATTTTTTTTTTGTGATTTTTTGACGTCCCTCACCAAGTGTTAATTATTTTGTTTTTATGCGAGTACTTTCGGTACCTATATATTTTTTAATATTTAACTTAACTTAATATAAGACCTATATTTATGGATATCACATCTACTACAAACAAAGATGGGACTATAGCTCATTCACACCATGCAGTGCATTCCTATCTACCTGGGAACTATTCTTACTCCTGGATTGGGCGATGTTCTACAGGATTTAATATTATACTTCTGCCTTCCCTGATATTCGATCTTAGAGCTTACAATTATTTTTGTTAGCGGTACATTGAAGATTTAATTTATGCAACACCATTGTAAACAACATTGGGCGAACTGATATAGTTCAAACTCAATTACCTTTAAGAGACGTTCCAGGCACCATGGTGACGTGATAACTATTGGTGATTTTGGTCCGAAAAGTTATCTGATTAAAATCAAAATAAACTAATAAATCCAACAAAGAGCAATAATTTTTTAATCGAATTTGTTATGATTAGTGATTAAGGTTTTTTAGAGCTTTCTGATCTCTGGAAAAAAGAGTAACCTGAGAAAACAATAAGAACATTACAACTCCAAACGTATGCTTAATCAATAATATTCGATTACTCCAGCAAAATTTTATCTACAAACATCAAAAAACTAGTACTTCCGTCGGTTTTAAAATAACAATTGAGAAAATATTAAAGTGAAGGTTGAAAAAAAAAATCGCTTTAATTCTGTTATGCCTGCATTATCGGAATGAATTCTGTTAATTTCAAAGCCAAAATATATCCTTAAATACAATCTAAAATCCTTAATGCAGGATTAATTGTTAATCAAATTATCAAAAATGCAATTATCACAAAGTGGACTCTTCCATTTCCTGCTAAACCGTATTTTACAATATACACTCGTGATTCTGTAAAATTCCTACTACATGATTAAATTAATTACGTTTGTAGATAAAAGTTGAATTTGATCTTGAATTATATTTGAATATTCAACAAAATGATTAGTTGTTCTCCGTTTAAAATATGACAGAAAAGGCAATCATCTTTTCACGCGCATACTTATTACTGCTTTATTTATAATTTTCTTGTTTACTTGTTTTCTAATATTAGACCGGAATTTATAGTATAATCGTAACTCTAATTTATGTCAGGTATTATTGATCGGAGACTGTTGAGTCACGATATCGATCTAATTTTAAATTTATTGAATTTTAATCGCAATTATCTGACAATTAATAAGTCGGCAATATGAAAGTTATTTATTTCGAACAGATTGTTGTTGCAAAGATAATCGTGCAAACATACGTCGAACAGAAGTTACATGCAGTAATTAAACAGAAAAATATGGAAAATTAATTATAAGAATTCACAAATCGTGTTTATCATAGATAGAAGTTGTAGAATCCATCTGAGAATTTGTAAATTGCATGTACAGTTTTAATTTCTTAATTTATATGTATGCATATCTTTTGGAGTGGTTAGATTAATAATCAATTTTGTAGTTAAAAACAGATGTTTCAGAGTATGTTATATTATACAGATAATATTAAAAAAC
Organism: Holotrichia oblita; assembly: GCA_023690525.1. Lineage (NCBI taxonomy): Eukaryota > Metazoa > Arthropoda > Insecta > Coleoptera > Scarabaeidae > Holotrichia > Holotrichia oblita. The sequence continues at coordinate 75,377,960 of CM043022.1, read as the reverse complement.
ACATCTACGGTTCTTATCGGTTAGATTTTGTATCGGAAAATATTTCAAAGACAAAAAAAAACCTTTAAATCCAAAATATAATTTACGTAATCTTTCCTAAATCTTCAAGTAAAACCCGTTAAAGGCTTGTTTATATTGCAATTTTATTATTGTGTTCATATCGACTACCAAAATGTTCTACCTTATCATTGATTAATTAACGAATCCCTATATATACATAATATATACATATATTTAATATACAGTATATTGTTGCAAATAAAATATACATATTAATAACTGGTTTATAAGTTTTATAATTTGAATTTAATGCTACAGCCAAATTATGCCCAGATGTTAGTTAGTTGCTTATCTATAGAATTATCTATAGAATCCAGCGCTCAGAAATGCTAGACATTTCTAAGTGCTGAATTAGCGTCTTCTCTAATCGAGACGCCTTTTCAAGAGCTCGTTTTGCTCTCTTAATCATCATTAAAAAAGTCATATAACGTTAAAAGGTATAATTCTACCGGTTATAGTAGAGGAAAACACAAGAATCGTACTCACAAAATTACGAAGAGATTTATGAAGGCAATAATAAGCAGCATAATAAGTTCTTTAAAGGACGAAAAGAACACTATAGCTTTAAGAAAACAACCAAAGTGTACCTATCTAAAGACTGAAGTGTAAAAAAGATGTGGAAGAGAATAATAACTAAGGGTATTTCTGCCACAAGAAAATGAGAAGAAGCATGAAGATTCAGCATCAAGATTGTTGGTGGTGAGGAAAATTAAGTAAGCTATAATGTAAATTACAGATACACCAGATTTAGATTGAGATTTAATTGCTGAGTCTCACCCCCTTCAGTTTCCATCCTGATCAGTCTGTGAAACGTCGCACGAGCCACTCCCTGCACCACTATGTGTAGAGGTCTAGAAGGGCTGTGGTCGGGCATGTTTTTATAGCTTCGGTAATGCATACCCATGTTAATCGTTGTAGCTTCTCAAGGATATTCCTGGTTTTGTGACCTTTAGGAACCAGTTTACCGCCCCGTACGTTACCATAAGTCTTATTATACTGATATACAGTCATCGCAGTATGTTTCCGGCATATCATTAAGGCTCCTGTTGCCTTATTCATTGTCAGTTCGATACGTCTGTTCCACAGACGTAGTAAAAGATACAATCGTGGTTTTTGCTGAGTTGATGCTCAGCACCACTGATCGACACCATTTATTAATGATTTCAAGGCTCATTTGTATCCTATACAATGTATGCCGAAAACTGTCAGCCTGTTGAGCAGTTTATCTGCTACCAGGCTCTACATCAGAGGCAAGCAGTCTGTCTTTCCACGAGTGGTTCTGATTTCAATAGTCTGTTCGTCTACTATTGTCTCAGCTGTCCTTTAGGAGAGCATCTCACTTTTCGAGGAGTTACAGTTTTATTCACACCAGATACACCAAATGGGATTATTTTCTTCCGTAGTACTTCCTGAAGTATTTTTGGCTCCTGTAGTACACCAGCAAACTAATCTCAAGCTATGAAAAATACAGATATAAAAAATATAAGCTCAAACGTGTTTGGTGGTTTTTGGGAAAAGAAAATCTCAAGCCACGTGTCAAAATTTGATTAGGAAAATACAACTTTGAGAACAAGAAAATTTTTTAACTGTTTTCTCGTGAGTGCAGCAGATTTTTAATTGATTATGGGTAAAATAATGTTTTATTAATTTTATATAATTAGTCGCCTCGATAAAAACAAAACAAATCTATATACATGATTTCCGATCATCATAAAAGCAAATCGCTATTATAAAAACAAAGCTTTACCCTGCAAAACAATGTTATCAGCTACTATTTGATACTTCTACAATCTAACTTACCTAAATGACATTTGTTCGCAGTGAGGGAAACACGTTCTTATACAGGGTGAGTCATAACTGGCGATCAAAAATGTACCACCCTTCTGAATAAGTAACTTTGTATGAACCTATGTCCTAGAAAGTTTTATTATTCGTTAATGTAAGTATGTAGCTATGATACAACCATAAAAACTGATAAAAAATCGCATAAAATGAACAAAATTTATTTAAAAGTACTGATAAATGACATTTTACTTAAATACATTAATTACAAAAATTGTTCAAATTGTGTTTAGATAAAATGTCATTTATTAGTACTTTTAAATCAATTTTGTTCATTTTACGAGATCTTTAATCAGTTTTTATGGTTGTATCATACTATCATACTATGTAATAGGACATAGGTTCATAGAAAGTTATTTATTCAGACCTACGCTGGTACATTTTTGATCGCCAGTTATAACTCACCCTGTATACAAGCAACGACCGTTCCACATTAAATAACATTACGTTGGTATAATTGAATCGGTGAGTGAAAGAACGGTCCAAGTCCATGACATATTTTTGACGTAAGGACCATTGTCAGTCGTATTATTGGAGAAAATTTTGTGTAGGTACATTCTAAAGAACAACATAAACAAAACGTCTGTGGAAACCATACTTGTATCGTTGTTTCGTTTCAAGAAAATTCGTTTTTTCTTCTGAAAATTCTCTTCCATTGGACTTGGACCCTTCTTTCACTCACCGATTCAATTGAAAGAAATACTCTTTTGAAACTACTTAATGAACATCTACATCTACCATTACAAATTTATCTTCAGATGATGAAATCTAGTTTTTTTTTTCTAGTTAGAGCTCAACTAGACATATTATTTTTGCATCGTTGCATCTAAGTCTGTAAATTTCACAATAAGAATGCAAAAGTGTTAATTAATTGACTCTTAAGAATTTGCAATAATTACTCTTGAGACATTTCCAAGAACATTGGTTTTGGTTTAAACTTATATTTTAGAGATTTGCTAAGAAAAATATTGTGAGACATGGCTAGATAGATTTTATAATTTTTAGATTTTCCTTAAAGTTTGTATCATTTTTAAAATTGACAGAACTTGATAATTTCAAGTTAAAAGACTCACCTTGTATATACAAAAAGAAAAAAAAAGATTTATCGAAATCATCAATAAATATTTCAAAAACTTAATAATTCAGTAAACAATATTATGAAAGCTTTATGGATTTATATTTAAAACAAAAGAAAAAGAGGACAAAAAGGAAGATTCTTGACTGCAGATTAAGATCGTTGCAATAACATGGGATAAAATCAAACACGATTCATTTCCTGTTCTTTTCGAGGAGATTTTTTAATTAAAGATTGTCAATATCGATAAGTTAGTAAATCGGGCTGGTTATTTTATCAATAGCATTAGAGATAAAGCAAAGTACTTAAATTGGAAAACTTGTCCTAGGCAGATTTAGTTATTAGCTGGTGGGAATAAGTGTCGAAATTAGTGGCTGGGCATATTTGATCTATTCATAGTGTATTTGTCTTTTTTTTTAAATTTAAGTATGGGCACAACAAAATTATTGTGGGCCTTTGTGCTTTGCACATTCTTCTCGTTTGTTACATCACAGGCCTGTACTGGTAAGTATATGTAGATGTTGTTCAGGGCAAAATGTTATGATTATATGTATTTGTTAAGAAAAGTGGTAATTGTGTTTTTGTTTGTGTTTGGAATAGACTTTCATATTTTGTTTTTAATTCTTTACATCGCAATTGCTACAGTACTTTATAGTTGGCTCCCCCATCTGTATGCTAGATTCATTATGGTTTTATATAACAATAGATTCTGGTTAATACTCGTTTCTGATTTCTTCCTTAAAATGTACTCAATACACACAATAGTGAGTTGGTTTTAAATTGATATTTTTGAGATGTATAAACTTAAACGTCTTTGGATTTCAAGCATTTTTAAAGAAATAAAAGCTCAATGAGGGTATTACAATTTGAGTACAAGATACAACGTTCAGATACAACATAACACAACAAAAATATATCTTTAACAGTAACAAAGATGACAGCTACATGTGAACATTACTTTATAAAAAAATGGTGGGCTGCAATGACACCAGGTTATGTTATCTTATAGTTTGGGCTATATTTTTATACAGCAATGTTCCTTCAAGTATTGGGTATTTTTTGATACAAGATACAATCCATAACATAGATATTGAGACAACAAAAGTTTAAAAGTGGTAAACACAACATCTTAGATTTTTTTCAGCGTATGCTTTCTTGTACTCACAAGAACTGACGGAATTTATGTATGTATGTAGATGCCTACCTAGATGTTTAATATAGAGATAGGGGTCGTTTAGCTATTATTACCGCAGAATCTTTAGCTTCTTCTTTCTTTTGAGTAGCTAACTTTTATTCCTCACCTTGTTGAATGTTGGGGTAACATTAAGGAAAACAACAGATATGTAATGTTTGTTTACTACTTAGTGTACCTAACTAACTAAAAATTTGTTCTACCAACCTGCTTTATTTGAAATTTCTCACCCACCCCCTTCATAAGTTCAGTCAGTTTTCAGTCAGTTTTTGTGTACTTTTGGGCTTTCTAGTTTCCCAATCTGGAATTCGGTATTTGTGGATCAGTTAATCTTAGTTAGTGGATTATTGTTTTGTCTTTCTGCGTTTAGCGGTTTCAAAAAGGTTTAGTTCAAACGATATCGTGTACTACACTTTTGGACCATTTCGTTTTGAGACAAGACCATCTCTCGATTTTTTTTTGGTCTTGTAGTAGATAGCTTCATGTTTCTTGCGATTCACTTGATGTTATGGCATGTTGCATAGGATAGTTTGCCACAAGGACCTTCTTTTTTACAGGTATCCAAGTTCTGAATTTTCTACGCATAAGTAGGGAAGAAGGTGTAGATAAGCTTTGCTTGCATGTCGAATATATGGTTTGATAAATAATCCTTTCCATACTCGAATTACTCTCATAATCCTCCAATTACTTTTAGCATACAATGGGCTAGATATCGTTAGTAAGATTACTAATTAGTTTAGAATGGCGAACTTACTAAGATTATCCACAATAACAAATAGAATTTCGGGTGCCGCCCACATGAAACCCATACCCATTTTATCCCAGATCAAGTCTAGTATGTTATATGGCTCTCTAATGCTTCTTTTGGAATATTTTTGTCCCGCAAGAAGGTTGAGTGCAAAAGTATGTATATTATTACTAAGTTCAGGATACCATATAGACTCTTGAGCTTTTCTTTTTGTAGGATACTGAATCCTGATGTGGTTTACGGACTAGGTTTAGAAATTCTTCCTTGTAAGGTTCATCATTCTTAGAGATCAACATTTTCTTAGCTTTGAAGCTATTTGAAGTATAATGATTGACTTTCCATATAGCAGCATCTTCCATAGTAGCTTATTAAAGACGTGTATTAGTTTCTGAACTAGTGGATGCCAGGCAGTTTACTCTAAGATCAATTTCTAAATAATCAGTATTGGTAGTCTCACTTATTGGATCTCTGTTAAGCGTATTTGGCACTTTGAGGACTTTTTCACTTCGTAGCAAGTTTTTGTATCCTTGTAACATTGTAACAAGGACAGACATCGTAAACAATAATCCAGCCTAACTTATAAAGATTAACAAAATATGCGGATGTTGGATCAGAACATACAAGATGTTTCCTCTTACTTAGTACATCACGAAGTATACTCGTTCCTTGTGATAGATTTGCTATGAATTTGGCTAAATATGCCACTATACCTATAAACCGTGCAGGTCTTCACGATTTTGCGGTGCCAATATTTTGGCAATGGTCTTGGTTTTTGTCAAAATCAGGTGCTCAGTATATCCCTGTTACTGATTTCATGTCCTAACTTTTTTGACACAAAAGTAGCATTTATCTTTATTGAACGTTCTTCTATAGTAGGATGTCGTCAAGATAAGTAATATGACTATAACATTTTGTAAAGCTGTGATATTTACAAAACTCAAATTGTTGGCTAGGAATTAGGACTATAACAAATTGAAGTGGTGGAATCAATGGTCATCAATGATGTCTCCTGATAAAACGAATTTCATAAAGCAACAAGTGGTTTCCATTAATTGCTTAACATCAAGATTACACCCAATTCGATACGTCGAAGTGTTGTTGTACAACGTATGCATTTTTAACATCTGCCTATCAAGGAAAGTAATTTACTAAAATCATATCATTGCAATCTTAGGAAACGACTACATACACTACGAATGATTGATTAACGACTACACTTTAGATCACATGGCGTGATACTAAAATAAGACACTTACGTAAATTCTATTCTAAGCAGGATGTGTGGAATCACGATAAGTTATTTTCGAAGATTCCGTTTATAATCCCTTAATCGATATTGATTGCTGTTTAATGTATTTAATGCATTGAATGCAAATTATATAAATAATCCTGATTTATTTTCAAATCTCATTAAAACATATTTAAATTAGGAACAATCTTTATTGGCTGAAATATGTATGTCGAACACATGGTTCTAGTGATTTCGATACGAATCTTAAAGTGATACAAGATCATTAGCCTGATTGCAATCAGTAATTAAGGTCTCGAAAATTGATGGATGGTATTTCTTCATTGCAAAACAACAACAAGGTTAAATTTTGAATGGCAACATGGTTACGATTAGTCTTCGTATGATAGCTTACATGGAAATCTACTTAATCTTTTGTGAAGGGCTGGATGAAGGTTTCTAATTGAATGATAACAGAAAGTGATATAACTTACACTAATAGTAGTGGTGCTTTTTTTAGAAAAAAAAAAGATTATGTCTGCTGATAACAAGGGAGTCACAACTTTTTATGATTTAATTACGTGATACAATAAATTATGGATTTTCAAAAATAGAATTACTTCTTTTTATAATCCAGCACTTAATTGTTCTGACAACATTTTTACAATAACAAGCTATAATAAACCAGGATATATACTTGTTTCTAGATATGCTACTAAAGTTTTAATCAAAAATAGAATTGACCCACTTTTTGCAACCGGATGTACTTAAAGAGGATTTGTTCCTATCTATCAGATGTGTTCAAATTGGTATTAATAAAATCTGTGTTTTCTTATTTGATATATACGACAACATTTCAAACTTTCGTAAAAGTTTTATTTCTTATACATTGGTATGCTGAAGAACCTAGGATAGAAAATCTATTTTTAGCGATCAATTGCCTAATTTTTTTGAAACTGGTGTCCTTCTTCAGTACGCAACCAACAGAATTTCCCTCCTGTATCAAAAATCGTTAGAACCCATTTTTTCGTGAACACCTTTATTTTATTGGTTGGTCTTTTGGTGATGCACTTAGTGTTCATTATCAGTGATGATTTTAAAGCAATATTTTAACACATAAATATTTTTCTTTTGTAGTTCAAAATCTTCAGCTAACTGAAGAAGAACCTAATCTGGTGGCTACATGGACGACGACTGGTAATGCAGACGCCTGCACGTTTGAAATTGAAGTAAGCAGCAACGCTCCAAGCCAAAATGGGTTAATATATATGACTACAGAAACAAATTTCGTTCTATCCAATGCTGTTGCGTGCTCCGATATTACAATTGCAGTATCAGGGGGTGGTGATGCCGTCGAAGCCAGTACTACAATCAGCATGAGAGGTAAGTAATTCTGTGAATATTTATAACTTAGTATTAACTACGAATAATTATTTTCAGCAACAACCGCTCCATATCTCAGGGAGATGATTACCAGTTGTAATTCGATCCAAATGATTTGGGAAGCTGAACCTTACGAACAGAATATGTGCGAAGTAACGCACTTCCAGATGTTCTGCTTGTCCGAAACACATAACTTTACAATTCCTCAAGGGGTTACTGATGTCCAGCATCGAACCTTCGACATTTTAATCACAGTTCTACAACCTGATATTTATTACACCTGTAACGGTTTCATCTTCACAACCTTGGCTGGATTTTCACCACCAAGTGATAGTATTGGATTTTGGTCAAGTATGGTTAATCTAATCTCGGTTTTTCAAACAATTTGAAAAAATTAAACTAAAATTTCAGATTTGGACAGTGTTCGTGATCTACAAGTTCAAGAGACAGCTGAATCACTAAAAGCAACATGGGAAGCACCGTTGAATTCTGAAGAATGTGGGGTTGCTTATGAAGTAACATACGAAAATGAAGTTCTAGGGAGCTCATCAATTGAAGTAATTGGTCTATATCACGAGTTTGATATTGAATTGATCTCTTGTACTGATTATAATATAACGGTCAAACCAATATCTTTCACTGGAAGTAAAGGAACGGCCGTATACAAAGAATTTACACCATCAGTTAGTAAGTTATATTGCTGTGTTTCTAGCATTATGAAACTAAAATTGATGTATATTTTTAGGAGTCGGAACGGTTGATAATGTAGAAATAACCGATTCTGGTGACGCTTTGGTTTTATCATGGTCTCCAGCTGTTGTTGGCCAATGTCCACTCGTTTACATCGTAAATTTCGCCGTTAATGAAAATGCACGAGACAATATTGTAACCGAATCAGCGAGTCTCGTTGTTGATAGGATCCCTTGCGCTGACAGTCAATTCTCTATTGAAATATTATCTGAAGGCATACTTGGTGAGATGGTCAGTGTGAGTACGACGTTGGGTTCAGCAGATATAAACAGTAAGGCATCATTATTTTAATAGTAAAATTATTATAAAATTGATAGTGACTTTTGGTTGAATCCTAAGCTATAGTTTAGTTAGATTAGTTAGCGCTAATAGCTTTGAGAGAAACAATCAAATATAAAAATTCTTTGTAGAATTTTATTTTTAGCTATCACGGAAGTTGAAAATTTGAATCTGAATGGCAATCTGTTAAGTTGGGGTGCTCCTTCTACTGTTGGATACTGTGACATTGCTTACATTATAGATATAGAAAATTATTTCGGACAATCACAATCTTTTACTTTTCAAACTAGCATCAATTTGGACTTGGTTCCGTGTTCGGATAACGTCTTTACTGTAAGGGGTACAGCTAATGGTATTTTTGGTGACGTAGCGTCTGCTTCAGGTGTGGCTCCATCTGCAGGTATAAACTTTTTAATATATAATCGCTAGTACATCATATAATCTATTGTTTTTTTGCTAGAATTGGAACCTCCTTCACACATCAGTACTAGACCAACATTTACAACAGCCACTGTTACATTGCAAGGACAAAGTATAAGTGAGAACATCTGCGTTATAAATACGGCGACTCTTGAGTGTAGTAACGATAACGCCGATTCGTTCGCTGCAGAAATTGGTGTTGCCGACAATACTCCTCGACTATTTTCCGTAGTTTTAGAGGATTTGGAACAAGATACCATATACACATGTGTGGCTAGGTTGGAGGATTCGGCAGCTGGAAACGAATTTTCATTTAGGACAGGTAAGATATCGAAATGTTTTAAATTTATTACAGATTAATCAATTCAATGTTTTGATTTTAGTGCCTTTAGTCGAGAAAGATTTGATTATCTCTGATATTAGCGAAGAAGGATTTTTGATATCATGGATTGAGGAATATGGCAGCGATTTCGTTGTCGGTTACGATTTGACTGTGGAATCTTTAGGACCAGCGCATTCTTTACCAGAAGGTTGTGCAATCGACACTGGCGTATTTACTTTCTCTATTCCCAGTGATCAAGCAAGCAGTTATTTCGTGCAAGGTTTACCTGATTATTCTTACAAAGTTACCCTTACAACTCATTACACTTTAGGATTATCTCTCATGAGTAATGCAGCAACAGCACGTACTTTAGCAGGAGGTTAGAATGGAATTTTTTTCAAAAATTTTCTATGATTATTTACGAATAATTCTTTTAGAACCTGGATATCCAGATAACCTTGCAGTTAGTCTCAATGTTGAAAGTACTGACTCATTTGACGTATCAGCCGTTCTTTCATGGTCTTCTCCTTGCAATTTGAATGGAGCTCTACGAGGTTTTGGTGTAAACGTTACCGCTAATTTCATGCTCGGAGGACTTCCTCAAAGCGTAACCGTCAATTTGGACGTTGATGCTGGAGAAGAATATGTTAATAATGTATTTACTAAAACTATAACCGATATAAATCCTTTCTTCACTTACGAGGTAGCTGTAAACGTAGCTGCAGCTGTAGAAGGACCGAGTGCTCGTATAGAATTTGATGCACCATCTGCCTGCGTATGTGGAGCCGACGGCGTTCCTAATCTATAAGAAATATCTGTACCGCTTTGTAAGAAATAGTTATAAATGCATGTATAATAAATATTAATGTCCTTTGTAAAAGTTTTTCGTTTTTAATCTTATTATTACTATCGATAAGTCTAGTACATAAACTGTGGCTTAGAAATTGTAATTTTGAGAACTTAGAGACCTTAAGATTACTTCTATTATGTATCTATTCCCTGAGAAATTTGTGACGATCATGCGTTTATGAAAACGTTAAGAAATTGATAGTAGTAACCAGGCTCTTTTGTTGATTTCAAAATATGCCAAAGACCAAATCTGATGTAATAGGAGGATTAACTTACTTTGATTAGGATTATACTGTTATGTGAGTATGCATACATAAAATATACAACTGTAAAAGTTTATTTGTTTATTTGATTTATTGAATATGAATGAGAAAAGAGAGTATGGGCGGTGATCTGAGGAAATGGTCTAAATAAATATAGCTATACATCTGGCACAACTCAAATATTAAAGAAAAAAAGCAATAAGAAGGCCAACATTTACCGATCAAACAAAACGAATTGTTGGTGAACACATCAGCAACACAGTATGAGCAAAGAAATTCAACAGGGAAAGTATGAATCACACACACATTCAATTTTTAAAATAGATGAGTCAGGCTTCTTCATTGTTCAAAAATGATACAGAAAATAGTGAGATTGAAAGGAAGAAAATAGATCAGTACGATAGCCAGTAGAGAACGTAATGCTGACAGTCTCTTCAGTTAATTTGGAGTGTGGCTGGTAAACAGGCACGCATTTAGGACTCTGATTTCACCCTAGCAATTTTTTTTGCTGATTTTGTTCGAGGATCTCATACATGCTAACGTGAAGACTCAGGCTTTCATGTGGTTGCGAAAAAATCTAGAAAATGAAAAGGAATTATTTATTGTCATCAATCTTTTACCAAAGAGAAAATGTAGATGTACAAGAGGAGTTGTTGGGGCTCAAAAAGCGGCTGTCATAACCAGGAACCCCTATAGAGAGTCTAAAACGAGTCTAACAAGAAACAAAAAGGAAAACAGAACAGAGTCATTTCACCAATCCCATGAAAAGATCAGTCTAGATTATTTTGTCCTATCTATGAATTTTAAACAGAACATAAAATGAGTCATGTACAAAGTTTTGTAAATGAATGCATAGAAAATGTACAGGAGTAAGTGTTCGAAAAAAAAAGTTGTAGGTACATTATGTTTCACTAATAAAGGGAATTATCTTATATCATGATAATCAGAAATAAGGATTTTGTTATCAATTTTGATTTAATATTTAATGTCGGTCAATCTAAGATGTCACCGGTCCAAGTTAAGAAAGTTGTCGTTTTGATTCGCTTGATTGATGATACATTTTAACAAATATTTTAGAATTTAATTCAAATTGCTACTGCTTCGTTTAAACTGATCGGAGATCGGATAGATTTCGATCTATCCGATCTCGTCAGCGGTTCTCCAAATTTAAATCTAATGTCATCACAACTTGTCACTCAACCTTAATCGTATAACACCTGTGACACTGGAGTAATTCTAATCCCATCCCCTCTAATGGGCAACGTCGGAACTAGCGCCCCGGACAATTCCTGGATCGTTAGTCCTGCTAGATGTCTCGATCATAAAATATCAGTGCTCCTAGAGAAAAGCCTAAAGTCAAGATATAATCGAAGAATAATACTGATAGACAAAAATGAACTTTTAATTTGTCACATGAACTTTTTTAAGCAGTTGATACTTAAAAGAAACAGGTGTAGAAAAAATTTGGCACCCATAATTTTTTTGTGTTTATATTTTATAAAGAATACTGAGACTTAAACTTGAAAGTATGATTTTTAAAACTCAAAGTTACGATTTCCTGGAATGTTTGACTTGAGGCTGGTCTTTTGCAAGTGTCCAACAATAATCTCCTAACAGACGAGGACGATGTCCTGATGGAACCTTTCTCGCTCTTTGTTGCTAACGGCTCCTAGGTTCTCGGGAAAGAAGTCGAGATGGGAGTGTAGAAAGTGTATTTTGAGTGACATATTACATTCCAATACGTCGAAAGTAGTTCTTCTATCAGATCTTTGTAGTTACTTGGTTTGAGGTTGACCAAAAATATTTGTGCTACATTTTTAAAACTTTTTCAAGCTAATTTCTCTAACAAACTCAACCTTTCTTCGAATATGTCATCTTTGTACAACGTCCTTATTTGAATCCGACGAAAATTCCTTCCCTTATTTTAGTGTCATTAACTTTAGGAAACTTTTCTTTCAAGTACCTGAAACCTGAACCATTGCGATCCATGGCTTTGACAAAATTTTTGAACAAACCTAGTTTTATATGTAGTAGTGGTAAAAGTACTCTGGCAGGCTCGACAAGAGGAGAATGTAAAACATTTTTGTTTCCAGGAGTGAGGCACTAGCGCTTTAGGCCAGTCTTTCTTGAGGTAGTGATTGTCTCTATCTCTGCTGTCCTATTCGCATAAAAAGCAACAATACTTTGTAAAACCCAGCTGCAATAGTAGAAATGAAAATGTATTATACTGGATTTTTGCTAGCACGAATTTCATGTTTTCGTAAGTCTCTTTTATACTGGAAGCATATGCTACCGGAAAAGAGGGTAATATGTTTCCATTATGCACAAGTATAGCTTCTAAACTGGGTTTTGAAGAGTCTATAAACATACACTAAGTGGTCCAAATTTAATATGTAGCAAGAGCATCACTGAAATAATATCATCGCAATAAACTAAATTTTCTTCTTGTAAAAAGTATTTTGTTAGTCCTTCGTTACGGCTACGAAAACAACACACCTTAGTAACTGGATGCAACAAATTCCATTCTTTCAATCTAGATCCTAATAGTGCATACTGCTTTTTTTGACAATTTTAAGTCGCGTACCAGATTGTTGAGATCAGCTTGAGACAGCAAATGAGGTTCCTTATTATACGTATCCTTAGATACGTAGGTTGGATCATGAATTTCGTCTGTAATTGAATTACATGTAGTTGCTGCGTCATTTGCCTGATTTGGGACTGCAGGTACAGGTAAATCAGGATTATGAGCAAGTGGTCGTATTGCAGAACGTACATTTGCATATTTTACAGTATGTTGTGACGCCTTACTTATACCATTGAGATTGGTCAAGCAAAAGTAGCAATCAGATATGTGGTCTACAGGCGCTGTCCAAATCATGGGTTTTCCGAAAGCCATATATCGCGTTCCTTTTGCCCAACCTGTAAGATTCTTTACGCATGTTGTATAACATATATGAGATGCCAAATTCTTATCTTGATGTGTCACAGAGAAGCCAAAATAGTCACGATAACACCGCTTTACCAGTTCAGTGCGATTTCGTCGCTGACTTTTGAAGGTCAGTTCACCACATACGTAACAAAATCTTAGTTCGGTGAAGCAAGATCAAACTTTAATAACAGATGGCATTCCACCCGAGAAAATAATTAATTACGAGGAAGCTATTTTGTTGATAATCCTATCGACCCAAGCCTAATTGAAGTTTTATTGCATGTATTTCCATGTAGTTTGACATGACACACCACACGGTATTTTGCTAATGGAACTACTCTACCAAAATGGAAGTAATGGCAATATTTCAGTGTACAACTATGTAACATTAAATGAATGACTTATTCTATAAATCTCGTTTAAAACCTTTGTAATTCCAGATTCTTCTTCTTAGAAATCCTAAAGAGTATAAGATTAGTAACAAATAATTTGGTAACTTACTGAGACTAAATTCAATTGATTGCATACACAAATGACCTAATTAATATTCGAATATTTATCTAAATTCATTAAAATCCTTAAAATGATTCTGTTTTAATCGCCTTGTAATCCCGACATATCTAACAAGAGATAAAATATGCGTTAACGAAACATGTATATATTTTCATTTTTTATATTGTTTTGAGGTGAATATGCGAGAAACATGAAAGTAAGTGTCCTTTAAAACATTGTGAATAGATTAAAATTATTGCTGTAGTATTTATTAATTCTATATTTTGATAAAAATATGTGCACTAACAAGTTTCTAATTTTCAGGTTATATTGATAATTTTAGCCTTAATAATAGGCTCCATTTCAACTAGTACGTCTTTAATAAATTTTTTTGTAGATAATTTTTAATGATTAGCAATTTTGTAGGTTCATTTGAACCACCTCAACTTACAATTGTCGCCACATCTGCTGGGATACATGCGTCATGGACTCCTGTTATAATTCCAAATTGTTTCATCCTATACTTAGTGACTCATCGAATACAAGGAGTACACCAATATGATCGAGCTACGGAAAATACTTATACGACTTTTCCCTTCACACCCTGTGCAGAGCATACCTTTGTTTTGCAATCTATATGTCGCACTGGAATTCCAGGCCCAGATCCAGTAACCGAAACGATTGTAACTGGGATAAATGGTAATCATATCTTTATTTTAAGAAGTATTGTCTCCTCATTATTCACTATTATTTTTATAACTAGACGATCTTCAAGTTGAAAATTTGAACTTAATTCACGAAGGCAACAGTTTGAGAGCAAGCTGGAGTAGACCAGAAGATGCCGTTACCTGCAAAGAAGTCGAATACCACTTAAGTCTCAGTATTTCAGATAGATTCCATACTGAAATTAGTACTGTCTCAAACTCGCACATCTTCGAGGTTGAAGCTATACCACCATGTGCTTTAGTTACTTTAACAGTTACACCAGTTGATGATGGTGGTTCTGGTGCATCCAAAGCTATCTTTTTTGTTACGGAAAATGGGGCAGATGTTGGTGGTATTCAAGATTTGATTATCAATAATAGTAGAATCGAATGGTCGGAGAGTCAGGATAATGGTTATTGTAAAGTAGAATATAGGATTACCGTTAAAAGTAGTACTGGAAATGAAGAAGAATTTTTGACAACAGACCCTTTCCTTGAAGCTAATTTTGTGCAGTGTGAGACATATAATATTACTGTAACATCGATAGTTAGCGATGCTGTAGTTGATACTTTGAATATCGATCATAGAATTACACCTTCAAGTAAGTGATTTTTTTTTTCCAAATATGTGAAAGATTACGTTAGAAAAATGCGTATTTTGCAGATATTGGCCAGGTAGAAAATGTAGAAATTGCTGAAATTAATGGGGAAGTGGTAGTTTCTTGGTCTCCAGTCGTTATTGGAAATTGTGAAGTATATTATAACTTAAGATATTATATTGATGGAGTTCTGGAAGCTACAGTTCACTTAGCCGAGGCTGACTACCAATTCCCAACATATTATTGTGCCGAAAACTCAATCATAATACAACTTGTAGTTGATACGGTAGTAGGAGAAGAAATTGAAGCAACTGTAACTTCATCAAGCGCTGGTAATTTACGGTTTTATTTAAAAAAATACCTTAAAATTATCTTCATATTTCAGAGCCAGATAAAGTTGAAAATTTTATAGTTAATTTAAATGATGATAGCTTCGGTGTACGTTGGGATCCTGTTGTAGTCGGTCGTTGTGCTATTGAATATCTAGTCGAACATGTAACACGTGATGGTATTGGCACAAGCAGGGTAAGCGCCCCCCTAATCAGTATAACTAGTATCCCTTGCAGCCATAATGAAGTTAGAGTAACTGCAATAGCTGGCTCTTCCACGGGTCCATCCTCCAGCACATTCGTCGATATAAGTGTCAATGGTATGGAGTAGTTGATAAAATTGAGTTCGTTATAATTAATATTTTTCGTAGATCTTCCACGTGTTGAAGATCTTAAAGTTACAGCAGTTGAAGACGGATTGTTAGTGTCTTGGGCACCAATTTCGAAAGGACACTGCAGTGTTGTTTATTCCATTAACAATTTCGACGGTCAAAATAACCATGAATATGAAACAGAGCTTACGTCTTATACTATCTGGAAGACCAATTGTGCCAATAACACAGTTACCATCGTAGGAGTGGAACCTAATAGTCACGTAACAAGTCCACCTAATTATTATATGATTGAAGTGGATATAGGTTTGTACAAGTTGAGAATTGGTATAATAGATTAGAAACATTTACTGCCTTTCTTATACTGAAGACACCCTACAATGACTGCCCAGAATTTTTTTATATAAATTACGTGTGAAGTATTGCTTCGATTTTGCTAAAAGTAGAAGACTTTCAATCTTGTTACCACAGGAAGATTTCTCTAATACATATTTCTTCATTTTCTAAAGAGGGTAACATTGAAAACTTGATATCAATTAGTGTAAAACAAAATAATAACTTTAAGCCAATTGTAACTTTGATTAATCAACGTGTATGTCAATATAAGATAATAAGATATCTTATCGTACTCCTAAAACACGAAAAAATTGCATGCATATGCATATTCATAAATTTCTTCTAGAATTTTATAAATATGACATCACAGCTCATCTTGTCTCTTTCCAGGCCAGTTTAGCCAACTTTCAATTATCATGTTAATTAAAGCACTATTTTTATTCAAAGCTATTGTTGGCATTAAACAGTTCTTTCCTTATTTTTTTCTCATCTTCTTTTTCCATATGATAAATCTTCTATTATCATGATGTTGCAACGCTTTTTTCGGCCTTGGTACAAGTAGCTTGTTCAGGTCAAAAGAATCACGTTTTTGATAGGGATCGTTTAGTTCAAACCAGCTGTTTTTTCCCTGTAATTTGGTCACTGAACAGCAGTTGATTCATTGAAATTCCATTTTGACTAATAATCTACCGATCCAAAAATCCTTCAAAAACTGATTTGGTAGCAATATAATCTCCTTTGTTCTAATATTTCAGAATTGTCTTTTTCAACCCGTTCGAATCTGTCATCCGATGTGGTATGATGATTCACTTCGATACACATGATTAATAAATGAAGTGTGACACTTGGAACATTAAATAAAATTTCAAACATTTAAATAATCAACTCATGGGTTGGTATAATTTTGATCATTTTTTCTGTTGCCTATAGAGTTGTAGATTTACCGAATGGATTTTTCTGTTGTACGGCTTTCAAAGAAAGATGGCAGATGAGTATGTAGTATTTGATAGTAATACCTTCCACAGCATTTTTCAAGTCCATCATTCAATAACGGCGGCTCTCATTCGAATGTGTTTCTTAAATTTAGGACAAGAAAGCTGATATAGATAATCAAGTGAATCTCATCCATTCTCTAAGAATATGTGTCCATAATTTTCCATACAGAAAAGCGTTTTCGAAACTTCCACATCTAACAGATATAAAATTTTATATGATCAGAAAAAAATGAATGTGTAAAAAAAATAACAATAGCGAAAATAGGGAGGGGGAGGTGGTACCCCCACAGGCGACTCCCCATTTTTTTCTTTAGTAAGCTGATGACTTATCAAACTGGTCGTCTTATTAAATTTTGTTTCGGTGCTTCTTTTACGAGATATTCCTACTTATTTCACTATGATGTGTTGGGGTTTTCTTAACAATTTTATTTATTTTATTTTTACGCTTATACTATATATAAAATCGCTATACACCCCATGTGGGGTTACGCCGCAATTGCTTTCTAGATTCATTTATCAGGTGAATCAGTCCCCACCTTTCCACTACGTCGCTCTTTTCACTTATTCTTTTCCATTGTGCCATGTTCCTAACTTTATCTTTTCACCTCACAACGCCTATTCTTCTCAAGTCCTCTTCTCCTACCTCCCCGGCTCCCACTGAGTCATTACATGCGTCATCGCCTCTAGACCCTGCCCTAGCCATTTAACTCTCTGTTTCTTTATTGTTCTTACGTTATGTCTTCCCTGTAGTTCTTGCATTATTTCATGATTGATTTTCTGCCTGTACTCTGTTCTCTCCAAATTTTGTTGGACCCAATATTACTCTCATTATTTTTCTTTCAACTATTCTTATCTCTTCTTCCCGCTTTGTCATTGACATAGCCTCCGCTGCATACATCATCACTGTTTTGTAAATGTTCATTTTTTTCCTTTTTGTGAGTAGGTACTTTACTTTTTAATAATTTCTTGTTCGCGTGGAATGGCCTATTTGTTGCAATTATCCTTTCATCAATCTCTGTTCTCCTTTCTTCACTGCTTGCAACCGTAATACCCAAGTACTTAAATTTATCTTCCTCCTCGAATTCCTAGTCTCCAATGTTTATTATACTATGTTCACACTCTTTTCGGTATCTCAATAATTTTGTTTTATTTTGATTTATTTTTAGTCCTAACTTTTCGCTCTCCGCTGCCTCTACTAGCATTTCTTCCATTATTTTTCTTTCCTTAGTTGTGAGTACTATATCATTGGCATATGCAATTATTTGGTGTTCACCTGTCCTTATATTTCCTTTTTGCATTCCTCTCAATATGTATTCTAATCCCAAATTAAACAAGGTCTAATTCTTCGGTTTCTCTCTTTTGTGTCAGTATACTTGCTCTTGATGATTCATTGTCAGCCATAGCAGTCATTTTAATTTTGCTTGTCCCCTTAGGCGCTTTAATGTTATCATAAGTTTATCTATTTTAATCGAGTCGAAAGCTTGCTCAAAATTTATAAATAACATTTCTATGTCCATCTGCTGTTCGTTGGCGTTTAAATCCATATCGGGGACTTTCCCATTATATATCTTGTTCTATTTGCCAATTGTCTTTGGATTAGTGTTGACATTATTTTATATACAGAACTTAGTAGTGTGATTCCTCTATAATTTTTGTAGTCCCGTTGGTCCCCTGGACCTGGTCTAGGTTACCTAAACACTATCTATGCTTTAATAAAATTAGCAGATTTATTGAAACATCTCAATACACACTTGAGTTATTAATAAATATGCTTTTTAAAAATTTAATTGTGACACCCTGTATGTACACGAGGAAAATCCTATTATTTTAGCTAAAAAGAATATATGACTAACGCATTGACCTACTATTTTGTAACACTCTGTAGAATGTGTCTATTGCAAGCTGTAATAGGATTTAGTAATAACTCACAGATGTTGTTTCTTTCGTCTATCGTAGTCTATCATCTAGTATTTTATTTTAAGCAGCTGTTGGTTAACTTTAGAATGTTCACAACATTGAGGTTTCTTCCCAATTTTGTAATAAAATGCTTTTAGATTACACAATTTGTTGTTTTGCTCTTGAGCTTATTTTTTTTTGAGATTTCTGGTAATTATTTTCGAAAACCATATGGATTGGTCGTAAATGAGATATTCATATATAAATAGTAAATAGTAAAGTGACCCAAAATGAAACCCTGAAGTCTCTAAATATTCGCATGTCACAAATTTATTGGTAACAGAATAATTTTTCAGTCCAAAATCTAGAATAAGTTACTTTACCGTTGAAATAGAACCCGGAAACTATGTCTGGTATGCTGTTTTCATCACCATCCCAAAAGAGTGTCTTTGAATCCAATTTTCCACTGCAGGATAACCTTCCAAAGTTGACATTTTTCACATTCACTTGAACTTTAATTTGAAAAATGGACATGGTTTGACGATTTTATGACACTTATTAACGTGAAAACTAAGATTTAGAAGTAAATAATAGTGGTAGATAAAGACAACAGCTTTACTCCAGCCCATGCAATTTTTTAGCTTAGTTAATTTTCAAGCTGGTGACAATATATGGTCGAAAGCAAAAAAAAAACAATAATTTAAAATCTAGCATCCCTGATTTTAACAAGAAATCAAGGAACTAACTACCAATTAGTTACTTTGCATTAGAACTATTACCGAAACTTTTATAAAACGAAATATTTTTGACAAAAATTTATACGTTTACAGATTTATCAAAGGTAACAAACTTAAAAGTGAATCAATTATCTGATGGCATAGTGCAAATCAACTGGGATGAACCAAAATATATTGGAAACTGCGTTGTGGAATATCTCGTCAACCTTCGTGTTGGTGACGAGGAAAATACCTTTGAAACAAGAACCTCAGATACAAGTCTGGAAGCGCTTATTGATATTAAACCATGCTATGATTTCGAGGTATCAGTAACGCCAATATCACCAGAGGGACGCAAAGGAGTAAAATCAAGCGAAACGAATACTGCATATTTATTCCGTGAGTTTTAATTGTAGTAATAAAACTCCAAAATTAAAATGTTGCTATCTTTTAATAGGTGTGCAGCCTGTGAATGACTTGATTAAACAACAAGGTACTCTAACGTGGGAGAGACCACATGAAGCTGGAATTTGCCAGCTCTCTTATCGAGTAACTGTCGTTGACGAAAAAGAAACTATAATTAAAGAGGTGGAAACCACCGAAACATCGGTGGATTTTGAAATGCAACCGTGCCGTCGTTACACCTCTCATGTTAAAGTCGTAGATGTCCTTACGAATTTAATTTCTAAAACGATTGTTGTTGAAGGAGTTGGGGCACCCAGATGTACTAACTTCGTCATGATTTTAAAATTAATTCGCTAAAATGTGTATAATTTTAGTTATAGAGGATGTAACAAGCATAGAATACGAAATAGACCAGTCTGCATTGAAATTAACCTGGAACGCAGCTGTTGCTGGAGATTGTTTAGTGATCTACGATATAGTTCACGTCGTTGATAATCAACCAGTTCCTTTCGTTACAATTGAAAATTCTATAGTTCTCGATACGATTGCATGCTCAACAAACAATATTACAATTACTCCTGTTTTACAACAAGATCTGGTTGTTGGTAATCCTTTCGCAACGTCGATTTTTGTCGGTTTAGATGGTAATTGTAATTATATAAAATTATTTTTTTTTGTGGATTATTAAATTTGTTTTTAGCATTGGGAGCAGTGGAGGATATAGCTGTAGACAATAATCTTCTATTATGGTGGGCTCCACCACAGCATTCTGGAAATTGTCCGCTAACATATTTAGTAGACGTTTTTGATAATACTGGACTATTA
>CM043022.1:75320898-75356491 GCA_023690525.1 Holotrichia oblita | reverse complement strand
TTCTAGGCTTATCTGGTATTATTCACCACGAATAACTTCTTCGAGACATTTAGCGGGACTGACAATCCATGAATTGTTAAGCTAGATCGGTATCATAATGTACCGACGTGCGTTGTTGTTTTTTGTGTTATACGTATCTTCTACTTCCGAAATTGCCCCTTAGAACTAGACTGGAATTAGTCCGTTTGTCTCTGTGGTATTATGCAACTAAGGATGAGATGCGAATTGTAATGGCATTTGAATTTCGAAGAAGCAGAGAGATCAGAGAGGTCGAAACCACGTGATCTGCTTCAAGGTGTACTGCTTGCTCTACTGAATCTAATCGTAGACTGCGAGACGAAAGTTATGAAAGAGATAGTAGATACAATTTTTCGAAGTGACGCGAAAAAAAAATTGTGTTCGCTGACGTGCAGAACATTTTATAGATTTTATTAAAATTGCTTCTTTGTTCACCAATATCTTCCTTATTATTAATGAAAAGAAATAAAACTTTGGCTCGTTATATACACTAATGTTAAATGGAGGTACCTACAAAATCCATTTTCAAAAGTATATAATGTAGAATTATTTATAATTCCCTCAAGATAGCGTAAAATTTGATATTTTTAAATTTGTGGTAAATATTTCAGGACAATTATTAGTATAAACGGGCTTTGTAGGTACCTCTTGCCTATCTTCTTAGATCGTACTGATTCAATCCTCGATGAAATATTTGATCAAATTTGAAAATTATGTTTGAAATACTTTTACCGTGTTATGAGATAGGAGCAGTACACCCTTAATGCTTGATCTATTTTCATTGCATTTGCTTTGCGGAGTGATTCCAACAATACTACTCGTATGAGCACCAATTACACAGTCACTTTTTGATTTTTATATTAACAGTTTTGACTTTGACTTCTATTTAATAAAAATTTTATATGAAAAATAAAATTCAAACTAGACTAGAATTAATTGAATCAGAATCGAGAAATATAAAAGTTCGAAAACACCAAGATAAAATTTACTAAACGGTTGCGGCATCTATATTGTTAATATCTAATGCAGTTTCCTAGAATATCAGCAACCAGCTTTACACTATACTTCAAAGTAATTTCTGACAAAACACGATAATAATATAATAAAATTAATCAATTACAATTATGTATGTATACAAGGTGGGCCACTTAAAATGATGCATTGAAATTATGGCTAAACTAAAGAAGAAATAATAAATTTAAAATCGTCCAGGTAAAGTTATAGAGTTCTAAGAGAAGCACATTTTAATAAAAATGTGGATTTTATGGCATTCATCATAACGACATACCGAAATCAATTTGCATTTATGTAAATGGAATGTGGTATTTTTATTGTAAAAATTTCTTAAACATAGAGTTCTAAATTTTTAACGTTTTATAACTGATGATTTTATATCATTCATCATAACCATATCAATTTGCATTTAATAATGGAATGTATTTTTATTGAAATTTCTTAAACAGCTAATTTTTTAATGTATAACTGTATGAAATATTTCAAATTTTAATAAGAAATGAAATAATAAGTTCTTGAAATTGCCGCCAATATTTCAAATTTTGAAGCGCGTAAATATTGTTAATTACCTGATGCGTATTTGCGTAAAACGCAAAATTTAAATTGGCAACTCTAGATATATGTCATTAAAATTACATTAACTCAAACGTTTAAAATTAATTATTGGTTTTGTACCTTTTTTGTAGATTTCATAGTTTACACTTCATACTTTAAATTTAGCAAGTTAGACTTTAAGATCCTTACAAATCTGACAAATGTCATACGTATTAACATGCGTTACGTAAAATATCGGGAAACTAAGCCTGAAACTTTGATACCGCGAAATTTAAATAATCAAATTTCATTCTTCGTACAATACAGTGACAGAAAACATAAATGTGCCATTTAATAAAATGCAAATTGATTTCGACGTTACGTCATCATGAATGTTAAAATTTACATTGGTATTAGAATATGCTCCTCATCAACCTCTATAGGTCTATCTGGTTGGATTTTTAAATTTTTATTTAACTTGACCGTAATTCTACTGCATCATTTTGAGTGGCCCATCCTTTATATACGGATTGTCTTTAAAGCGTTTAAAACGTCGATTATTTGCGACGTGACTGTTATAGGTGATTCTATTCCGTCTACTTCGTCATTCTGCCTCTCACTGTGGTCGTTAATTAGAGCGTTAAAATCTAAAACGTCATTGGTCACCAGGTCATTGTGGAAGATATCAAATCCTTCCAATCTTTCTTGTAATAAAGGGATCCCACCAATATTCATCATTCATCTACAAATGTTAAAACCAAATGAGAACTTGGAAAATAAAAAACCTCTCAAATTCCCAACTCATGCTTTCTTGAAACAGTTGGCAATTGTTTCCTTCTTGATGTCTATCCACGCAGCGTACAAAAGTGGATAATCTCTCAAACCGAGATTTTTTGGCGAAGTCGAATTTGCGCTATCCATCAGTGACAGATATTGGTGAACCACCCTCCTTCTTCAGTGTTGCTTCAGAAGTTTTATTATGCTTTGATCGGGAGGTTGAAGCTAAGTTGTAGTGTGGGGTGGTAAAAAAAAACAATTTAGTATTTTTTAGATTCACTTCTTTTGAGTGCGCAGCGCAATTGTTTACGAGCTAAAGTATTTTACGATCTTTCAATTCGACGTCCCACTCTTGAAGCCATTGTATAAATTGGGTCATATTTGTAGTTCCTGCTTAAGGTTGTACCGATGCTTAAGCACGCGATTTTGACATAAATGTCATTAGAAAGGTGTCAAACTTGCGTATTCAAGCATCGACACAACCTCAAGCACGAACTATAGACACCTATAGATATGAACCTAAAGCAACATGGCCTAATTTCCAATTACGAGCGGTTATTTCTTGTCTGGACCTATTCTATTCATAGAAATGTGGCCCATTAATCGTTCGTTGCTCAATTTTTTCTTGTGGCATTTTTCATTTTTTTAACTAGAGACTTGCGTGGTTCGTCGCTTGTGCTTGTGCAGCCACGTTTGAACTCGTTCACCCAGAAGCTGATGGTCGAAAATGATGGAGTAGATCTGCCATGAACCTATAGCAAAATGTTTCGAATTTCCGTTCCTCTTTTCTGATTTCCTACATAAAACACACTCTTAAACAACAACTATTGACAATAGGCGTCTGAAATTTTGACAGTTGCTATAAAAAAGTTGCCCTTGCCGACCAGTGAATCCACTTAAATCTATCAAACCACCTAGTTGAGGCGGTACAATCGGTGATTCCCATAGTCTAGTATGGTAGTGTCTATGATTTCTTGTATAACTGGCGTTATAAATCAATAAAAAGTTTAACAAATGAAATTGAATTTATAAAGAACTTACTGATTTATTAAATAATGTTGTTGCATTTTCGGTGTAACTGCAGAAATTGAAATTATCTTATAATTATTATTTTCTCTTAATAGGACGATCGACAGTTACCTCGAAAAAGAAAGGCGTTCTTCAGTATCCGGCGGAAGTGCGATAAGAGAGTATTAAAAAACATATATATCAAATGCTATCGCATCTAATTTTTCGATTTATTCTTGTAGAAGCACAGCAACTACGCCGGGTCAAATTCCAGAAGAAACTCCGTCTGAAGTAGCGAAAGAAGAAGAAGACGTTTCGGCTAAACAAAGCCCACCTACAGGGTCATCGAGTCAACAGGCAGGACCACCAGTTGAGGGTGGAGATGAACCTCCGTTGCTGATGCACCAGCTGAGGAACCCGCTCCAGCAACAGAAGAATAAAATAAAAACATATTAGATCCCCCGTTGGCATGGAAATTGTTGGTAAATAGATTTTTGGAATGGCAAGGATGTAAAAGTATGATTTAGAGGTCTAAAATATCAAAAAAATATATATGTTAAAAAGAAATTGAAAATAATAAAAAATATCGTCAAATTTATTTTTATTTCATACTTAGAATGTACAGCTAAAAATACATAATAATTTTATAAATATTTAAATATTTCTACAGAAGGACAGTACGTGTATGCTCTTGGCGGTACAGCATGAAATTCAATTGGTGCAACCGCTCTGTAAGCAGCCTCGGTTGTTACAGAAATGCTGTAGTTGAAGAAAGGATTCAAAATTGGAATTGGTACCGAAAATATATGCTGATTTCCATTTGGACGTAGCGTAGTTACAACTGCATCGCTTCTACTAGTACCAATTGCGTTATGAAAGACGTTTAGATCCACAATAAACCTGTCTAACTCTCCATTGATATCACACGGAAGTGTCCATCTGAAAAAGCCTGATCCGACGTATTCCGCGCAATCTTCCATCTCAAATCTACATGTCAAATCTATAATGGGACCGGGGACTGAAAGAAAAATTTAGAAATTATTTGAAATATTAATCAAGTTGGCTGCAATTGCATTTTATTGTTACCTGCAGGAGGGTATTGACCATAGTCATTTGCGATCTTATATCCATACCAACCGTATATACAACTATCAACGAAAGATGATATCTGAAGTTAGGTAAGGCATCAGTAAACGTGAAAGTCTCTTGGGAACTTGGAAGTGTAAAATTCTCCGCAAAATTTCTCTTGACGTTACAACTTTCTTGCAGAAAATGATTCGGTCCAATAGTAGTCACTTCAACTATAAAATGTGAAATAATCCTTCCGATTTCTCCCCATTGAATTTCCCAAGATATGGTGATCTCATTTGCAGTCACATCAGTAACATCCACTCTCGTAGGAGTTATTTCGACTGAAAGCAAAGCAGTTTCGTTTGGAAACACATTTATTTAGTCAGTTACTCACCTGTAACGAACTCAAATATTTCGCTTAATTCCGAATCAAGACCTCCTGACCATTGGGCTTTGCATCTATAAAAAGTATCCCGGACTAGTCCAGTTAATTCAATTTTAAATATCCTCTCCACGTTGTCTTCAATTGGGAAAGTCCTATCGATATGAGCTTCGCTGCCAAAAGATTCGTCACAGATTATTCTCAATTCCCTAATAGCGCAAGTATTTTCCGCAAAAGGTGTGGCTTGCAATGTAATCTCTGCGCTAAATAAGCTAGGTAGTGTTTTAATATGTTTGGGTGCACTGGGAGCTAAGGTAGAATAAAAGGTGGTTATTACTATTTCGACAATTTAATACAGATAAAGTTTCGTACCGGCTTCTGCTGCGTTGAATCTTACCACTGTAGGAATACCTGCCATATCATTGTGATGTGGAGTGATACGCAATAAGTATTGAGTACATGCAGAAAAATTCCATTCAACGTAGATATCTTTAGTTTCTACTGATTCGATTAATAGTCCAGTATTATCAAAAACGTCTACTAAATATGTTAGCGGACAATTTCCAGAATGCTGTGGTGGAGCCCACCATAATAGAAGATTATTGTCTACAGCTATATCCTCCACTGCTCCCAATGCTAAAAACAAATTTAATAATCCACAAAAAAAAATAATTTTATATAATTACAATTACCATCTAAACCGACAAAAATCGACGTTGCGAAAGGATTACCAACAACCAGATCTTGTTGTAAAACAGGAGTAATTGTAATATTGTTTGTTGAGCATGCAATCGTATCGAGAACTATAGAATTTTCAATTGTAACGAAAGGAACTGGTTGATTATCAACGACGTGAACTATATCGTAGATCACTAAACAATCTCCAGCAACAGCTGCGTTCCAGGTTAATTTCAATGCAGACTGGTCTATTTCGTATTCTATGCTTGTTACATCCTCTATAACTAAAATTATACACATTTTAGCGAATTAATTTTAAAATCATGACGAAGTTAGTACATCTGGGTGCCCCAACTCCTTCAACAACAATCGTTTTAGAAATTAAATTCGTAAGGACATCTACGACTTTAACATGAGAGGTGTAACGACGGCACGGTTGCATTTCAAAATCCACCGATGTTTCGGTGGTTTCCACCTCTTTAATTATAGTTTCTTTTTCGTCAACGACAGTTACTCGATAAGAGAGCTGGCAAATTCCAGCTTCATGTGGTCTCTCCCACGTTAGAGTACCTTGTTGTTTAATCAAGTCATTCACAGGCTGCACACCTATTAAAAGATAGCAACATTTTAATTTTGGAGTTTTATTACTACAATTAAAACTCACGGAATAAATATGCAGTATTCGTTTCGCTTGATTTTACTCCTTTGCGTCCCTCTGGTGATATTGGCGTTACTGATACCTCGAAATCATAGCATGGTTTAATATCAATAAGCGCTTCCAGACTTGTATCTGAGGTTCTTGTTTCAAAGGTATTTTCCTCGTCACCAACACGAAGGTTGACGAGATATTCCACAACGCAGTTTCCAATATATTTTGGTTCATCCCAGTTGATTTGCACTATGCCATCAGATAATTGATTCACTTTTAAGTTTGTTACCTTTGATAAATCTGTAAACGTATAAATTTTTGTCAAAAATATTTCGTTTTATAAAAGTTTCGGTAATAGTTCTAATGCAAAGTAACTAATTGGTAGTTAGTTCCTTGATTTCTTGTTAAAATCAGGGATGCTAGATTTTAAATTATTGTTTATTTTTTTATAAAAGTAGAAGAGAAAAATGTTATACTTTTTTTGCTTTCGACCATATATTGTCACCAGCTTGAAAATTAACTAAGCTAAAAAATTGCATGGGCTGGAGTAAAGCTGTTGTCTTTATCTACCACTATTATTTACTTCTAAATCTTAGTTTTCACGTTAATAAGTGTCATAAAATCGTCAAACCATGTCCATTTTTCAAATTAAAGTTCAAGTGAATGTGAAAAATGTCAACTTTGGAAGGTTATCCTGCAGTGGAAAATTGGATTCAAAGACACTCTTTTGGGATGGTGATGAAAACAGCATACCAGACATAGTTTCCGGGTTCTATTTCAACGGTAAAGTAACTTATTCTAGATTTTGGACTGAAAAATTATTCTGTTACCAATAAATTTGTGACATGCGAATATTTAGAGACTTCAGGGTTTCATTTTGAGTCCGCTACTATTTACTATTTATATATGAATATCTCATTTACACGACCAATCATATGGTTGTCGAAAATAATTACCAGAAATCTCAAAAAAAACAGCTCAAGAGCAAAACAACAAATTGTGTAGTCTAAAAGCATTTTATTACAAAATTGGGAAGAAACCTCAATGTTGTGAACATTCTAAAGTTAACCAACAGGTGCTTAAAATAAAATACTAGATGATAGACTACGATAGACGAAAGAAACAACATCTGTGAGTTATTACTAAATTCTATTACAGTTTGCAATAGTTATAAAATAGTAGGTCAATGCGTTAGTTATATATTCTTTTTAGCTAAAATAATAGGATTTTGCTCGTGTAATTTTCTGTTTGAACGTTTTTTTTTCAACATACAGGGTGTCATGGTTAAATTTTTAAAAAGCATATTTATTAATAACTCAAGTGTGTATTGAGATGTTTCAATAAATCTGCTAATTTTATTAAAGCATAGATAGTGTTTAGGTAACCTAGACCAGGTCCAGGGGACCAGCAGGACTACAAAAATAATAGAGGAATCACACTACTAAGTGCTGTATATAAAATAATGTCAACACTAATCCAAAGACAATTGGCAAATAGAACAAGATATATAATGGGAAAGTCCCGATATGGATTTAAACGCCAACGAACAGCAGATGGACATAGAAATGTTATTTATAAATTTTGAGCAAGCTTTCGACTCGATTAAAATAGATAAACTTATGATAACATTAAAGCGCCTAAGGGTACAAGCAAAATTAAAATGACTGCTATGGCTGACAATGAATCATCAAGAGCAAGTATACTGACACAAAAGAGAGAAACCGAAGAATTAGACCTTAGGAAATATAAGGACAGGTGAACACCAAATAATTGCATATGCCAATGATATAGTACTCACAACTAAGGAAAGAAAAATAATGGAAGAAATGCTATAGAGGCAGAGAGTGAAAAGTTAGGACTAAAAATAAATCAAAATAAAACAAAATTACTGAGATACCGAAAAAAGTGTGAACATAGTATAATAAAGATTGGAGACTATGAATTCGAGGAGGAAGATAAATTTAAGTACTTGGGTATTACGGTTGCAAGCAGTGGAGAAAGGAGAACAGAGATTGATGAAAGGATAATTGCAACAAATAGGCCATTCCACGCGAACAAGAAATTATTAAAAAATAAAGTACCTACTCACAAAAAGGAAAAAAATAAACATTTACAAAACAATGATGATGTATGCAGCGGAGGCTATGTCAATGACAAAGCGGGAAGAAGAGGAGATAAGAATAGTTGAAAGAAAAATAATGAGAGTAATATTGGGTCCAACAAAATTTGGAGAGAACGAGTACAGGCAGAAAATCAATCATGAAATAATGCAAGAACTACAGGGGGAAGACATAACGAAAGAAGAATAAAGAAACAGAGAGTTAAATGGCTAGGGCAGGGTCTAGAGGCGATGACGCATGTAATGACTCAGTGGGAGCCGGGAGGTAGGAGAAGAAGAGGACTTGAGAAGAATAGGCGTTGTGAGGTGAAAAGATAAAGTTAGGAACATGGCACAATGGAAAAGAATAAGTGAAAGAGCGAAGTAGTGGAAAGGTGGGGACTGATTCACCCCTGATAAATAAATCTAGAAAGCAATTGCTGCGTAACCCCACATGGGGTGTATAGCGATTTTATATATAGTGTAAGCGTAAAAATAAAATAAATAAAATTGTTAAGAAACCCCAACACATCACAGTGAAATTAGGAATATCTCGTAAAAGAAGCATAAACAAAATTTAATAAGACGAAACAGTTTGATAAGTCATCAGCTTACTAAAGAAAAAAATGGGGAGTCGCCTGTGGAGGTACCACCTGCCCCCTCCCTATTTTCGCTATTGTTATTTTTTTACACATTCATTTTTTTCTGATCATATAAAATTTTATATCTGTTAGATGTGGAAGTTTTGAAAACGCTTTTCTGTATGAAAAATTATGAACACATATTTTTAGAGAATGGATGAGATTCACTTGATTATCTATATCAGCTTTTTTGATCTAAATTTAAGAAACACATTTGAATGAGCGCCGCCGTTATTGAATGATGAACTTGAAAAATGCTGTGAAGGGTATTACTATCAAATTCTACATCTCATCTGCCATCTTTTTTTTGTAAGCCGTACAACAGAAAATTGCATCCTTTTTAAAAATCCATTCGGTAAATCTACAACTCTATAGGCAACAGAAAATGATCAAAATTATACCAACCCATGAAGTTGATTATTTAAATGTTTGAAATTTTATTTAATGTTCAAGTGTCACACTTCATTTATTAATCGTAGTGTATCGAAGTGAATCATCATACCACATCGGATGACAGATTCGAACGGGTTGAAAAAGACAATTCTGAAATATTAGAACAAGGAGATTATATTGCTACCAAATCAGTTTTTGAAGGATTTTGGATCGGTAAATTATTAGTCAAAATGGAATTTCCAATGAATCAACTGCTGTTCAGTCACCAAATTACAGGGAAAAAAACAGCTGGTTTAGACTAAACGGTTCCCTATCAAAAACGTGATTCTTTTGACCTGAACAAGCTACTTGTACCAAGGCCGAAAAAGCGTTGCAACATCATGATAATAGAAGATTTATCATATGAAAAAGAAGAGGAGAAGAAAGATAAGGAAAGAACTGTTTAATGCCAACAATAGCTTTGAATAAAAATAGTGCTTTAATTAACATGATAATTGAAAGTTGGCAAAACTGGCCTGGAAAGAGATAAGATGAGCTGTGATGTCATATTCATAAAATTCTAGAAGAAATTTATGAATATGCATATGCATGCAATTTTTTCGTGTTTTAGGAGTACGATAAGATATCTTATTATCTTATATTGACATACACGTTGATTAATCAAAGTTACGATTGGCTTAAAGTTATTATTTTGTTTTACACTAATTGATATCAAGTTTTCAATGTTACCCTCTTTAGAAAATGAAGAAATATGTATTAGAGAAATCTTCCTGTGGTACCAAGATTGAAAGTCTTCTACTTTTAGCAAAATCGAAGCAATACTTCACACGTAATTTATATAAAAAATTCTGGGCAGTCATTGTAGGGTGTCTTCAGTATAAGAAAGGCAGTAAATGTTTCTAATCTATTATACCAATTCTCAACTTGTACAAACCTATATCCACTTCAATCATATAATAATTAGGTGGACTTGTTACGTGACTATTAGGTTCCACTCCTACGATGGTAACTGTGTTATTGGCACAATTGGTCTTCCAGATAGTATAAGACGTAAGCTCTGTTTCATATTCATGGTTATTTTGACCGTCGAAATTGTTAATGGAATAAACAACACTGCAGTGTCCTTTCGAAATTGGTGCCCAAGACACTAACAATCCGTCTTCAACTGCTGTAACTTTAAGATCTTCAACACGTGGAAGATCTACGAAAAATATTAATTATAACGAACTCAATTTTATCAACTACTCCATACCATTGACACTTATATCGACGAATGTGCTGGAGGATGGACCCGTGGAAGAGCCAGCTATTGCAGTTACTCTAACTTCATTATGGCTGCAAGGGATACTAGTTATACTGATTAGGGGGCGCTTACCCTGCTTGTGCCAATACCATCACGTGTTACATGTTCGACTAGATATTCAATAGCACAACGACCGACTACAACAGGATCCCAACGTACACCGAAGCTATCATCATTTAAATTAACTATAAAGTTTTCAACTTTATCTGGCTCTGAAATATGAGAAGATAATTTTAAGGTATTTTTTTTAATAAAACGGTAAATTACCAGCGCTTGATGAAGTTACAGTTGCTTCAATTTCTTCTCCTACTACCGTATCAACTACAAGTTGTATTATGATTGAGTTTTCGGCACAATAATATGTTGGGAATTGGTAGTCAGCCTCGGCTAAGTGAACTGTAGCTTCCAGAACTCCATCAATATAATATCTTAAATTATAATATACTTCACAATTTCCAATAACGACTGGAGACCAAGAAACTACCACTTCCCCATTAATTTCAGCAATTTCTACATTTTCTACCTGGCCAATATCTGCAAAACACGCATTTTTCTAACGTAATCTTTCACGTATTTCGAAAAAAAAATCACTTACTTGAAGGTGTAATTCTATGATCGATATTCAAAGTATCAACTACAGCATCGCTAACTATCGATGTTACAGTAATATTATATGTCTCACACTGCACAAAATTAGCTTTAAGGAAAGGGTCTGTTGTCAAAAATTCTTCTTCATTTCCACTACTACTTTTAACTGTAATCCTATATTCTACTTTACAATAACCATTATCCTGACTCTCCGACCATTCGATTCTACTATTATTGATAATCAAATCTTGAATACCACCAACATCTGCCCCATTTTCCGTAACAAAAAAGATAGCTTTGGATGCACCAGAACCACCATCATCAACTGGTGTAACTGTTAAAGTAACTAAAGCACATGGTGGTATAGCTTCAACCTCGAAGATGTGCGAGTTTGAGACAGTACTAATCTCAGTATGGAATCTATCTGAAATACTGAGACTTAAGTGGTATTCGACTTCTTTGCAGGTAACGGCATCTTCTGGTCTAGTCCAACTTGCTCTCAAACTGTTGCCTTCGTGAATTAAGTTCAAATTTTCAACTTGAAGATCGTCTAGTTATAAAAATAATAGTGAATAATGAGGAGACAATACTTCTTAAAATAAAGATATGATTACCATTTATCCCAGTTACAATCGTTTCGGTTACTGGATCTGGGCCTGGAATTCCAGTGCGACATATAGATTGCAAAACAAAGGTATGCTCTGCACAGGGTGTGAAGGGAAAAGTCGTATAAGTATTTTCCGTAGCTCGATCATATTGGTGTACTCCTTGTATTCGATGAGTCACTAAGTATAGGATGAAACAATTTGGAATTATAACAGGAGTCCATGACGCATGTATCCCAGCAGATGTGGCGACAATTGTAAGTTGAGGTGGTTCAAATGAACCTACAAAATTGCTAATCATTAAAAATTATCTACAAAAAAAAATTAAAGACGTACTAGTTGAAATGGAGCCTATTATTAAGGCTAAAATTATCAATATAACCTGAAAATTAGAAACTTGTTAGTGCACATATTTTTTATCAAAATATAGAATTAATAAATACTACAGCAATAATTTTAATCTATTCACAATGTTTTAAAGGACACTTACTTTCATGTTTCTCGCATATTCACCTCAAAACAATATAAAAATTGAAAATATATACATGTTTCGTTAACGCATATTTTATCTCTTGTTAGATATGTCGGGATTACAAGGCGATTAAAACAGAATCATTTTAAGGATTTTAATGAATTTAGATAAATATTCGAATATTAATTAGGTCATTTGTGTATGCAATCAATTGAATTTAGTCTCAGTAAGTTACCAAATTATTTGTTACTAATCTTATACTCTTTAGGATTTCTAAGAAGAAGAATCTGGAATTACAAAGGTTTTAAACGAGATTTATAGAATAAGTCATTCATTTAATGTTACATAGTTGTACACTGAAATATTGCCATTACTTCCATCTTGGTAGAGTAGTTCCATTAGCAAAATACAGTGTGGTGTGTGACTTCTATGCCCAAAAGTAATGTATTTTTTTGGAATCAAGATTGCAATCAAACTAGATGGAAATACATGCAAAAATACTTTAATAATACTTATGACCATTTTACTGTAATTGGTGGAATAATAAGCATCATGTATGTAAGTATACGCAGGGATGTATTGTGTTTCTACTGTGGCAAAAGCAGCTCTTAAATATACAGGACTTGACAAAAGTGAAAAAGCCTTCTTAACTTCTACAAAATTTTCAACTAGTCAAATCAAAATCAATGCCTTTTCTTAGGCTTGGGTCGATAGGATTATCAACAAAATAACTTCCTCGTAATTAATTATTTTCTCTGGTGGAATGCCATCTGTTATTAAAGTTTGATCTTACTTCACCGAACTAAGTGGCGATTATCAAATCATCAAATCCTTCCATTGGATACTCTTCATTCTTATTTCTTTGTCAAAACCGTTTGCTCTCCTAACAGTAAATCCATAAACAATATGAGGGTCTCCAAGGTCTTATCTATACTTGTAATGTTTTTCTTTTATTTTATATCCGTTGGATTATAATCCAAAGTTTATTGATTATTGATCGACAAGGTTTTTGCGACCCTGACAGTTTTTGTGGTGAACTGACCTTCAAAAGTCAGCGACGAAATCGCACTGAACTGGTAAAGCGGTGTTATCGTGACTATTTTGGCTTCTCTGTGACTCATCAAGATAAGAATTGGGCATCTCATATATGTTGTACAACATGCGTAAAGAATCTTACAGGTTGGGCAAAAGGAACGCGATATATGGCTTTCGGAAAACCCATGATTTGGACAGCGCCTGTAGACCACATATCTGATTGCTACTTTTGCTTGACCAATATCAATGGGATAAATAAGGTGTCAAAACATCCTGTAAAATATGCAAATGTACGTTCTGCAATACAACCACTTCCTCATAGTGCTGATTTACCTGTACCTGCAGTGAAGTCAGGCAAATGATGTAATCGATTTACCATCATGTAATACAATTACAGACGAAATTCATGATCCAACCTACGTATCTGATAATAAGGAACCTCATTTGCTGTCTCAAGCTGATCTTAACGATCTGGTACGCGACTTAAAATTGTCAAAAAAGCAGTCTGCACTATTAGGATCTAGATTGAAAGAATGGAATTTGTTGCATCCAGTTACTAAGGTGTGTTGTTTTCGTAGCCGTAACGAAGAACGAACAAAATACTTTTTACAAGAAGAAAATTTAGTTTATTGCAATGATATTACTTCAGTGATGCACTTGCTACATATTGAATTTGAACCACAAGATTAGCGTCTGTTTATAGACTCTTCAAAAACCAGTTTAAAAGCTGTACTTTTGCATAATGGAAACATATTACCCTCTGTTCCGGTAGCATATGCTTCCAGTATGAAAGAGACTTACGAAAACATGAAATTCCTGCTAGCAAAAATCCAGTATAATACATTTTCATTTCTACTATTGCAGCTGGGTTTTACAAAGTATTGTTGCTTTTTATGCGAATGGGCCAGCAGAGATAGAGACAATCACTACCTCAAGAAAGACTGGCCTAAAGCGCTAGTGCCTCACTCCTGGAAACAAAAATGTTTTACATCCTCCTCTTGTCGAGCCTGCCAGAGTACTTTTACCACCACTACATATAAAACTAGGTTTGTTCAAAAATTTTGTCAAAGTCATGGATCACAATGGTTCAGGTTTCATGTACTTGAAAGAAAAATGTCCTAAAGTTAGTGACGCTAAAATAAATGAAGGAATTTTCGTCGGACCTCAGATAAGGCACAAAGATGACATATTCGAAGAAAAGTTGAGTTCGTTAGAGAAATTTGCTTGGAAAAGTTTTAAAAGTGTAGCACAAATATTTTTGGGCAACCTCAAAGCAAGTAACTACAAAGATCTGATAGAAGAACTACTTTCGACGTATTGGAATGTAATATGTCACTCAAAATACACTTTCTACACTCCCATCTCGACTTCTTTCCCGAGAACCTAGGAGCCGTTAGCAACAAAGAGCGAGAAAGGTTCCATCAGGACATCGTCCTCGTCTGTTAGGAGATTATTGTTGGACACTTGCAAAAGACCAGCCTCAAGTCAAACATTCCAGGAAATCGTAACTTTGAGTTTTAAAAATCATACTTTCAAGTTTAAGTCTCAGTATTCTTTATAAAATATAAACACAAAAAAATTATGGGTGCCAAATTTTTTCTACACCTGTTTCTTTTAAGTATCAACTGCTTAAAAAAGTTCATGTGACAAATTAAAAGTTCATTTTTGTCTATCAGTATTATTCTTCGATTATATCTTGACTTTAGGCTTTTCTCTAGGAGCACTGATATTTTAAGATCGAGACATCTAGCAGGACTAACGATCCAGGAATTGTCCGGGGCGCTAAAAGAATGGGATTAGTTACAAAATGTTAAATTAAGTTGAGATTTATGAAATTAGATTTAAATTTGGAGAACCGCTGACGAGATCGGATAGATCGAAATCTATCCGAGCTCTTCAGGTTTTTTTTTTCATACAACTTGGTTAGATTTGTTAATAGCAATCCATCATTTTGGTGTATAGAATCTTCATTGTAAATTAGAAAATATCTTCAATGTTTTTCTTAGAATTGTAAGTTCATCCACATTTTATTTAAACTTCAATGTTTGTATGAAATACCTGCTTTGAAAGTTACAGCGTTATTTCTCAAATTTTTACAAGTTACGAATCAGTTTAAACGAAGCAGTAGCAATTTGAATTAAATTCTAAAATATTTGTTAAAATGTATCATCAATCAAGCGAATCAAAACGACAACTTTCTTAGCTTGGACCGGTGACATCTTAGATTGACCGACATTAAATATTAAATCAAAATTGATAACAAAATCCTTATTTCTGATTATCATGATATAAGATAATTCCCTTTATTAGTGAAACATAATGTACAACTTTTTTTTTTCGAACACTTACTCCTGTACATTTTCTATGCATTCATTTACAAAACTTTGTACATGACTCATTTTATGTTCTGTTTAAAATTCATAGATAGGACAAAATTATCTAGACTGATCTTTTCATGGGATTGGTGAAATGACTCTGTTCTGTTTTCCTTTTTGTTTCTTGTTAGACTCGTTTTAGACTCTCTATAGGGGTTCCTGGTTATGACAGCCGCTTTTTGAGCCCCAACAACTCCTCTTGTACATCTACATTTTCTCTTTGGTAAAAGATTGATGACAATAAATAATTCCTTTTCATTTTCTAGATTTTTTCGCAACCACATGAAAGCCTGAGTCTTCACGTTAGCATGTATGAGATCCTCGAACAAAATCAGCAAAAAAAATTGCTAGGATGAAATCAGAGTCCTAAATGCGTGCCTGTTTACCAGCCACACTCCAAATTAACTGAAGAGACTGTCAGCATTACGTTCTCTACTGGCTATCGTACTGATCTATTTTCTTCCTTTCAATCTCACTATTTTCTGTATCATTTTTGAACAATGAAGAAGCCTGACTCATCTATTTTAAAAATTGAATGTGTTTTTGTGTGATTCATACTTTCCCTGTTGAATTTCTTTGCTCATACTGTGTTGCTGATGTGTTCACCAACAATTCGTTTTGTTTGATCGGTAAATGTTGGCCTTCTTATTGCTTTTTTTTTTTAATATTTGAGTTGTGCCAGATGTATAGCTTATTTATTTAGACCATTTCCTCAGATCACCGCCCATACTCTCTTTTCTCATTCATATTCAATAAATCAAATAAACAAATAAACTTTTACAGTTGTATATTTTATGTATGCATACTCACATAACAGTATAATCCTAATCAAAGTAAGTTAATCCTCCTATTACATCAGATTTGGTCTTTGGCATATTTTGAAATCAACAAAAGAGCCTGGTTACTACTATCAATTTCTTAACGTTTTCATAAACGCATGATCGTCACAAATTTCTCCAGGGAATAGATACATAATAGAAGTAATCTTAAGGTCTCTAAGTTCTCAAAATTACAATTTCTAAGCCACAGTTCACATTTTATGTACTAGACTTATCGATAGTAATAATAAGATTAAAAACGAAAAACTTTTACAAAGGACATTAATATTTATTATACATGCATTTATAACTATTTCTTACAAAGCGGTACAGATATTTCTTATAGATTAGGAACGCCGTCGGCTCCGCATACGCAGGCAGATGGTGCATCAAATTCTATACGAGCACTCGGTCCTTCTACAGCTGCAGCTACGTTTACAGCTACCTCGTAAGTGAAGAAAGGATTTATATCGGTTATAGTTTTAGTAAATACATTATTAACATATTCTTCTCCAGCATCAACGTCCAAATTGACGGTTACGCTTTGAGGAAGTCCTCCGAGCATGAAATTAGCGGTAACGTTTACACCAAAACCTCGTAGAGCTCCATTCAAATTGCAAGGAGATGACCATGAAAGAACGGCTGATACGTCAAATGAGTCAGTACTTTCAACATTGAGACTAACTGCAAGGTTATCTGGATATCCAGGTTCTAAAAGAATTATTCGTAAATAATCATAGAAAATTTTTGAAAAAATTCCATTCTAACCTCCTGCTAAAGTACGTGCTGTTGCTGCATTACTCATGAGAGATAATCCTAAAGTGTAATGAGTTGTAAGGGTAACTTTGTAAGAATAATCAGGTAAACCTTGCACGAAATAACTGCTTGCTTGATCGCTGGGAATAGAGAAAGTAAATACGCCAGTGTCGATTGCACAACCTTCTGGTAAAGAATGCGCTGGTCCTAAAGATTCCACAGTCAAATCGTAACCGACAACGAAATCGCTGCCATATTCCTCAATCCATGATATCAAAAATCCTTCTTCGCTAATATCAGAGATAATCAAATCTTTCTCGACTAGAGGCACTAAAATCAAAACATTGAATTGATTAATCTGTAATAAATTTAAAACATTTCGATATCTTACCTGTCCTAAATGAAAATTCGTTTCCAGCTGCCGAATCCTCCAACCTAGCCACACATGTGTATATGGTATCTTGTTCCAAATCCTCTAAAACTACGGAAAATAGTCGAGGAGTATTGTCGGCAACACCAATTTCTGCGGCGAACGAATCGGCGTTATCGTTACTACACTCAAGAGTCGCCGTATTTATAACGCAGATGTTCTCACTTATACTTTGTCCTTGCAATGTAACAGTGGCTGTTGTAAATGTTGGTCTAGTACTGATGTGTGAAGGAGGTTCCAATTCTAGCAAAAAAACAATAGATTATATGATGTACTAGCGATTATATATTAAAAAGTTTATACCTGCAGATGGAGCCACACCTGAAGCAGACGCTACGTCACCAAAAATACCATTAGCTGTACCCCTTACAGTAAAGACGTTATCCGAACACGGAACCAATTCCAAATTGATGCTAGTTTGAAAAGTAAAAGATTGTGATTGTCCGAAATAATTTTCTATATCTATAATGTAAGCAATGTCACAGTATCCAACAGTAGAAGGAGCACCCCAACTTAACAGATTGCCATTCAGATTCAAATTTTCGACTTCCGTGATAGCTAAAAATAAAATTCTACAAAGAATTTTTATATTTGATTGATTCTCTCAAAGCTATTAGTGCTAACTAATCTAACTAAACTATAGCTTAGGATTCAACCAAAAGTCACTATCAATTTTATAATAATTTTAGTTTTACTATTAAAATAATGACGCCTTACTGTTTATATCTGCTGAACCCAACGTCGTACTCACACTGACCATCTCACCAAGTATGCCTTCAGATAATATTTCAATAGAGAATTGACTGTCAGCGCAAGGGATCCTATCAACAACGAGACTCGCTGATTCGGTTACAATATTGTCTCGTGCATTTTCATTAACGGCGAAATTTACGATGTAAACGAGTGGACATTGGCCAACAACAGCTGGAGACCATGATAAAACCAAAGCGTCACCAGAATCGGTTATTTCTACATTATCAACCGTTCCGACTCCTAAAAATATACATCAATTTTAGTTTCATAATGCTAGAAACACAGCAATATAACTTACTAACTGATGGTGTAAATTCTTTGTATACGGCCGTTCCTTTACTTCCAGTGAAAGATATTGGTTTGACCGTTATATTATAATCAGTACAAGAGATCAATTCAATATCAAACTCGTGATATAGACCAATTACTTCAATTGATGAGCTCCCTAGAACTTCATTTTCGTATGTTACTTCATAAGCAACCCCACATTCTTCAGAATTCAACGGTGCTTCCCATGTTGCTTTTAGTGATTCAGCTGTCTCTTGAACTTGTAGATCACGAACACTGTCCAAATCTGAAATTTTAGTTTAATTTTTTCAAATTGTTTGAAAAACCGAGATTAGATTAACCATACTTGACCAAAATCCAATACTATCACTTGGTGGTGAAAATCCAGCCAAGGTTGTGAAGATGAAACCGTTACAGGTGTAATAAATATCAGGTCGTAGAACTGTGATTAAAATGTCGAAGGTTCGATGCTGGACATCAGTAACCCCTTGAGGAATTGTAAAGTTATGTGTTTCGGACAAGCAGAACATCTGGAAGTGCGTTACTTCGCACATATTCTGTTCGTAAGGTTCAGCTTCCCAAATCATTTGGATCGAATTACAACTGGTAATCATCTCCCTGAGATATGGAGCGGTTGTTGCTGAAAATAATTATTCGTAGTTAATACTAAGTTATAAATATTCACAGAATTACTTACCTCTCATGCTGATTGTAGTACTGGCTTCGACGGCATCACCACCCCTGATACTGCAATTGTAATATCGGAGCACGCAACAGCATTGGATAGAACGAAATTTGTTTCTGTAGTCATATATATTAACCCATTTTGGCTTGGAGCGTTGCTGCTTACTTCAATTTCAAACGTGCAGGCGTCTGCATTACCAGTCGTCGTCCATGTAGCCACCAGATTAGGTTCTTCTTCAGTTAGCTGAAGATTTTGAACTACAAAAGAAACATATTTATGTGTTAAAATATTGCTTTAAAATCATCACTGATAATGAACACTAAGTGCATCACCAAACGACCAACCAATAAAATAAAGGTGTTGAAAAAAAATGGGTTCTAACGATTTTTGATACAGGAGGGAAATTCTGTTGGTTGCGTACTGAAGAAGGACATCAGTTTCAAAAAAATTAGGCAATTGATCGCTAAAAATAGATTTTCTATCCTAGGTTCTTCAGCATATTAATGTATAAGAAATAAAACTTTTACGAAAGTTTGAAATGTTGTCGTATATATCAAATAAGAAAACACAGATTTTATTAATACCAATTTGAACACATCTGATAGATAGGAACAAATCCTCTTTAAGTACATCCGGTTGCAAAAAGTGGGTCAATTCTATTTTTGATTAAAACTTTAGTAGCATATCTAGAAACAAGTATATATCCTGGTTTATTATAGCTTGTTATTGTAAAAATGTTGTCAGAACAATTAAGTGCTGGATTATAAAAAGAAGTAATTCTATTTTTGAAACAGAAAATCCATAATTGTATCACGTAATTAAATCATAAAAAGTTGTAACTCCCTTGTTATCAGCAGACATAATCTTTTTTTTCTAAAAAAGGCACCACTACTATTAGTGTAAGTTTATATCACTTTCTGTTATCATTCAATTAGAAACCTTCATCCAGCCCTTCACAAAAGATTAAGTAGATTTCCATGTAAGCTATCATACGAAGACTAATCGTAACCATGTTGCCATTCAAAATTTAACCTTGTTGTTGTTTTGCAATGAAGAAATACCATCCATCAATTTTCGAGACCTTAATTACTGATTGCAATCAGGCTAATGATCTTGTATCACTTTAAGATTCGTATCGAAATCACTAGAACCATGTGTTCGACATACATATTTCAGCCAATAAAGATTGTTCCTAATTTAAATATGTTTTAATGAGATTTGAAAATAAATCAGGATTATTTATATAATTTGCATTCAATGTTAATATACATTAAACAGCAATCAATATCGATTAAGGGATTATAAACGGAATCTTCGAAAATAACTTATCGTGATTCCACACATCCTGCTTAGAATAGAATTTACGTAAGTGTCTTATTTTAGTATCACGCCATGTGATCTAAAGTGTAGTCGTTAATCAATCATTCGTAGTGTATGTAGTCGTTTCC
Organism: Holotrichia oblita; assembly: GCA_023690525.1. NCBI lineage: Eukaryota > Metazoa > Arthropoda > Insecta > Coleoptera > Scarabaeidae > Holotrichia > Holotrichia oblita. The sequence continues at coordinate 75,335,672 of CM043022.1, read as the reverse complement.
TAAGATTGCAATGATATGATTTTAGTAAATTACTTTCCTTGATAGGCAGATGTTAAAAATGCATACGTTGTACAACAACACTTCGACGTATCGAATTGGGTGTAATCTTGATGTTAAGCAATTAATGGAAACCACTTGTTGCTTTATGAAATTCGTTTTATCAGGAGACATCATTGATGACCATTGATTCCTTAAAGATTGTTGTAATTATGGAAGCATTAGTAACAGCACCACTTCAATTTGTTATAGTCCTAATTCCTAGCCAACAATTTGAGTTTTCTAAATATCACAGCTTTACAAAATGTTATGGTCATATTACTTATCTTGACAACATCCTACTATAGAAGAACGTTCAATAAAGATAAATGCTACTTTTGTGTCAAAAAAAGTTAGGACATGAAATCACTAACAGGGATATACTTGCGAGTAGCACCTGATTTTGACAAAAACCAAGACCATTGCCAAAATATTGGCACCGCAAAATCGTGAAGACCTGCACGGTTTATAGATATTTAGCAAATTCAGCAAATCTATCACAAGGAACGAGTATACTTCGTGATGTACTAAGTAAGAGGAAACATCCTGTATGTTCTGATCCAACATCCGCATATTTTGTTAATCTTTATAAGTTAGGCTGGATTATTGTTTACGATGTCTGTCCTTAGAAATAGATCATCAACCATTTTATATGAAATGTTACCAAGGATACAAAAACTTGCTACGAAGTGAAAAAGTCCTCAAAGTGCCAAATACGCTTAACAGAGATCCAATAAGTGAGACTACCAATACTGATTATTTAGAAATTGATCTTAGAGTAAACTGCCTGGCATCCACTAGTTCAGAAACTAATACACGTCTTTAATAAGCTACTATGGAAGATGCTGCTGTATGGAAAGTCAATCATTATACTTCAAATAGCTTCAAACCTAAAAAAATGTTGATCTCTAAGAATGATGAACCTTACAAGCAAGAATTTCTAAACCTTGTTCATACACCACATCAGGATGTAGTATCCTACAAAAAGAAAAGCTCAAGAGTCTATATGGTATCCTGAACTTAGTAATAATATACAGACTTTTGCACTCAACCTTCTTGCGGGACAAAAATATTCCAAAAGAAGCATTAGAGAGCCATATAACATACTAGACTTGATCTGGGATAAAATGAGTATGGGTTTCATGTGGGCGGCACCCGAAATTCTATTTGTTATTGTGGATAATCTTAGTAAGTTCGCCATTCTAAACTAATTAGTAATCTTACTAACGATATCTAGCCCATTGTATGCTAAAAGTAATTGGAGGATTATGAGAGTAATTCGAGTATGGAAAGGATTATTTATCAAACCATATATTCGACATGCAAGCAAAGCTTATCTACACCTTCTTCCCTACTTATGCGTAGAAAATTCAGAACTTGGATACCTGTAAAAAAGAAGGTCCTTGTGGCAAACTATCCTATGCAACATGCCATAACATCAAGTGAATCGCAAGAAACATGAAGCTATCTACTACAAGACCAAAAAAAAATCGAGAGATGGTCTTGTCTCAAAACGAAATGGTCCAAAAGTGTAGTACACGATATCGTTTGAACTAAACCTTTTTGAAACCGCTAAACGCAGAAAGACAAAACAATAATCCACTAACTAAGATTAACTGATCCACAAATACCGAATTCCAGATTGGGAAACTAGAAAGCCCAAAAGTACACAAAAACTGACTGAAAACTGACTGAACTTATGAAGGGGGTGGGTGAGAAATTTCAAATAAAGCAGGTTGGTAGAACAAATTTTTAGTTAGTTAGGTACACTAAGTAGTAAACAAACATTACATATCTGTTGTTTTCCTTAATGTTACCCCAACATTCAACAAGGTGAGGAATAAAAGTTAGCTACTCAAAAGAAAGAAGAAGCTAAAGATTCTGCGGTAATAATAGCTAAACGACCCCTATCTCTATATTAAACATCTAGGTAGGCATCTACATACATACATAAATTCCGTCAGTTCTTGTGAGTACAAGAAAGCATACGCTGAAAAAAATCTAAGATGTTGTGTTTACCACTTTTAAACTTTTGTTGTCCCAATATCTATGTTATGGATTGTATCTTGTATCAAAAAATACCCAATACTTGAAGGAACATTGCTGTATAAAAATATAGCCCAAACTATAAGATAACATAACCTGGTGTCATTGCAGCCCACCATTTTTTTATAAAGTAATGTTCACATGTAGCTGTCATCTTTGTTATTGTTAAAGATTTATTTTTGTTGAGTTATGTTGTGACCGTTGTATCTTTTAATCAAATTGTGATACCCACATTGAGCTTTTCTTTCTTTAAAAATGCTTGGAATCCAAAGACGTTTGCGTTTATACATCTCTTATCAGAAGCTCTGCTTGCTTTACCCAAAAATATCAATTTAAAACCAACTCACTATTGTGTGTATTGAGTACATTTTAAGGAAGAAATTAGAAATGAGTATCAACCAGAATCTATTGTTATATAAATCCATATTGAATCTGGCATAGAGATGGGGGAGCCAACTATAAAGTACTGTAGCAATTGCGATATAGAGAATTAAAAACAAAATATCAAAGTCTATTCCAAACACAAATAAAAACACAATTACCACTTTTCTTAACAAATACATATAATCATAACATTTTGCCCTGAACAACATCTACATATACTTACCAGTACAGGCCTGTGATGTAACAAACGAGAAGAATGTGCAAAGCACAAAGGCCCACAATAATCTTGTTGTGCCCATACTTAAATTTAAAAAAAAAAGACAAATACACTATGAATAGATCAAATATGCCCAGCCACTAATTTCGACACTTATTCCCACCAGCTAATAACTAAATCTGCCTAGGACAAGTTTTCCAATTTAAGTACTTTGCTTTATCTCTAATGCTATTGATAAAATAACCAGCCCGATTTACTAACTTATCGATATTGGCAATCTTTAATTAAAAAATCTCCTCGAAAAGAACAGGAAATGAATCGTGTTTGATTTTATCCGATGTTATTGCAACGATCTTAATCTGCAGTCAAGAATCTTCCTTTTTGTCCTCTTTTTCTTTTGTTTTAAATATAAATCCATAAATAATTCATAATATTGTTTACCGAATTATTAAGTTTTTGAAATATTTATTGATGATTCCGATAAATCTTTTTTTTTCTTTTTGGATATACAAGGTGAGTTTTTTAACTTTAAATTATCAAGTTCTGTCAAATTTAAAAATGATACAAACTTTAAGGAAAAAAAATAATAAAATCTATCTAGCCATGTCTCACAATATTTTTCTTAGCACATCTCTAGAATGTAAGTTTAAACCAAAACCAAGCATATACACAATGTTTTTGGAAATGTCTTAAGAGTAATTATTGCAAATTGTTAAGAGTCAATTAATTAACACTTTCGCATTCTTACTGCGAAATTTACAGACTTAGATACAACGATGCAAAAATAATATGTCTAGATGAGCTCTAACTAGAAAAAAAAAAAAAACTAGACTTAATCATCTGAAGATAAATTTGTAATGGTGGATGTAGATATGCACTAAGTAGTTTCAAAAGAGTATTTCTTTCAATAATTACACCAACATAATGTTATTTAATGTGGAACGGTGGTTGCTTGTATACAGGATGAGTTATAACTGGCGATCAAAAATGTACCAGCGTAGGTCTGAATAAATAACTTTCTATGAACCTATATCCTAGTATACATACTATGATACAACCATAAAAAATGATTAAAGATCGCGTAAAATGAACAAAATTTATTTAAAAGTACTAATAAATGACATTTTATTTTATTTTAAAACGGGTCGGCTGACTATTGTTGTGAGAGGACGATAGGTGCCGGGATTCAATTCTCTGGAGGGACGGTGACATTTTTTCAGAGAGTCGATCCGGCGACTTGCCATTCGCTGTTGGGAGCAAAGTGATTAACAGCGCGGCATCATAAAAGGCGATATGATGCTGTCACAAAGCCATTTAAACACAACTTAAACACACTAAACTACACCGCAAGAGTTGCAGTGATAGCCAGACAAGTAATACAGCTTACGGAGTCACTGCAACTAAGCACCCACCACATTAAAAAAAAATCTAAACGCAATTTGAACAATTTTTGTAATTAATGCATTTAAGTAAAATGTCATTTATCAGTACTAAATAAATTTTGTTCATTTTACGCGATTTTTAATCAGTTTTTATGGTTGTATCGTACATACTTACATTAATGCGTTATAAAACTTTCACTTCTTGTAGTTCCTTAAGTATACATACTAGGACATAGGTTCGTACAAAGTTATTTATTAAGAAAGGTGGTACATTTTTGATCGCCAGTTATGACTCACCCTGTATAAGAACGTGTTTCCCTCACTGCGAACAAATGTCATTCAGGTAAGTTAGATCGTAGAAGTGTCAAATAGTAGCTGATAACATTGTTTTACAGGGTAAAGCTTTGTTTTTATAATAGCGATTTACTTTTATGATTATCGGAAATCATGTATTTAGATTTGTTTTGTTTTCATCGAGGCGACTAATTATATAAAATGTAAACATTATTTTACTCATAATCAATTAAAAATCTGCTGCACTCACGAGAAAACAGTTAAAAAAATTTCTTGTTCTGAAAGTTGTATTGTCGTAATCAAATTTTGACACGTGGCTTGAGATTTTCTTTTTCCAAAAATGCTTTCAAACCAAACACATTTGAGGTTATACTTTTTGTATCTGTATTTTTCATAGCTTGAGATTAGTTTGCTGGTGTACTACAAGAGCCAAAAATACTTCAGGAAGTACTACGGAAGAAAATAATCCCATTTGGTGTATCTGGTGTGAATAAAACTGTAACTCCTCGAAAAGTGAGATGCTCTCCTAAAGGACAGCTGAGACAATAGTAGACGAACAGATTATTGAAATCAGAACCACTCGTGGAACACCTCAAGGCGGTATCTACTCGCCTCTGATATGGAACCTGGTAGCAGATAAACTGCTGAATAGGCTGATAACATTCGGCATACAATGTATAGGAGACAAATGAGCCTTACAATCATTAATGAATGGTATCGGTCAGTGGTGCTGAGCATCAACTCAGCAAAAACCACGACTGTATCTTTTACTAGGAAAAGAGAAATTGCGAAGGACACAAAACGTCTATGTAACAGACATATCGAACCGACAACGAATAAGGCAACAGCAGCCTTAATGATATGCCGGACCTTACCAGGTAAAGGGTGAGGTTGCAATCCAAACATACGGTTAACATGGGTATGCATTACCGAAGCTATAAAAACATGCCCAACCACAGCTCTTCTAGACCTCTACGCATAGTGGTGGAGGAAGTGGCTCGTGCGACGTTTCACATACTGATTAGGATGGAAACTGAAGGAGGTGAGACTCAGCAATTAAATCGCAATCTAAATCTGGTGTATCTGTAATTTACATTATAGCTTACTTAATTTTCCTCACCACCAACAATCTTGATGCTGAATCTTCATGCTTCTTCTCATTTTCTTGTGGCAGAAATACCCTTAGTTATTATTCTCTTCCACATCTTTTTTACACTTCAGTCTTTAGATAGGTACACTTTGGTTGTTTTCTTAAAGCTATAGTGTTCTTTTCGTCCTTTAAAGAACTTATTATGCTGCTTATTGTTGCCTTCATAAATCTCTTCGTAATTTTGTGAGTACGATTCTTGTGTTTTCCTCTACTATAACCGGTAGAATTATACCTTTTAACGTTATATGACTTTTTTAATGATGATTAAGAGAGCAAAACGAGCTCTTGAAAAGGCGTCTCGATTAGAGAAGACGCTAATTCAGCACTTAGAAATGTCTAGCATTTCTGAGCGCTGGATTCTATAGATAATTCTATAGATAAGCAACTAACTAACATCTGGGCATAATTTGGCTGTAGCATTAAATTCAAATTATAAAACTTATAAACCAGTTATTAATATGTATATTTTATTTGCAACAATATACTGTATATTAAATATATGTATATATTATGTATATATAGGGATTCGTTAATTAATCAATGATAAGGTAGAACATTTTGGTAGTCGATATGAACACAATAATAAAATTGAAATATAAACAAGCCTTTAACGGGTTTTACTTGAAGATTTAGGAAAGATTACGTAAATTATATTTTGGATTTAAAGGTTTTTTTTGAAATATTTTCCGATACAAAATCTAACCGATAAGAACCGTAGTATGTGTTTTTTAATATTATCTGTATAATATAACATACTCTGAAACATCTGTTTTTAACTACAAAATTGATTATTAATCTAACCACTCCAAAAGATATGCATACATATAAATTAAGAAATTAAAACTGTACATGCAATTTACAAATTCTCAGATGGATTCTACAACTTCTATCTATGATAAACACGATTTGTGAATTCTTATAATTAATTTTCCATATTTTTCTGTTTAATTACTGCATGTAACTTCTGTTCGACGTATGTTTGCACGATTATCTTTGCAACAACAATCTGTTCGAAATAAATAACTTTCATATTGCCGACTTATTAATTGTCAGATAATTGCGATTAAAATTCAATAAATTTAAAATTAGATCGATATCGTGACTCAACAGTCTCCGATCAATAATACCTGACATAAATTAGAGTTACGATTATACTATAAATTCCGGTCTAATATTAGAAAACAAGTAAACAAGAAAATTATAAATAAAGCAGTAATAAGTATGCGCGTGAAAAGATGATTGCCTTTTCTGTCATATTTTAAACGGAGAACAACTAATCATTTTGTTGAATATTCAAATATAATTCAAGATCAAATTCAACTTTTATCTACAAACGTAATTAATTTAATCGTGTAGTAGGAATTTTACAGAATCACGAGTGTATATTGTAAAATACGGTTTAGCAGGAAATGGAAGAGTCCACTTTGTGATAATTGCATTTTTGATAATTTGATTAACAATTAATCCTGCATTAAGGATTTTAGATTGTATTTAAGGATATATTTTGGCTTTGAAATTAACAGAATTCATTCCGATAATGCAGGCATAACAGAATTAAAGCGATTTTTTTTTTCAACCTTCACTTTAATATTTTCTCAATTGTTATTTTAAAACCGACGGAAGTACTAGTTTTTTGATGTTTGTAGATAAAATTTTGCTGGAGTAATCGAATATTATTGATTAAGCATACGTTTGGAGTTGTAATGTTCTTATTGTTTTCTCAGGTTACTCTTTTTTCCAGAGATCAGAAAGCTCTAAAAAACCTTAATCACTAATCATAACAAATTCGATTAAAAATGTTGTTGTAAATTATTACACCTTTTTCTCGTCAAAATATCCTCCTTTCGCGTTTAATACAGCTTGAACGACACGCGGCATTCTATCGGTTAATTTTCTCAGCGTGTCGATAGAAATTGCGTGCCATTCAGATTGAAGGAGCCTCCAGAGATGATCTTTTGAAGTTGGACAGTGATTCCTAATCCTTCTATCAATTTCGTCCCATAGCAACTCCAAGGGATTCAAATCTGGGCTCTGTGGAGGCCAGGGCATAACTTGCACCCTATTTGCTTCTGTTTGAGCGTCTAAATAATATTTACAAATCCTGGCGGTGTGCTTAGGGTCGTTGTCATGGACAAACGTGAAGTTTTCCCCAATTAGCCGCAGTCCAGAAGGAATGGCATTATCTTCGAGAATTCTCCTGTAGTCCTCTTTACGCATAACGCCGTCTATTTTGATTAAGTCACCTGCCGTGCAGAAACATCCCCACACCATCACAGACGAACCTCCCGTGCTTTACCGTAGGAACTATACACTCCGGTAGCATTTTCTCATGCTTCGCTCGTCGGACAAAAATTCTGCGTTTTGAACCGAAAACTTCATATTTCGATTCGTCTGACCAAAGCACTTTAGCCCAGTCATTTGGCGTCCAGTTGCGATGGTTTTGTGCCCATTGTAACCTTTTCTTTCGATTCCCACGTCTTAACAACGGTTTCCGCAATGCAACACGTCCATGAAGATTGGCTTCCTTTAGACGGCGTTTTGTTGTACTGACCGAAACAGGTCTTCGACGTCCGCGATTAATCTCTGCAGTAATTTCCGGTGCTGTTAGCCGTCTATTCCGTTTGCAGCCGTTGTTATTCGAGAAGGACCTAGTCGATTACGATCTTCAACAGACCCTGTTGCACGATACCGCTGGAGTGTATAGTGCACAGTCGATTTTTTTACACCCCGTATTTCAGCAATTACACGTTCTGAATATCCTCTTCATGTAGTGCAATTATAGCGGATCGCTTTTGTACACTTATCGGTTTTCCTTTCGGCATTTTAAACTACGATTGCTTAATAATCAACAAAATAATTAATTTTTAAAACACGGATAGTCACGTCGACAATATTTTACTACTATACTCTTTAAGTGCTAAACAATGACTGAATTGCATTCTGGTATCAATTTAACATCGTAAGCCATCTCTCTTGGTGTTGTAGACATCGCCTGCTGTGCCTTTTTCGGTATTTTCGAGTAATGTAAACAAGTCGCAATAAAACAAACAATAGAAATTGACCCAATAAACCTTGTTTCTACAAATATATTTATCAAAACACCCGGAATTCTTATTTTATATTCATAATAGAGTATTGTATATTAATATTATGGTTACATAATAGCTATAAATATTTGGATTTCGTAATTTTATAGAAACATAGTACGTGCCCAAACTTCCGTGAGCGGTAGTGTAGGTCTTATATTAAGTTAAATTAAATATTAAAAAATATATAGGTACCGAAAGTACTCGCATAAAAACAAAATAATTAACACTTGGTGAGGGACGTCAAAAAATCACCAAAAAAAAAAATATTTTAATGACATAAATTAATCAATTGACAGGTACAGCCAATAAGTACCTTATATTGACGTCAATATGACCTATGCGCTGACCAACTTTAATGAGATTAACGATCTTTTCAACATCACCAAACCGGGGAAGTCCCTGCCCTATTTTCTGTAAGAAAAAGAGGAAAAATGAGGTCTAATTTCGTGATATATTTAGGCCAAAAGGGCAGGCAACCAACATTCTGTATGTAATTTCCATAATATCTAATTGTATATTTTTATTCATGAAAATAGCTTTCTTTCTACTGACAGTTTTTGATCGATTAACAAACTATTTTATACCAGTATGTTTTACTTATGTGTTTATTAACAAATAAAATGATTGATATAAAATTGTTCGGAAAACGATCACTAACCGTTCATCGAAAGAAAAAACCCATTATATTTCCATACAACAGATGAAGACAAAAATGGATGAACGGATGTAATCGCGCATGTGCACTGCAATGTTTTAGGAAACTGGATATAAAAATAATTCTTGTCGCTATCACCGCTGTTTTAAGAGGCCCGACTACCGGTTGACAGTTGGCAATGTTGCCACAATTAAATTTTTTCATAATATAATGTTTTTATAATTTATTTAAAACGTATTTTAAAATCGGGCTTGATACACACATGTGTAGACGTATTTTGAATGCTCATAGCAAATTTCAGTAATTAAATCTAAAAATTAATAGTGTAATCTCGATTTCCGTATCAAGGTAACGGCCTGTAACAGGAAAAGAGATTGTGAAGTTAATATCGAATATTAATAGACAAAATTGTATATATAGATGTAAAACATTTGTAAAAATATGTGTATCAAGCCCAATTTCAAATTATATTGAAATAAAATCAAGCAAACGATTTATAGAATTAAGTAGATATGGCACCGCTGTAAAATAATCAGCTGGTAGACGACCCTCTTAACTTGTAACCCGCTAAACAAACACCCCCTTCCGTCTCCTGGCACTTCGTCACCTATAAACAAAATCGCTAGTATTGAGTTGAACATTTATTCTTAGTGATTTGTGATTTGAGACCGCCAAAATAAAACGGTTCACATTTATATATTTCACCAACAATTTATCGTTCAATTTTTATTGCTAGAACTATTTGTAAAATCAAAACATTCAAACATTTGCTATAGTAAAAGAAAATGTTTAAATCTATTTAGTAGGTCAATAGAAGTGAGCTGATAGTGAAATAAAATAAGTTCGTGTTTTTTTTTTCACTGTCATGAGCTGCAAAACAATTATTTAAATACATAAAGTTAAATAAAGATTGCAAAATAATACAGATTCAACAAAAGCTTTTTTTGTCATGAAGTTACTTTTGTTAAAATCTTGAAATACACAACTTGGGCACATTTGTGTAGGTACTTTTAGTAGAGCAACAATGCGATAGTTTAGTCTAGACACTAATTTTGTATATTTTTGTTAAAATTTTTAAGAGAATTGTAGTTTTATTATCACATGTAGATAATTTGTAAAATGTGAAAATTACTGCAACTAGTGCAGAATATGGGTTTCTTCTTTTAATTCAATTGAAAAACACTAGTTGCAGTAATTTTCACATTTTAAAGTCTAAAGTCTGTCAGTGTCAGAACTGATAAAATTGTTAAACTTTACATAATTTGTAAAATATACCTATTACAATAATGACAATGAACAATCTTATTCCAATTAAATTTGCCTCCAAACAAACGCATAGCATAAAGACCTCAAATATAGAAGTATTACATATATGATAATCTGATAATTTAAAATGTGTCCTTTCCTGAAACTTAACTTCCTATTTCGAGATTCATTTTTACAATGTTACTCTACTCTTTTATTATTCCACTGAACGTCTGTTTAGCTAGCATTTCTTTGTAGATTTTGCGAAACCAATAAAAAATAAAAGAAAGCTTTTTAAATCTTTTTCATTAAAAAATATACGCAACCCAATATGTGCGAAGTAATTTTTTATAGGAGTTAGTGCTGCCATCTGCTGATTTTAAGTGAAATTCGCAAGCGCGCATTTTAAATTTAGACTCATTTGCTGCATTTATAACTAATCTTACCTACTTTGTAAAATATATATTTTATAAACTACGACCATTCTTTTGGAGTAATCCTCTGTTTTGTAATTATCATAATTTAAAATTATCTCCGAAGAAATATGTACAAAAAAAAACCAAACACTTCAGGGTAAAGGAGTCACAGTATTGGTATTTCTGTTCCTATTAATTCAATTTAGTGTAAGACTCAGGTTGGACGCCTTTTAAAGTAATAAAATAAAAAACCATTTGAAGATATATGTTAATATTTTAAATAAAACACATCAATGTCAATATCACAATATCAATAAATATCTAAAAATTACAATAAATACGTAATCTCTTCATCTCAGCAGAAAAATCCCGCAAAAACAACAAATAATCATAGTAGAATGATCCGCGTAGTTTATCTTGAATATCAAGGCACTAATTGTATATATAAAATCTAATCTAATACGGCAAAAAAATGACAAAAATACATTTCCAATCATATATTATTTCAATCCAACGTTGGTGGTAATCCTTTCATAAACGGTCCAGGCCATGGCTGTCATCAATGTCCGTCTTAACATTCTAGGTACAATTCCCTTGAAATACCCTCTAATACCATATTTACCATGAACGTAAACCACTACGGACCAGATTCCGTTAAATTTGTTCGGATAAAGCTGCATTTTCGTTTTTAAAACATCCGCAGGTTGGGTGACTACAGATGCTAAAATTCCAGCCGTCACTCCGCAAGTGAAATGAATCGGAGATCTATATGCCGAATTTAGAAGATCTGTTAAAAGAAAGAAATCAATTAGTTTTCGATAAACATTAAATGATTTGTAGAATTACCATCTGAGACTAGCAATTTCGTTTGTGTATAGAACATCAGGTACAATCCGGAAAATGGTGCATCTCTGAAGAGAGTTGGTAAAAGGCCGCATGTCATACCTTTAACGCCTTCAGTACGGTATATTTCGCGTAACGCATTGGCTACGCTATTATAACCGTAAACACCACTTTCAAATCTGTAAAAATAAAACATATTTCGATTAAATATGGTCCGACTCTAAAATTAGATAATTGAATGATAAAAATGTGCTAAAGGTTACTTATGTGGGAGTTGACCTACAATATAATAAAATTATTTCAGATTCACAGACTAAATAAACAACAAGCATGTCGGTTAAAGTCTACAACGCAATTTTCGAAAGAGCTCGTGCTGTCTTAGATTAGATATTTATTAATATTTTAATAATTTAATTCATTGCGTGCATGAAGACATTCCAATGATAAGGATGGTATGAATCGTCTTCCTATTTAAATTAGGCTCACCTTGTCTTAACTACAGTCATCGGAATTAATATAATTCCGCTAATACTTCTAGCAACAACGCCCAGGCAAATCGACTCCAGGGGACCAGGAGCCTTGTCCAGAAAGAAGGAACTTTTTAAGTAGTCTAAAGTGCAAAAGTAGAGGCCAACTCCCGGTACACATCTCGATAGGCTCTGTAATGGAGAAAGATGTTGAAACGTTTAAAAATTGAATAATCATAAATTGCATAATCTTTATTTTCGTTGGAATTAACGTCAGAACAAACCGCGAGTTAATGATATCTATTCATAAGATGAAAGACAATATTAACATTAATTGTAATAAATTGCAGAAATGTATACGGTTTTGCAAAACAAGCGATTGCATATTTTGTAACAAAAATATTTTGAATAGTTTTTAGTTCATGCTATTTTAGAACTTTAATTATTTTGCTCAGTGTGACGTCAAATTCTTGTGCAACGTTTCAGCGTTGAGGAAGTTGAATTTGGTCTCAATTACTGTAAACTATTTATTTCATTATCTTTTCTACGTCATTCGAGTTTTGAAACCTCCATATTTAATTAATAAATATTCCCTATGAGTAGAGAAATATGTAACAAGCATATCGTTATTGAGCTTTGCATTTGAAAGTCTAACAATAAGCAATTTAAATCTATAAAAACTGGTATTTAATTATGAGTTAATTGACCCATTTAGGGAATAAAAAATGTACAATGGAATGTCAAATTAATTAATTTCAACACTTACCGGTGTCATTCCCCGCCATAATCCTGTGATATGCTCCTTTTGGATGATATTCGAGAAAATTGTAATCATACCAGCACCACTTCGACCACTGGAAATTAAAAAAAAAACAAATTGAAGGGTCGGAATTTTGAAAGGTGGATTAGATAAATTTGATTAGTCGTACAAATAGTCATAATTTCACCAAGTCGCCCTAAACTCTGCAAAATTAGGGAGCCAAACCCCATGCAGAACCGTAAACATTTATCAAATCGATGATCTTTCTTGGATCAATGTTGTAACGGAAAAGGGTGTGGTTGGACACAAAACAAGTGATCCCAATAAGGAAAATATTCTAGTCCTTAGTGGTGGCAGTGCAAAAGAGGTGAAATTACCATTACTACAGGTCAACCAGAATCCCCTGGCAGTTGCGCTTAAGTAAGTTAAGAGAGGTTGGGAAAAATTATAACATTGCAGCACTCAGCTGTGATTGGCGCGCTGATGTAAGAGGTGGATCTAATGGCTCATGCGTTGGGGTGTATAAACCGAAAGCGGTCATTCACGTTTGTTATATTGATAGATATATGCGCAAAACGCGTCATCACTACCACGGCATTCTGGTCGACCTGTAATTATACACAAACGTAAAAACGCGTGAAATTCCTGACTTGCCAATGAACAGCCTCATCTTTGACTAATCTACATACATAATAGATATTTTGTTTACAATTCTGTAGAAGGCAAGTCAGGGAAATATAAAAAGAACGTGCAAAAATGGTGGGCGTCAATTGCTATTAAGGGATTTGTTTATTTCGCAAATTATACCTTTTGAAAGACTATGGGTTGAAGGAAGTCTTTTAGCAAGACAACGCTCCTATACACAAGACCAAAACGGTTTCAACGTGGTTTACAAAACAAAAAATTGAACTACCCACCACAGGTTACCAAACCTAAACATTAAATATTGAAAATATATGAACTGAGCTGTATGCGAATGGTAGTAAAAAATCTGACTATAGAAGAATTGAAGGATATTTATCTGGTAAAATGTTATCCCGTCTTTGTCAAGCAATGCAGTATATTGGCGCAACCGATCTATTTAAGTTGTTTCAAACCCCTCAAATAAATGTAGGATTAATAAACTATAAAATCCATGTTTGCAAATATATTATTACATCTTTTTGAAAAAAATCCAACCAAAATACCCGTTGGACTTCCAACAAAAAAGATATACACCCATAAAATCTAAAAATGACCTCACAGTCTGTAGGAAATGATCCCAAAGCCACCAAAATCAGCTTTTATCGCAAGCTTCAATTTCAACCCTGGCAGACAATTATAACATCAGGTTTTTGAAAGAATGCATGTACCTCAATCTAAGTCATTTGAGTCTTCACTTCTAAAGCAAATAAAAACAAATACCAAGAACAATAATTGCCAAAATCTGTGAAGGAATGAAAGTGATATAGCCAGTCAACGTAGAAGATGAAAGAGCCTGAGCAAGAAATCTAAGGCATTATCGTGAAATCCCATGGTGCAGTTCTTCTGTAGCATATGATATACAAAAAGGAATTTATGAAATAAAAAAGGAATCTCAATTTCTGGCCACTACAAACGAGACATTTCCTCAATGAACATTGTGAATTGGATACTAAATGCAAAGTTTGTAAAGAAAATTTGTTTTTCATTATATTTGCACATGGCTTCTAATATACTGAACATAAACTTTCTAAGGTTTGAAAAATTTAATAAAAACAAATCTAATTTACAATTAAATGGAATGCAAAAGTAATTTGATTCAAAATAAA